>VZRS01002207.1:0-134923 GCA_013398055.1 Ifrita kowaldi | reverse complement strand
CCCCCCCCCCCTCCCCCTTCCTAACTTTTTCATTTTCTTGATGTAATGGGCAAAGGTCTATATATCCTTTACTCCTTTGGTATTTCAGTCCTTGTATTTGCAGTATCACTCAGTGAATCTTAAGCCACTCATCCTTTTAGTCACTTACACCTCCCTAAACTTGCATGAACTTAAAGATGAAGTGGTTATGAGTAGACTGGGTTACTTACTATTTTTATCAGTGTACAACCTTTAAAGAAAAACGTATCAAGGACACCATCACCACCACAACCAAATGATTTCTATTTCCCATTAAGTCCATCTTGGAAACTTTGATGGCACAGAAGCCTAAGAAGAACTGTAGAGATGTTAAACCCTAAGTTCCCCTGCCTCAAAAATAAGAGCAAACATGCATTTCTATAGACATCAAAAAGTGTCTGTATTTTCCTCTTTATGAAGCAGAAATTCTCTCAGCTTTGTGCAAAGAGTGGCATGATCAAAAGCACAAACTGAGCACATGAGATCCAGAAGCTGTAATGCAGAGTCTAACTATGGACCTCAGGTAAAGAGGGTATACACAAAATAAACCTTTCCTTTATAGTTCATCGACATGTTGTAGTTAAAACTTTTCTGAAAAGTTTCCATGGGTTTATGAAGAAGAGAAAGCATAAATGTTGGTATTGCAGGCTCATACACCCAGCTGCTGAACAAAATCCTCAAATCTTTAAATATGCAAGAATATGTCACAAACATTTTAATATTTCATTGCATTTCCCACATACCCACTCATCACTGGAGCACTGGTAAATATCACATTTGTAAAAATATTTAGATAATTAAGATACAGAAGCCTATTCTGATTCTGGCCCAGGAACGTTTCCTTGGACCCCAATTTAACTAAGTGGGATAACAGATTTAAAGCATGATTACCCTTAATTTGCTTATAAAAATGTAACTGTCTTTAGGCAAAGATAGGCACATCAGTAACCCCAAGCACAGAGCAGTTTCACTGTATACAGTGAGATCATTATGATTAAAATTGCATTTGTCCGAAAACCATAACAGAACTGGCCCTAGATATGGCCTTCCTTTTTGGTTATTTCAGATATAAAACATAAAATCTCTTCTGTTAGCATGGGACACCTGCTAACAGCATTTTCTCTCTCCTATCTCAGAACCTCTCCTGCTTATTTTTTCTTATTTGTTCATTGTTATAATGAAGTAGCTTTGTCAAAGTGCTTTTGAGTATCTGTCTTATTAAACATACTTTAAAAAAATGGATTAACTAGTTGAGGTTTGGGTTTGGGTTTTTTAATATCATCAGATGAAAGACACTTGTTCCTACACCCCACTTGGGTGGGGACTCCTAAGGGAACCAACAGGCTTGCCAGGCACTGGGGTTCTCAGCCAGGCCTCCAGCAAGGCTCAGGCACCAAAATACCTTTGGTCTCCTGGGCTGGTCTTTGAGCCCCAAAAAGAAAACAGCTCTCTTATTTTGCAGGTGCCTACTGGGACTGTCAGGGACAGCATATGTCTTGATTTCTAATGCATTTAAAGGTATTCTGTCCCAAGTAAGGACATCTAGTGGAATACAAATAACGTATGTGTTCTTACTGATTGCTAGAAATAATCCATGCCTACTTCTAAGATACAATCTGACACAGTATTAAAATACAAGTCATGCAAATAGACCTCCACTGCCTTTGAAAACAGTACTGATTTTGGAATGAACGTACTCAGCTCAGAGGTGCTGCAATGCCGACGCCCTTCCAAACCATTCCAGGAGCTCACTTAGGAGATAAAAACACATTTTTCAAGCCTGTCTTAAATGACACCTCATGTTATTCCTCACAGAAGAACTGAAAACTGTTTCAAAACTGCAGTTTGCCAAAATAAGTCATCTGCCCACCAGCAGCACTCCCAGTCCTGCAGGAACAGTGGCTCAGCAGCACTCCCTGCCATGCTGAGCACCACTTAGCTTTGCCAGTTTGCTGTCACTGGGACCACGCCATCAGGAGCACACAGGACACCTGTAAAAGCTGATGCCAGAAGCAGGAGAGGGAGGCAGAGCAGAAGCACTCTGCAAGCTGCCTGAGCTCTGGCAAGGCTGCCTTGGGAGCTGCAGGCAGCCTTGGGTTCGCACCCTCTGACTCCCATCACCGTCCTAACTTCTTGTATTTTTAATTTGTTCATAATGGCTCAGACATAATTTCGAAGTGCTCCTGTACCCTAAAACTAATGTTACATGTTAACAATGCCTGATTTGTCCCAGGAGCACCCCTTCTCACTGGAGAAATGGAAGAGGGTGGTGGGATGGAGCGCAACTGTGCCGTGCTCACTGCTCCTCTCCCAGGCACTGGGTTGGGGACTGGCACAGAGCCACAGGAGGTTGCTGGTCAAGTTGCTTCTCCATCCTTTCCAAATGTACTTCCATACAGTCTGGGAATTACTGAAGAAGAATGTTTCCAACAAGGATACACTTGTTTATTCCCAGCTTGCCCTGTGTGTGTCAGCAGGGCAGGAGTAAATCAGCCGTTTGCAGGACCAGGAGCAGCCTGGACCTCCCTGCAGCCCCATTTATCCAGTGGTGAGGGAAGGTTGCCTGGGGCTTACCTTACACAGCCAGGATGGCAGCAGCATCCCAGCAAGTGCTTTCTGGCCTGCATTGCCATCCTCTGTTTCCCAGAAACATCACCTGTGTGTGGTCACAAGGAGCACACGACAGGATTCAGTGCCTGCCGGTTCATTTCCTCTGTTCCACAGCAAAATTACTGCAAAGACAGATAATAGAGATTTATCACTGCTGCAAAGGATTACAGAAGTATAGGAGGCTCTCCACATATTTCCCCATATGGAAATGTTGTGCCTCCCTTGTGTTATTCAGATGGGCAGAGAGAACAAGTTCTGAAAGGGTAACATAAAGCAGAGGCTGCCTGAAAGATCAGTTCTAGATTCATTACTCTCTTCTTTGTGCTGATGCAAAAACAAATTAATGAAATATATGACCAAAAAAAAAAGTGATTGGATTCCTGGAGTTTCCCTGTTCATCCTGTGACCATCAAACAATGGGCTGATCTCCTGGTGAGCTGGCTGTCCTCCCCCGAGGTGTGAGGAAGGGGAGGTCCATTCTGTTTGGGGATGAAGCATGGAGAGAGGGGAAGATTTAAGACCCACTGCCACGAGGAGTTTATGGGACCTTGCTGGTGGTCCTAATTAAATGTATAATAGCATGTCCCACTTGAAAGGCCAACCAACTTCAATGCCAACACAGCTTAAAAAAGAGCAATTCAATGCAGTTTGATACCCCATCCATTCTACATACCCCTACAAAGGGGCTCTCCTGCCGTCCTCACCAGTGCAAAATTGCTCTGTACAGAAGTGGCCCTTCCAGGGTCTAATGGTTTCCTATTTATGAATGGAGGAGAGGAAAAATAAGGCCAAAACCCCTTGACCTTTAAAGAACATGGCTGTCAAATTCAAGGGACAATTTCCATGATATGGAGTGTTAAATTGCTCAGTGTTCTCCCAAAGCGCAAGGCCCCCGGTTATTACCCTGCACCTACTCTGGGTTTAATAATTTCTAATTCCTATTAGTCTTTCTCCATTAGGTGGGAGAAGAGTGGGTTTCACGTTCTGTGGTACAGAGCCTCCTCTGCTGTGGAGGCAAACCAGAGGCTGACCCAGTGCCACGGGAGCCCTGGCTGCCCAGCCCAATCCCCCGGTGCCCAGCCCGGAGCCTTTCTGAGCTGCATTGCAGCGCCTCTGCTCCCTCGGGCTCTCGTGGTGCTTTCTGCCACTCCGGGGAGGGCCAGGCTTTGCCCGAGGCTCCTGTGGCACTGGTGACAGATGAGCTTGACAGCCTGCTCAGTCCAGGTGACTGAGCATTAGCTCGCCTGAGAGTGCAGGCGCTAAGTAAATCTCATTCCTAATCCAAATTGCTTTTGATAAGAACAAAAGCTGTGTGCAAATGAATATTTCCATCTTATTTCAAATTCTAGGTTTCAACTGCAATATTAATGCTATTTTACAGTGTAATTTACTTGTAATAATATGTCATTATTATCATTTTACAGTTTTCTCTTAAAGTAGTAAAGAAAATGTTTTAAAAGGCACAAATAGCTGGAGCACAAATCTCCATTCAGCCAAAGAATCTGTGCTCTCCCGTCAGAATGGCACGTAATTGAAAACAGCGACATCCCCAATGGGCTAAACACTCCAGTCATTAACTCATTTTTATTTTGGGATAAAAGGGTGTTCTTACAGCTTTTTTCCCAAATAGTAAATATAAATTAAACATTTCTCTTTCTTTCCCAGAATGGCATCTGCCAGTGAAGCCAGAGATGACCTCTAACACCTTCCACAAGCACATCTCAAACCAGCACCGTGGTGTTAGACACAAACCTCCTCCAGGTGAAGGGGTTCCTGCAACACAGCACGTAAAAGGTGGCGCGCAATAGCAGAAGTGTCCTCATTACCTGGTGACGAGTTCCTGAGCACCAGGTGACTGCACTGCTGGGTTGGTAGGAATTGCAGAAACCTCAGGTAGCCTTCAGAGGCCAGGCTGTGTGCAAGGGATGGAGGTGTCACAAGAAGGTGGCATCATTTAATGGAGGTGACGTGTGTCACACAGGTAACTCTAAACCAGCCGTGTTTCCATCTCTCCTATATACCCGTGGATGGACACTGATGCACTATTAGTACTCTTGAGAGAACCCATCAAAGACTGTCACAGAGTTCTCGTCCTTCTCCAGGAGGATTCCCACCACTCTTCCCCCATCACGACACTCCACAGACTGACGGGGTCAAGGCTATTTGGGATCCAATTGGTCAGGAGGGTGTAGGTGACACATCAATTGTCTCCCGCAGGCTGGGAGTTTATCCCAGCGGCAACTATTGTTGAGCAGCTGTGAGATTTACACCACATTTCCAAAAATATGATTTCTCAGTGTGATCTCTGTCTGAATTCGGCAGAAAATATTTAATGGCTGGCAAAACATTAGTAAATAAAAGCAGATCAAGATGATGTTGTTACAATAACAGATTACATTACTATTCCCTGTCCTTAGGAAAACCCTGATTAGACCAAGATCCTCATGGGGTCTTATGAATAAGTCAGGAAGGGGCTCTAATGACCCCGCGTGAGAGCACATGAGCTGCAGCGCAGCCAGCAAGGTGCCAGGTGCCTCAGAGCAGGCACTAGCCTGGATGACTAACAGCACTCATCACAGGGGGGTTGTTGATTTTCTTTAATTATTTGGGACAGATTTTCTGCTAACATAAACTAGGTACTGCTCTGTTGAAGCCAGGAGAATGCTGCCAATTTATAACAGCAAAAACTGACCCTTAATCTATTTTTAATCCCTTTATTAGTCATTATCTTTTTGAAGAAGCGTACCTCAGTCTGACTACTCCCCACTACAGAAAAAAGTAACAGACTTTTCTTGTTAATCGGTGTATGGGAAACTCCAATAGCTGAAGTATCCTTCCACCTTTGCAAGCACACCTAGCACTGATTGCTGATCCTATATCTTGAAATGCATAATTACTGAACTAAGAGAAAATTACTTTTTGCTTGTGAGTGTCAGGACAGCTCTGAATCCATGAATGACTCACCCTCAGGCACTGGTGTTTAATTTATGAGTTATTTATCTCCTTGCACACACCCCAGCACAAACAATTATACTTAGTAATTTGTTGATCTTATCAAGGCTGTTTGATGTTAGTATTGCTACCTCCAATAACGCTTGTGCTTTGAAACTTAAACAGGATTTATAACCAAATCTGGATACTTCACACATGATTCATATTACAGGGAAGTTTAACTCTTCAGCAACTAGAAGGTTTTGCATGCAATTTTCAAAGGATCTTTTGCTGATAGATTTGGCAAGGAGGCCCTTCAGCAGCAGGAGAGCCCCTGGTTAGAGCTGGTTCTGTCCTTACACAGCATGGGTGAGTGTTCCTAGCACAGGACAAGAGAGGGGAGCGAGTCCTGGGCGTGGGCCAGAGCAGCAGCACCAGCTCCATGCCCCCTGCCCATGCCTGGGGCCATGCAGGGGCCTGGTGAGGTCAAACCCCGCGGTATTCATATGCCAGTCTGCAGGGTCTTCCCTTGGAGCCTGTACTGCCCTGCCTTGCTCCTGCGAACCTTTCTATGTGGGCAACAGCCTTCCTCATTACTGAGCAACCTTTTAACCATTTATTAACCTCTAAACTATTACATGTTTACTATAAATCAAGCTCTATGAACCCCTTTGCACAAGGTAACTCTCTCTGTTGTCAGGTGCAGGTACCGAAGCTGGGGCCGCACGTGTTCACCACACGCTGTGCTTCGGGGGCAGGCAGCTCCTCTGTGGCCACAGCCATGGGGGGTCCTCACAAACGGGTTTCCCAAATCACCCTCACAAACCCTCCTCCCTCCCCCTAGCATGCTGCTGTGATCATTACGCCAAAATACAGCAAGCGTACTTGGTATCAGAGGTACAAGCAGTGCAGGGATTTCACAGAATCACAGAACGGGTTGGGCTGGCAGAGACCTCAGAGATCGAATTCCAACCCCGAGCCTTAGGCAAGGGCACCTTCCATTACACCAGTCTGCTCAAAGCCCCACCCAACCTAGCCTTGAACACTTCCAGGGATGAGGCGTCCACAGCTTTCAGTGCCTCACCACCCTCACAGTGAAGAACTTTTTCCTAATATCTAATCCCAGCCTCTTCCAGTTTAAAGCCATTGTCCCTTGTCCTGTCACCACATGCCCTTCTAAAAAAACATTTACTTCAGCTCTTTTGATTCCAGGCTTAAGTACCTTGAGGCCTGGTGTTGCTGCCTGGGAGGGGTGGAGGGTCTCTGCCTGTGGCTGTGGCGGGGCCCTGCAGCCAGTGCTCCCCACTCCCAGCTCTGCTGGGATGGGCCTGGGTCACTGGGGATGAAAACATGATCAACACAGAGCAGTTCTTCTTCCATCCCCACTCTTACCAAAATAGCCCTTGGTACGTTGTTTATCTGTTTGGAGAAATCCCCGTATCCAATCTCAGCCTCGCCAATTCCCCTGTTGCGCAGAGTTCCTGCCCCTCAGGGCCCAGCAGAGCCGAAGCCAAAGCCCTTCCCCTCCCGCAGCAGCAGCAGCAGAGCCGCCAAGGGCAGGAAACCCCCGTGTTCCTGCTCAGCCAGCCCCGGGCTGCCAGGCACTGACTTTCCGAGACTCAGGTGCGTGTATTTTGTTAACTTACACATCCCACGCACTCTTGCAACAGCTGCAGATTGGATTTGCTGCGTGCTTTATCGGTTTCTGTGCTACTGAGCAGGCACATTTCGCATGCAGGAAACAGAACGCTGCAGGCATGGACTGCGCGGAGCCTCCAGGAGCTCCGCCGGCAGCCCCGGCCCCTGACAGCAGGCACACACAGGTAACACTCCTCAATGTGGCAATCACGCTGCCATACGGGCCTGTTCCCATGGATCCGGAATGGGCACTACCCGTGCACAGAAGCCAAGGAATAACTGCTCCAAAGACAGCCTTGAAATGCAGAATTTACTTTAAAACTTTCTAAGCCCAACCAGCACACCACTCTTTCAATCCGCAGGGATACTTGATGAATTACTTAATTTTTTTTTTTTTTTAAGCCTCCAGTGGTTTTCCTGTTTTAATTGAAGTGAAATTGTGGCATAGTGTAATCAAACATTTGGAATTAGTAGGGGGCAGTAAAAGCTAAAAGAAGTGATTATTAGTTTTAAACAATTACAAATTTCTAATGACTTTCCCTGCTTCATCCTCTGTGAGTTGAGTTTGTGAGTGGAGAGAAATGGTAAAATTTAGCTAAAATTGTTCAAACTGAAAACTTCGCCAGACACATTGATCTTTCAAAACGCAATTTTATGCCCCTATCCTGCAGCCGGTAGAATAAACGGTGTTTAAGCCATTTATTGGAATGGGGCATGCAGCATCCCTGCCTCAGTAAGGACCAACCGAGCTCTGCAAGGGCAGTTTGAACAAGCCTGGCGGCCACAAGAACATGAAACGCTGCACCAGGACCGCACCTCCCTGATGTTTGTGAAGCTACAAGGGTGATTTGCTGGAGCAGAGGAGGGAGGGGAGCAGAGTCACTGGGCTGGAAGCCTGGGGACACATGGCCTGAGCAGGGCTGTCCCTGCCCACAGCCATCAATAAAGCGCCAGGAGGTGTTCAGTGAGTGCCCCCAGCTGCAGTGCTGCCATGCCAGCTGCAAGCCTGTTCTGTGCGAAAGGAGGGAAGGCAAATACGGCTTACAGCACAGCGTTTCCAAAGCAGGCACTCTGCCATACAGAGTCCTTGACAGGCCCTGTGGGCTGGGAAGAGATCAGGGTGAACTTGGGTGACAAAAGAGAAAAGGTAGATGGAAAACTGCAGCAGGGAAGAAAGGATCCTTCAGGGAAAGTAAATCCTTTCAAACAGCTGTGGCAATTCTACCAATCTCTACAGGGCTGGACACAGTCAACGAAAGAACAAATAGACATGAAATTAAGACAATACATCAATATTTTATCTGATACACTAATCCACACAGAAAGGCCAAACCTGCTTCCCCTGAGTTCTGGGAAATGCCTATTAGAGCAGAAAACTGTCTCTTATACATGAAATATCTATGGGTACAAATAGTCTTCAAAAGTTAAATTTGTGGGGGTTTTATGCTTCTTAATGGTCTGAAATGTCATACCTTGGGGTCCCTAAGCACATCACCTTGGTATTGCTATTGCTTCTGCCAAAAGCCAACAGCAGTGAGCCCTTGGCTACAGCATTGTTTTTGTTTCACCAGGAACCTATCTTTAAAAGTGAACCTCCTTATCACACCTCTTCACACACACACTCCCCGCCTGCTCTGCATCACACAGGACTCTCACAGCAGGCAAACTGGATACTCCTTGGGTATCTTACAGCAAACTGGTTCTCTTGAGACTGAAGTGGAAACCGCCCTCGTAACTCCTCACGGGACCAGCCCACCACTAGCCCAAGCAGCCCTTCCAATACATGCCCTGGGAGCAGCAGCTTCCCCAACCAACTGCTTCACTCTCTAGATCTGCTCCTACAGAGTAAGCCCAAGGGGCAGTGCAGGCACAGCCACTTTCACTGACATCTCCACATCACTTTAGGGCACTCTCTTTTGGTAGCTTGGAGGCTGGTAGCAGCCTTTTCCCCATTCCACTAGTGTTTGTTTAATCCCAGAAACATGCCATCAATGTTTCTATTAGGCTATTAGGCACTGAGGAATGCCAAGTGAAGAGGAAGGGTTAGTACTCCCCCTCCCTTGCAAAATTCCCTACTTCCTGTATTTTGGAAGAGCAGTGGCTACAATGTGTTTTCATCCTTCTCCAGCTGGAGAAACAACATGTCTCCTACCTACAGCCACCATGCCAGTGGCAGTGAAAAGTGTGCAGGCAGATTTCATAGTTGTTTTTTTTAAATAGCAAATGTGAGTAGGATGGATAGGTTGCACCTGGAGTACCCTGTGCAGGTTGAAATGCATAAATAATGTGTGCTTAGCTTGCGCTAAATCACAATTCTATTTAAAAAAGAGTGCTTTACATTTGCTACATATATCTGCAAGTTTTAAGGAGTTGTACATCTTGAATGCATAAAACCCACCAAGGAGAAACACGGGCTGCACATATTTAACACGGCAGTTGTCACAAGTCACTGATGATAGAAATAACAGAGCTTCTCAGATTATTCTTTCTTTTAATAAAATTTGGGATTATTCTGGAATAATTTATTAGCTTCGGTAGTTAAAAGAACCTAGTAAAAACAGCTGAAGAGGTAACTATTCAGGCAAATTAATAAACTAAAACATAAAACATTACAGAATATATATATTTTAAGATGTGGTAAACATTTTAAATTCATTTTCTATTTTCAGGATATTGTAGTAACTTCAAAAAACCCTGTCTACCAAGAACAACTTAGTTTGATTTTTAATTATTGTTATTTTTAGAACAGGGAGGTATCATGAAGTACACACAATCAGATAGAAACAATTCGGGGCCACAGGAGTATTTTGGAAACCAGAACAAATTTCAGCCGGGACAAGAGAACACGTTTCAGTGGGTATTAGTGCAGTAAAGAGGTTACTTCTCTTTCAGCAGCACACATACTCCACTTCTCACTCACCTTTCATTGTGTCTAAAACCCAGCATGAGCCCTTCTCTGTTACTAGCACCTTGCTGACTTCCAAGAGAAACAGGTAGGCTCTGTTTTCTTTTGGATTTGACTTTTAACACAAGATTTGATGGTCCTAATCTTTTCTCAATTATGTAACATCAAAATAACACCAGGAACAAATACTAGCCACACCAGGGAGACGATACAAAGGAGAATTTCAAGTGTTCCAATACATCTGAAGCCCTAAATTCTCTGCTCTACAATACTGTCCCCGCTCCTGCCACCACAAGAAAAGGAGATGCTCTTTAAAACAAAATCAACAACTACGTATTGAAGTCATCTGCCCTCCCTCTTTCTCCTCGGTGCAATTAAAGGCACGATGCCAACTTTTCAACAATGAGGCTCATGGCTCTGGCTGAACCATGTCTTACTCTCTCAGAAATGAGCAATGACGCTCAAAGGTGGGATCTCGAGGGAATGTCTCGGAGCAGGATGTGACCAGCGCTCCCAGTGCCTTACACACAGCGGGTTTAGCCGGTGGCAAGCTGCCTTTTCAAAGTTCACAGCTAGAGAATTTATCATCATGACACAAGAGGCCTGGCACACCAACAAGCCACAGGTAACAGCATCTCTCCCAGCCTTGGCCCCACTGAACCTACAGCTGAAACCCCCAGCACACAGGCACTCAGAAAAAGTCAGGCTGTTTTAAAAACACTACACATACTGTGAGAAAGGGCAGTTCTACACCTCACATTAAAAGAACAAACTTGGTTTAATTTTTGCCAACACTTTATTTTTCTGTTACCCAAAGTGACCAGCTCTCCTTCATGGTTAAAAAGTAAAGAGGTAAAAAGGTACTCCCAGCTGCAACCTCATTTCAGCAAAACAACTCACCTATCCAGCACAGTGTGACCTCTTCCTTCAGAGCACTATCTGTTTCACCCTCAGCTGGCCTCAAAGCCAGACCTCAGAGGACAACACATAGCATCAGGTACTACTGCTCCATCCCCAGTGATTTATTAATTTCAAGGTAAGAGTGAAATACTCTTTCAAAATTATTTGAACAAAAAAGCCTCAGTCTCATAGATAACATGATTTTTCTACATATATTTCCTTTCTCCAGTAAAAATCATTTATGCTGCCATCATTATTATCCTTACTATCATCTTTCAGTGAACGTCCATCTACAAATTCATTAACTTTTTTGAGACAAATCATTGGCATCCTAATCTTCTGATTCCCATGAAAGACTCACTTTCAAGATACAATTGCAGCTGCCCCACACTGCCAGTTACTGTATCATACACGTCTTAAAATTCTGTAATCAGCATCCACCAGGTGCCGTATCGCATTCAGCACACCACAGTCAGTCAATACAGACATCCCCAAACACACCAAGGCTGGTTTTGTCAAATGTTTTATTGAGTGTAGACATCTGGAGTACTGTAAAACATGCATTATCTGTAGATTCAAAAAGGAGCAAGCCACATTGTCCTCACTGTCAAACGTGTCAGGCTTGGCATACATGATGGAGATTAATGAAGTATCATGAGAGTAATATGGTTCCCGAAAAGCTTCTACAATTTGGAGTAGGGTCTTAATCGTTTGAAATGCAAAGCTGTTCACATTTAGTGAACTTGCATGTTTGCTGGAGGTGCCATATTTTAATTCAAAACAAACAAGAATAATTTCACTGGGGGGAAGGGAGGTTCCCTAGGTAGAAACTGTATGCTTTTTGTTTCCAGATATTCCAATTCCAAATAAAAATTCATATGCTTTTTGAAGCAGCACAGTTCATTTCTGAGCGAACAACATCTGATATTCATTTCTTCTTGGGTTGTTGAGGTGTATTAAATTTAAAGAAGATAATATCTCCATCCTCTACTACGTAATTTCTGCCTTGTTGTCTGTATTTTCCAGCAGCCTGTAAATGGAACAGACAAAAGGAAAATGGGTTATTTCATTAGACATTTTATAGTATTTTCAAATGGCAATTATTTAAATAAATTTTGTAAAGAAATGGTAATACTTCAGCTTTAGAGTTTGATAGTCACAATACTCCTCAGTTTGACATCACTTGGTTTGACATACATATAAAATATATATGAAAGTAATTTAGCCTCCACTGGATCTGTAGTGCTTAAAGTGCACCTGCATTATACAGTGGTAGAGCCTGGCAAGCTAAAGGACAGTAAAACAGTCCCTTTTTTTTTTTTTTTTTTTTAATTTTTTCAATTTGGCTTTCTCTTCCTTCATGTGAAAACCCTGCAGATGGCAAACACTGGTGGCAGGAATGCACAGCAGCGCTGCTGGAAAGGGCAGTCAGCAGCAGTCCGTGCCACGGCTGCCCGGCTTCCCGAGCGCCGGACAGGGGGTCCTGTCCCCACTGACCACGGGGACACCCTGCAGGAGCCACAGCTGCGCCTGGCTCGGCCTTCGAGTGGGGCTCTCTTGTCTGCTTGTGCCCACATAATGAAGGGCTGAGGAACACAAAATGCAGGCTCAGCTCTTCTGTCAGAAATTTCCTTTAGAAGGAATTTGCTTCAGAAGGACAGATAGAAGAGGAGATAGGCTGTGAAACCAGGATACAGGAAAAGGCATATGGACCAAAGACATGAAAAGAAAATTCGTTATTAAAATGCTGTACTTGAGGAGAGCAGAAAATAGGCAAGGAATCTATTAAATATCAGTACCTTCCGCATTAGAATTTATTATTATATTTTTCTACTGTTATCTCATCGTAATTAAACCCAGTATTACAGAGGCTGTGGCATTAGGCCTGACAGGCTGGGCGGGAGGTGGTCTGTGGAAGCATTTATCTTGAAAAGTGTCTACAATACGGAAAAGTTGAGAGCTTCTGCTTTAGTTCAATAACCATTCCTGTTTTGAAGTTTTCTCTTGCAGGAGAAAGTGCTTCCATGCAAGACCTCACTGTGCCATTATTCTCAATGACACTATCACAGTGGTGGCATGCTAAGATCCCATTACAGGAAAGCTGTTAACTAATGACCTTAGTTGCTGTAGAACAGATCAGATTAATGGTACACAGTTAACTTGGACACCTTTCTTTCACAAAACCCGCTCTGTAAAGCAACACATTTCCCCATATTGCTGCCTAGAAATTTTGAGGCTCGATAACCTTGCTGCTGTCATTCCTCGTTTAAATGTTGTTCCCAGTGATGCTAGCCTATGGAAAACTGCAGCTAAGATAGCCCCAACAATAAATATATACTGAAATAGTAATTGACCTTACCCCACTTGACATTATTGATACATAAGAAATAGTACTTTGCAAATGTTTTCCTATCTCTTTCCTCTGGAAATCTATTTAGACTGTAAAAGGTTTCCTTTCAAGTTCTTTCCTTTGAAGATCCTAGTAACGCTTAAAGTCAAGAGTAATTAGACTAATTGATAGCATAAATACTAATAAAACAGTGCTGTAAAAATAATCAGAAAATGTGAGCTGCAGGCACAGGTACAGAAACATTTTACAGTTGAATACATTTATTACTCACAAATAATTGTAGAAAAAACTGTCCTCCACAAAGTAACACAACATATTTTTTTAGCACAGTAATGTGCACTGTCAAAGTGGCATAGACTTCTTTAATTAAATACATTTTGATACACTAATGTAAGTTTATGTATTTTTGTTACCAGTTTACAGTTAATTAAAAGTGACAGTGTTCCTTTAAATTCTCTAGAGACCATTTAATCCATTTCCATTGCTATCAGAAACACTGGTTGAAAAAATCAATACCCATTTGTGAATCTTGAGTATGTATTAAACAAGACACGTCTAACCAGTTCATTTGCACTTGAAAGCAGCCATCTGTAGAAGCCAGCTTTGCCTAAGCAGATATGATTGCTAATAATGTGATATCCCTGTAGACTACAAAGCCCACACAGAGCTATTCAGTGTATAGTTCACAGCACTGGCATTAAATTAGTTATGCTGTACTGGTGTTAAACACACACAAAATCAAACTTAAAAATCGATCAACTTGATAACATACAAAGCAAGCAACTCCCATTACCGCTGTTATTTGACTTCTAAAAGTGCCCAAATTTAATTTTAAAATTTACCAGCAATATAAAAGTAATTAGTATTGTCTACGGCATGAAACATTGTATTAAATGCAAATTAGAAAAGACCAGAGGAATATAACACTTTATTCTAAGAACAAGGTTTTTCCTAACCTTGATTTTAAAACTCAGTAACAAATGCAAATCTGCTTGCTTTACAGATACTTCCAAAACAATAAAAATTTAATAATTAAATATGATTTGAGCATGGAAGCTTGATTTTTAGAATTTCACGTTGTGAAAAGCAAATTAAAAAATACAAGCAAAATACTGATTAATTTAATAGGTGTTAACTGATGCAGCCTCTCAGGGAAAACACTCATATTTGAGCACCAAAAACTGATGGTGGCAAAATTTGAATCTCAGTTACGTAAAGTGGTTTCTGACTGCAGAATATTAGGTTTATTTATAGCTGTGGTTTCCCTTTACAACTACAACTCTACTTCCCTTTTCATAAAGCAGTTCACATGTCGCAACGAACCAATTATACGGGATTTTTTTCCCTCACTTCCTGGGGTTCAAACAAACCTATTAAAGTCCTGCTGCTCAGTATGATCTTCCTTAGTGATACCACTGAGAATAGGCTGAATTTGAAATCATAGTTTTGCATACCTTTCAAGCTATCAAATAGCAAACAATAAAGCTGAACCTTTTAAATTCTTTAACACATTATTGTGTGTAGGAACCTTCAAATACTGAGATTGAGTAAATCAAACTAATGTGCTTTGCAATTGCAATTTAATAAAATACAAATCTTAAAAAAACGTCAAAAATGCCAAATGAGAAATCAAATGTGTATGAAATAAAGGTAAATTTCTCTGCTTAAAGAAGGAGGAAATAATGCATTAGCAATGCAGAGAAGAACAGCTTTCCTTAAGACATTTTTTGCCATGTACAAGTTCATTTCATACTTAATAACATCAAATCAGATATAATTTGTCAGTTCTAAAAGGGCACAACTTTGGGCACCCGAGCAGTCTCTGCCCTCTAGTGTTGAGAAAGCAGATGAAACTCTTTCTCAATACAAGCGTCACCACAAAGAAACGTAGGCTCAAGGAAAAAGTTTTCCATTAAATATCTTCACTGTCTATTCAGCACATAGTAGCCACCCTGAATGAGCAAAGTAAGGCATGGCATTTTTGAGTAAGACATCAAAGGGCAATTGAATGAAATACTGAAACAGTAAATTTTAAGATCCTAATTATGCTTATCAGAGCCTAGAAGTGGAACCCACTAATCCTGAAAAAAAGGGTACAATTTTTTAATATAGTATTTTCTTAACCATTTGCATCTGACATTTTTAATACCTTTATTCCAAACTCAAAACAAGACGACACATTTTTAGAAGAAACAGATTTTCTGTGTTTCTTGTTTCCTTTTAGAAGTGATTCAAAAAATCTCTCTCATCTTAAAAATTTGATTTTTCAAAAACAAGTTAATTTTAAAGCATATAAAATTCTGAACACTAATATGTAAACAGAGAGAAAAACACCCCAACTCGTTAGCATAACATTTGGTCTTAGTGCTGACATGTAGTCCATGCACTGTTATTTCTTGGATACTGGAATAGTTGCATTCCTGTCCAGTAAGTTGGTGCATTTGAACTCCTTCTTAAGTAAAAGATGAAAATGGATTTTGGTCTATTGCTAGAGGTGACTGAAGATTCACTCAGCATTAAGAACTTCTTTCCAGTGAAAAATCAGATTTGAAATGGGAAAATGGTACATATGGAGGGAGAAGAGAAAGATGGGGAGCTCACCTTGACAGCAGCCTCTGAACCTCCTTCTTTAAAATCTTCATATTTCATTACTTCAGCCATAATGAATCCCTTTTCAAAATCTGTGTGAATCTTCCCTGCTGCCTGAGGAGCCTTCGTCCCTTTCTGTCAAAGGAAAGACCAGAAGAAAATTAATTGCATTTAAGAAGATTGATTGCAGGGAAGAGGTTTCTCCTTTTTTATATGCTTTCAGCATCTGCTGAAACTTTGTTTCGTATCAGCTAAAATGTCACAGGCAGCTGGGCAATCCTCAATACTGGGACACAGACAGTGCCTTCGTCACAGATAAACCAACCGACATTAAAGAACAGCAGCTTTGTTTTTCCTAATAGGTATCAACAGCAGTATTGATTTTAGAAGCTATGACTGTTTTCTGTTGTGAGATTTGCTTCAACCCCTAGCTTTCTACACAGAAAGTGAGGAAGATAAAGGTTTTTAAATAACTTTAAAATCTGAATTACTCAAGACTTCTGCTTACATCCAAATAATTTCAATTAAATGATAACACTCATGGCAAACAACGTTTGCAATGAGAAATGACGTATGGATGTCAAGCTGTACATGTTAGCTTATTTTTATTTCAGAATAATTTTAGTAAGTTTGATATAGAACAAACTGAGTATTCTTACCAAAACATCAACAACTGAATCACTAAAAAAGAAAAAATGACAGACAACTATACGATACGATAATTTAAGTTTATGCAATAGAGGAGAATGCATTATAGCTGCATGCTTTAAATTACAAGGACATACATTCTGTGCACATACAACCATGGAGAGAAATTTGAGCAGTAATGGTGACCTAAAGGCTGCTTAATAAAGCATGTTAAAGTGCTAAGGAGTCTGACACTGTAAAGCACAGTTTTTACAATAAAAGATGTATTGGGTTAATATGGCTACTCACTGATGCTTACCTGACTAAATATCTTTGCACATTAAATCAAAGATACTCACAATCAGTCTTAAGATAAACCAGCTTTCAAATTCTCTAATAAAGAGCAAGCACTTTTCCTACTGAAAACAGTGGAATTTCACAATGTGCTTTTAAAAACTATGGTAAGAATCAGAACAACAAAACTCCAGCTTTTATATTATTCTGGTTGCTATTTCAGGGACTTTAGCAAGCAGTTATCATGTAAACAGAGATGAGGGGGAAAAAACTAAAAAAAAACCCACACATGCCTATAAGAAAATAAGTTTAATGTGCTAAAACATACACAAACATCTGTAGCAGTACTATTAAAAATATAAATTTACAGGAAATTATGTTGATTAATGAAAACAAATTAATTCCAGTGAATGAAATTAAATACAGCACTGAAACTCATTGCACAGCCCTAAATACCCTGATGCAAAAAACAGAAGCTCAAAGACTGAATTGCACCTCCAAAAGTTGACACTGTTGTAATTTTTAAGGTAAGTATTTGGACCTATACACATTGAAAAATATTTTTTCAATATCCATCTTTATATTACAACATATTTACATTCAAAGGCAAACCACTACAGCTCAGCTCTTACTGTCCTCTGGGAATAAATTAGTTGATCTCTATGGCTATAACCACTCTACATCAACATTTAAAATACGTAATAGCGTTTTAGGCATTACGTAAGTTCCCAGATAAACATATAAAACTACCAAAATAAACTAGGTCTAAATACTGAAGCCAGTAAAAGACCTGAATTACTGCACACTGATTTTAGGATTTTGAGCCCAACTGTGTATCCACGAGGAATATAATGACGTTATATTGCTTTTATTGCTGAAAATGTAATCCCAGCAAAGCACAGGAGGAATGAACCATCCGCAACCCAAACAAACTTAGTGAATACAAAATGAAAAGCAACATCAATTTCACTGCAGACAAACCCAGTCACACAGATTAAGCAAGCACAATACTGGTACGTCTTATCTCTGACCACAGGAGGAGGGTAGACAGATTCTACAGGATGAAGAAATTCAGACTATGTAATAGGCAGAATCAATTGTTACCTGCCTCAATCAATGCAGCTCCACTTTCACTGTTCAGCAGCTCACAAATAATTAAAGTTATCCTGGACAAAAACCTCATCTGTAATGACTAGCTAACCGCCACCATGACAAACTTCAAAGTCAGTGATATCAATCTGAATTCAATAGTGTGGAACTGGATATAGCTGATGAATAAGTATGAATCTTACCCTGATGGTCCATGCACGCACTTCATCTGGGCCTGCAGTGAAAAAGTATTCTAGTTGGAGTGCTGCATATCCAGCCTTAATGATCTTTGCTAAAGCACTGAAAAAAAAAAGGGGGAAGGAATCCAATTCATTCAGCATATACACATAAAACAGCTAAATGCGCCAAGTAATCAATTTACGTGGAAAGACATCACATATTTTGAAGCTCCTAGGTCTACTTTTAAACAGAGCAATAATTGCAGTAGCCTTTTACTTTGAACTCTCTTCAGAAGAACTACCTTTTTACTGCAGAATTGTAAAGATAGTATTTTGATTTGTTTATTTGGCAGGCTACAGAAACATGGGATAAATATAAATCACCCTATGAGGCAGCACTCTTGGTCTCATGCAATTTTCAGGACTCCAGGTCATGAAAGCATATCTGTTTGACTGAAACTCAATATTGAAACAATTTATTATAGTTCTTCAGAAAATTATGACAAAATTTTCTCCAGTGTCCTTATTCCCCATGGATGACGAAACAGTTTTGGTGATCGTTCCTTCTCAAAAATATACATAACTAATACCTATGTTATAATTAAAACACTGTACAGAGATGACAGATGACAGTTAAAAACTTAATTTAAAATAAATCTTTTCACTCTGTCTCATGGTAAAGAAAGGAGAAGATTCTCTCTTTATAATGGTAATTACTCTGTCATTTATTATTCTATCAGCGCAAGCAATTAAATTACTGCAAGGAAATAGTTGATAATAAAGTGTAGGGAAAATGAATGCTAATTAACCTTTGTGTCATGTTCTCTTCCAGATACTTCTGTTTCTCCTCAGCACTCATATCTTGCAACTTGAGTTCCAAGGCCCCACTAAAAGGAATGACCAAAGCACCCGGGTCGTGCTTGTCCACCCACTCTTTAATTTTTATCAACCTGTAGACAACAAAGGGCACAACATTATCTTGTAGTGCATGCATGGCTGTACCACATTCATTATTATCAAGTAGCACATACATATTCATAAGAATTGCACGGATTTATGATGCCATCTTTTTGTGTATTGCTTTCCAAGGTCAAGGCATTAACAGGCAGCAATTGCTTCAGGTGTACTCCATTAACATTTCACTGTTTCTTGGTTTCTGTTTGGCATTTAATCTATCAGAAATAGGCATAATTTGGGACAATAACTAGGTGTTTGGTAGAGGTTAAGTACTTGCAATCTAAAAAGTGAATAAAACTTTCTGAGAGAAAAATGTACTTCCAAGAATGATATTTATCAAATGCGGTAAAACTGAGGGCCTTCAGTTTTTCCTGACTTTTTTTTTTAAATTTTAAAAAAAGGCATCTCAGTAGGTAAGGCTGCTGATGTTAGAGAAAGAAAAGAACAACCACACTCCTATACAGCAAGCTGCACCTGCTTTTTCTGGCTATTGATCTTGGAGTATGCCACAGCTGATCAATACAGGCCCGTGTTTCTACTAGTTTTTCCCACCTTTCTACTGTTGTCCCAGGACAAAGCTTCTGGATACCATATCATGATTATTTTTAAATAAAGAAAAAAAAATTCCTATCCCTCTTCATCTTCAATAACTGGCAGCATTCACAACAGTTTGTTGTTCATCGTTTTTGTTAGTTGAATGAAACAACAAATTTACAGCTACAAATTTATGGTGTTAGTTCTTGAATGTTCATTATCCTACTAAAGTTAACAAAATTGGCATCCTCCCGGCAGGCAAGAGGGCCAAGCGTGTGCCGGGGGGCATCAGGCACAGCATCGCCAGCTGAGCAAGGGAGGGATTGTCCTGCTCTGCATTGGTGCGGCCTCACCTCAAGTCCTGTGTGCAGTTTTGGGCACCACAACGTAAGAAGGTTACAAAGCTCTTAGAGAGTGTCCAAATGAGGCCAACAGAGGTGGTGAAGGGCCTTGAGGGGGAGCCGTATGAGGAGCAGCTGAGGTCACTTGGTCTGTTCAGCCTCGAGGAGACTGAGGGGAGACCTCACTGCAGTTACAACTTCCTTGTGAGGGGAAGAGGAGGGGCAGCACTGATCTCTTCCCTGTGGTGGCAGTGACAGGACCCGAGGGAATGGCCTGAAGTTGTGTCAGGGAAGGTTTAGGTTTTGTGTTAGAAGAAGTTTCTTCTCCCAGATGGACAATGCTCTCAGGCACATGGTGTGACTCTTGTGGATGTTTTGTGCAGGGTCAGAAGCTGGACTCAGTGGTCCTTGTGGGTCCCTTCCAACTCAGAATATCCTGTGACTCTGTGAAAACTTTACAACAATGCATGGTGTTTAAAAAAATCTTTAAACACAAGCATCATATTCATGACTGCAAGTATTTACTGTAAGTTTAAGGGAACATTTATAAATTACCTGTGAGGAATTCACTACTGTTAATAGGACACTATTTCTGGTAAGAATGACAGCTCTATGCTCAGCAAGCAAACACAGGAGCCAAGCAAACACCAGGAATACTTCCTGTACACGAATAATCAAATTACAAAACATAGTACTTTGGGTGCCAGTGATGTTTCAGACCTGAGACACCCACCATACAGCACAAGGCTTTATGCTTGCTGAGTTCTTTTTCTTAGTCCTGCTAATCTGCAAGATTTAGACTAAGGTTTTAACTGCTATTATACTAAAGTGCTTTGAAACTGTGGCCTGCAAACCTTTAAATAATCAATGCAAATGTCACTTCAGAAAAAAATGAACTGAACCACAAGTTCATCAACACACATTTGTCAAAGAAAATAGCAGGGGATCAGAGCTATTATGAGATTAAGTGCATGGCCGACTGAGTAGGGTTTTAGATGGGACAAAGAATATAGAAGTTCACTCAACAGTTTTCACACGTTTGTTATATAAGGCTGGTCTTCTGTCATTTACTTATGTAAATACCCAGCCAGTGTTTTTCAATCCTCATTATATTAATCTTTTTTTACCTCCAGTTATCCAGTGAAAACACAGTCTGTATCCAGGACTGATACTGAAACACTACTGCCTTCAGAAACATCTGAACTGAAAATCACAATTAAGGCGTGTTTCTCAATGTGACATGTGACATCTAACAGCACTTCTAAAACTGACATTTGTAGTTAACTGATTTATTTTGGCTAACAAATTTGGTATGGAAGTTCAGAGCATATAAATGCCAACATTTTACAGAAAATATATCTCAAAATGAATCTACAAGTTGTAAGTGTACTTCAACATATGTGTGTACATCTTTTATAGATGTTTTTTTAAGGAATTTCTAACACTGGTCTCTAGACTAATTATATAATGTGACAAGTGAAGAAAGATGGAATGAAACATGTAAATTTGAAAAAGTGAAATGAGCATGAAAGTAACGTCAAAAATAGGATTCGAATTCTGTTTGGTAAATATGGTCATCATAACTAATAAACTGAGAACTATTGTGGAACAACAAGATAAGAAATAATTACTTTGGCTAAAACACCAATTCAGAATAATAATAGTCTTAGACTGTCATTTTAACAGCTTTTCTATTGAGTCCTTAGAGGGATTATTTGCATTCCTCAGGTATTCTATTGTACGATTCAGATGAATAAAGACTTACAAATCATTCCTCTACCGCCAGTGTGAGACTTTGATCCAGTGAATACACCATTGTACCTTAACTATAATTGGCAAAAAACCTGACAGTGTAGAGCATCACAAGCTTAATAACAAAGGAGAATATCTCAAAGTGTTGACAGACGATCTTCATAATGCAGGAGCAGAGCTGGTACATTTTAGCAATAAATGAGCACTGAGGTCTAAAGGTCTCTGAAGTGACTGACATCAGACCTGCTACAGCCTCACTAAAAGAATAAGGTACTGCATCCCACTCTGTACAGACACTCAGGTTCTCTGCCCGAGTCTTTTACTTTTGTGACTTTCAATGTCACAGGAATTACTAAAAAGCACCAAGGAATTCCCCTAAATGTGATCAAAATAAAGAAAATCAACAAAAAAGTAAACATTTAAATATAAATATTGATATATTTCAAAATTACATTTTCCCCAAAGCAGAATGCTTAACTAAAAATCAATAAAATAATAGTGGACGTTTGCTTTCCTGTTAGGGATAACCAAGTGTGCCAAACAGAACAAAATGGTCTTAACAAATGGTAACAATTAACGTCAAAGTCTGTTTTATTTGAGCACATAATTTTTCCAAAGAAAATTATGTATGTCTGTAAAAGGACAGCATTAGTACACTCACTCTGGGCCTTTGTTAAGATAAGCAAATCCTGGAGTATCTCTCTGTTATTTCATGCTATACTTGAAAATGAATAATGAAGAGTATTGGATTTTATGCTTAAGGACTTTCGACACTTAAAAAACCCCACTGCACACTAAAATGTAACAAAATGAAAAGTAAAAAACTACCAAAAAGTAGAACTGGCAGCACCAATGACCACGATTAACAGCTGAAACTACTTTAAGAAAGAAGAAACTGCTCTAGATGAAAACCTTTCTTAACAAAGTAAACCGAAAACTAAGTGGAAACAGTGTAACAGCGTAACAGCACAGGATTTCTTGGACCTCTAACAGACTTTCCTGACTGAGGTGGCTTGGTTCCTCCCTTCTGCATGGGGAGAAGTGTGCCAACAGCAACTACAGACGGATCCCGAATTGAAATGTGATTGATGCCAAAAAACAGACAAAATATATTTTCTGGAAAAAAATACAGAGCAAAGAGACAGCAAGATATCCATTCATTCTGTGACAGCAAGCAGAAAAGCGTATTACAAGTGTGTAAAAGCCTGACACAAGAAGAAAACCAAGGCAAATGCAAAACCAGATCTCATCAACTTGCAAGTGAAGGCAGCACTCAAAATTCTGATCAGGGAAAACATTGAAGAGGAATTCAGATGCTCATTTCCACCTAACACTGTGACTGTTGTTTGATAAGGACATAAGGAATATCAGCAGCATTATCAACATATCTAGTAAACCACAAGTGCCAGTAACCTCAAGAGCAGATGGATCAGGACAACTACCAGAGCTAACTCCTAATCCTAAATCAGGATGCAGAGGACCCTGGAGAAAGGTTTAAAAATGAGGGCATTCACTGATTAGGCCAATAAGCAAAGAGCACCAGAAAGGGGAGTTGTGCAGAAGGGGGTGCCTTCACTTTAAAATGGTGATGCTTACTGAGGCAGAAGAAACCAAAACCTGCAGCCAACCAAAAAAAAAAGGTATAAAAGTTGCAGAATGTACATTATCTACAAATCAATATTTGAGAGAGTTTCACATGAGAGATCCAGCTGGGAACAGAGACAGAGTTCAGATGGAAATCTGAAGTAGTGATGGAAGAGAGAAGCTGCAGAGAAAGCTTAAGCTCAGTGGACACCTGCAAGACAAGATGATCTGAAAAACTGACCCCTGAGAAGAAAGGTGATTTGTCAAAGTATGCTTTTGTACAAGCAAGACCAAAAAAACCATCTAACTCATGGAAGAGAAACAATTGTTTTTCTGTTCTACACCTGAATTATGAGCAGAAAATGGCAGAAACAAGAGCATGGCAGGGAAAAAGAAAACACCAGGCAGCACAAGAAGGAAAGAAACAAATGTAGATAAGATCAAACTAAATGATCAAAATACACAAAAGACTGAAAAAAAATCCACAGATAGCAATGAGAACAAGAGGACTTAGAAATTCCAACAGGTTCTTCCTATTGGCAGTTCTGAGCAATCCTGATTTTTAAAACCTAAACTCAATTTGTTGAGTGCTTGCTCCCTGCTGTTTAGAAGTTTTCCGTAAGTGTAGCCTAAGCTACCTTTATCTTCGTTAAACAGAGCCTATAGGCTGTGGACTGGGAATAAACGCTCCCTATTTATATCTTAAAAATTTTAGGCAGTTTTTATTTTGAGCTTTTCCACATATTACTTCTAACTTTGAACCCTTTTTTTTTGGACTCGCTTCAAGTGGTCTAAAAGTTTCTGAAAGCACACAGTATCTGATGCACTACTCAGAGCTTTCAATAATGTCTTACAAACATAAAAAACAGCTAGAGGATTAACTCATTTTTCAGGTGATTTTCCTGTTTATTAAACCCAGTCTAGCATTTGCTTTTTTGTGACAGCACTGCAACATTATCTCATGCTCAGTTACAACTTATTGCATGACCTTGTTTGACTAGCTATTCTTAATATTATGTTTGCATAGTTGATTATTCCTGTATAAAATCCTTCTCAGGAGTTGCACTGTGGCTACTTTTCCTAAAGATTCCTTCCATTTCTTGAGATGCTCCTAAATTCTAATTTTTTTCTATACATATATGGACATCTCCTAGATTGGGGGTCATCTACAGATTTAACAAGAGTGCTCACCATCCAGCTCATTAATGGAAATACGTAACAGTATTCAACCAGTAACTGCTTCTGCAGATCTCATAATGAGATATTCTTTGTTTGGAAACTGTACCACTGATAAACATGCTCTGTGTATTATCTTCCAACCAGTCTTGCACATTCAACTTCCAGTAGTTTCCATCTAGCCAATATTTCCTATCTTGTTTATGAGAATGTTGTAAGGCACTGAAGCCTTTAAAGGCTTAATAAAAATCCCAATATGCAATATATTTTTTTACTATATGCAATTAAATTTACCACAAACAAAGTATTAGACTCATCTGACAATCCAGACAAGTAATGAACAATCAACATGAATTTGTGAAGACAAATGGGTTGCTTTTAGGGGATTAAAAAGTTGAATTGTTCCAATATTTTTCTTGAAATTAGAAGAAAATACATCAACTTAAAATACCTTGTTTCTTCTTTTCTTCTCTCTTCTTTTTGGATTTCTTTTTTCTTTTGAAACCTCATCCATTATCCACAAATTATCTAAAATGATGATGAGTTAGGCAACAATTGTTTCTTTTGCCAAGTCCCAAGACTGTGAGGACCACTAGGTTTACTTGATTTGGTAGGATGGGAGAGGGAGATCTAATCTACCTAAGCACCAGTACTGCACGACACAGTGCCTAGGTGATGTCCTTTCCCTTCCGTTCTGACAGCATGCACAGACTCCACAGAGATCAGGTCCCACTGTTCTCAGTGCTGTGCAGATGAGGGTAATATGTATATGTACTCTTACAGAGATCAGAAAGAGTCACAGCTTCAGCAAGCTTTCGTTCCAAATTTCTATAATTAACAAAGGATGGAGGGTAAAAATAACAGAACTAATGTATATAATGACTCTGTATCACAGAAATGGACTGTGGCAGAAGTGAAGAAGGGGAAGTGGAAAGCACAGGTGGTTCTCACTCTGCTGTGTCAGAGCACTGTGCTCTACCTCTTTATTGCTACCTGCCTTTCTTTCTCTGAGTATCCCTTTCTTCTTGCATTACATAAGGAGAAAGGATGACAAAACAGGAAAATATTACAGAGTAAAAAGGTACCTTCTTCCTCACCACGATAAGTTTTTTATGAAGATGACAAATCTACAGAAGGTTTGGGAGTACCTGTTACAGACCTTAGCAACCATGTCTTAAATCATCAGTGATGCTTATAAGTTTAATTTTTTATTCCCTGTTCCCAGCTGCCCAGATGAAACACAGCAATCCTTCAACTTCAAAAGGCCTTTTCCCAGCCCTCACCTGCAAACGCTTTCTAGAACCAGTTCAGAACAAAAGCACTGCCTCCACACACTGGGCTGCTCTCCGGCCAAGAGCTTCCTCTCAGCCCCTCAGGACAAGAGCTTCAGAAACTCAGCACTGCATTTATCCTGCACATCCTGAATGCTTTAAGCTCCTCAATAGTTCCCACAGTCTGTATCACCTCCAGTGTTTAGTCACTGCATCCAGCTGAACCTTACAAGAGGCCAGCGTGGAGAACCCATCCCACACACCAGACACCACTCCCATCTCCTAACACAGATTGACTTGAGCCTCGAAACAGGAAGGGGAACAGTCCTTAAAATCCTTTACCTTTTGGGGACTTGCCACACATCCCATGATCTCAGGAATCTTATGACAGAATGGGTATAAAAATATTTCATTCTCCCAGATCCAGATTTCACATTTTTTAACTTCATTGTAATTTCAATTTACACTGTATCAAAAAAAGAATCATACAGGTTCCTGATCAGCACTGTCATTTGACATTTATTATAGATGGGTTTATAACTCCTTAACATTCTCCTTTGAAATGTAAGTAATCCCAGGTTCTCTGCCTCATGTGTGTCAAAGCAAGTTCTCCCAGAGCCTTGATCTCTATCATGGCCATTATCTTAAATCCCCAATAATACTGCAAAATCATTTGTTAGATGGAGTGACTAGTATTGCACCTACTATTTTATTCATGTTGCATCCCAGATTTCAAAGAAACATTTTCAGAACCTGGACATGAGCTTCTCATCCCGTTCCTTACCCGTCCAGATGTTTCACTTGCTTTTCTGCTACCAGCTGCACATGGAGCAGGGCCCCTACCAGCACTCCCTGTAGGCATATTCAAGCTGTTCACCAACAAAAATAATCCAGTAAAAAAGCAGCTTTCAGAGGGAGAATTTAGTTCTTTCACAGCCCCCCTCTCCAGCCGTTGTCTTTTAAAATGGACCAGTTCACTTTCCCACATATCCTTAGAACTGGCTGTGCCAATATAACTGAAGGGTGCTGCAGGAACAGGTGAAGACTACCAAGGACACCCTACAAGAGCACCTTAAGTTAGCCTACCACCCAAAAAACATCAATGCCATGGAGCCAAGTTCAATCAGCAATTTTGTTATTTATTATTGAAGAATTCATATAAATAGCAGGGCTCCTGAGTAAAAATTATCCCATATAAGATCACTTATAAATGGATTCTTCTAGGCAGGAAACACTGGTTGACAGCGGAATTAAAAAAATCAATGCAATATTCCAAAAATCCCTATCAAAGCACTTAATGCCCTCAAGATACAGTTCTGTTAACAAACAGAACATACTACATATGGTAGTAGCAGAGGGTTCTCAGCTTACCTGGTCTAGAGAACTACCCAGAGACAGTGGCTGTTTAATGGTATGCTAAAAACACATAAGGACACAACACTTACAACTCTATATGCATGACCAACCACTTTTTGAACGTATTTCATACAAAGACTTGGCTTAACTGACATGAAACTTTTCTGGTTTGCAAGATGTGGTAACTGTGAAAGAAATAATACCACAGAACATGAACCTGTAAATCAAGTACAGACAGTAGTTAATGGACAAAATATTTCTGTATCTAGGAGAAATAAAGCATGCATAACAGAAAAATAAAAGTTCATGGCCTACAACCACTTCGAATTAAAAAATACTAAGATGGTGGAAAGACAGAGACAAAGCAGTAAAATAATCCAGGATTATTTTTTCTGCTGATATATATAGAGCTCCCAGTAAGAAAAGATTTTTCAGTACATTATACAGCTTATATAATCTAACAAAAGGTCAGTCAAGATAACCCTATTTTAAACATTTGTAAGAAGTATCACTCATGAAGAACAAAGATCTTAAAATCCATTTTTAAAACATTCATTTCTGATCTAATTTCCAAGACTGTAGTAATATCTCTAACCAAATTATGGTCCCCACTAAAGCAATCAAAACCAATTATAAATTGGTATCACAACCAGAATCAATTATGACTTAAACAATAAGGGAAATGGTACTACACTGCCTCTGAAGCACCTGCAGGCACGTGAAAGGCTTACAGTCTAGCTCTCCCTGGTTCGCCAATTGTGAAAACTAATTCTGTCTCAGCTAAAAAGACAAAAAAGAGATGGCTGTTGTTGTCATCAAGGATCAAGAACAGTCAAGACCAAACTACTGATGAACCCACAGAACAACAGAGACTGCAACAAACTGTGCATATTACATTTCCTAGTTATGGGCACAACAAGCCCCACTTGAGCACATATACTTTGGACCAGAAAGATGCTTTTGAAGTTACATCTTGTCATTCCTTCTGCTAGCATTTATAAAATGCATAGTTTAGAAAGGTCATCTTGAAAACTGTAACAAAATAATTTAACAATTACTCATTCATAAATTATAGCAGAAGGAACAAATCTCAGTCACAAGACTTCCGTGCAAAATGATGACTGAGATACCATTACAGATTAGTAGAAAGAGCTCCTATTCCACAGTCAGGCTTATGCTATGGCATGATAATTTTAAGTTTTGTCTCTTGACAGGACTTCTTTATGTCACATGGAAAACCGTATTCTTAAGAGTCCTGGACAACATAAGACAACTTATATCAATGCTCCTATAGTAAAGTCTCAAATATATAAACTCATAAAAAGTTGCAAGCCATTCATAAATAGCATATTGACAAAAAAACCCCAAAGAGGTGATGCCTTAACAAGAGAAAGTTTACACGAAATACACTATGGACAACATAATTTTAAATTCATTTTATTAGTCATTTTATTTTATTATTTTGAAACTTATTTTATTCTTTCATTTTTTTATATACTATGTGCATGCAAGCAAATACCAAGCCATACTCCTAGACAAAAAATAAGACCTATATAAAAATTCCATGTAAGGAAATAAAGATATACTAACAATACTTGAAATAAGACACTATAAAGACTAATTGGTATGTATTTCTCTATTGTTAATTAAAAATCCTGCAATGAGTAATACAAATGCAGACTATGACATTGTTAGTTTTGGCTTTCACTGAAGTCACACAACAGTTTAATGAAACCTAAATAAACTGGGTCAGCATATTTCCCGCTAGTTCTCTTACTGAAATATCCTCTCCTTCTCACAAAAGATAGAGGGAAATGCCTTCTTCACTTCTCCAGAATTAGCCTGTGTGATGTTAATTGCAGAGCCTCTCCAGATCAAAGAATTCACATGAATGTTCTCTTCCTCTATCAGTTGTCAAAAATTACCTAAGTATTAAAATTACAAGCATCAAATATTACTACAACAAGAATATTTGATTTAAAATAATAAACCCTGCTTACTCCCCCTGCCCCCTTGGGCCATTAACAACTACTTACTAACATTTTGTGATCACACAATACTACAAATCTATGTTTTAAGAAACAATTTTAATGAGATGAGTAAAAAGAATCACAGAAGCTGGAGACACTGGGCTAAGTTGTGGGGGTTTTTGATGAAAAAAAGATCAAACTTGCTATTAGGCTATTAGCCTATTCCATAGACTACTCAATAAAAGAGAAATTAACTTTGGCATTTATCCAGAGAAAGAACATCCCCTAATCTATCAGAGTAACAACAGAAATGTTTAGTTGAATGGTTAATATTCAACCTAGAGCAACTCAAACAATACAAGGTTTTATTTCAGACCCTTGACTTAGATACCTAATCTTGCTCTGCTCCTTACATAGTTAATGAAGTAGGAGGCTCTTCTGAGGGCAATTCAGATGACTTAAATTAGGGCTCCCTTTCTCATTTTCGTCTTAAAGCATCTCCCCTCTCCTCTTTTCATAGGCTGCTTTAGAAACTAACCCTCACCTTATGTGCCTAAGACACTCACATAAAATTATGTGATGTGCCTCCGTCTTGCCTCCTGCTGATAAACTTCCCAAAATAATGTCTAATAAATACAACAGCATTTACTGCACTGTCATTTGAACATGTCCATGTCCAAGTAAAACACTAAACGAGTTCAGGATTTTCACAGCATGCAGAGATGCCTTGTATGAAATGTACTTCACTAATTTGAAAAGCTGTCACAAAAATGTTCAATTCCACAGACACAGTCTGTTTACCTGTCTAAGCTATGGTGAAATGAAAAAAAATTAACCACGTCTGAATCATCTACTAAAACATACTTGTCCTAGGGGAGCAGTAACTTTGATTTTTTTCAGAAGCCAGAATAAGTATCTGGATCAGTGTCATGCTTCATTTATCTGACAGACTAAAGGATCTGTTAGACACAGATTTTTAGGGCTGAAAATGGAATGACAAAGTAAATTTCTGTCAGAAGTAAATAATCTTATTCCGTGGGTGGGTGTGCACAAAACATTTTTACTTGCAAGTACAAACTAAAATTTGATTTATTATAAAACTGTTAGTTTACCTATCTTCATTTTTGTATCAGTTACGGGATTAGGAAGCATTCAACATCCCCAGCAATTTCAACAATAAAAAAATAATTTGACTGAAAAGAACTCCACCTTGAAGTTACAGTGCTTTGTGGTATGCTTTACCCTTACAAACACTAGCACTAACAATAGGATCAAAAAGCCAAATCAAAAAAGCAAGTTACTTTTATTTTTGTGACTTGGCCCAGAAACCATTTTTCAATTGAAAGTCAGAACATAAGCCCCAAAACCTACTAATTCATGTTCAGTCTCTTCCGAGTAAAGAAAAGGCTCCATGTGTGGTGGCAAACATGATAGTTGTCAACATAAATGAAAATGTTCATGAATAAAAAACAGGCTGTTATAAAGAGCTAATTATAATATTACTATCAATTGCTAGCTTGTGCTTGCAAATGTTTCATATCATATAAATGCATTGTTTTTGACGTTTCTCTGTAGCTAAACATCACATCATTTCACTTTTTCAAAGTAGTTCAAACATGCATGGGATATACTATAAGGAATGTGATCTGATCTACAGTTACACTGAAAAGAAAAACTATGACATAAATGTGCGGTCATTAAAAATGTAAAACATTAATCATCTCCCAAGAAAAAAAAAATCTAGACTTCTAACAGCCTCTATAAAATGATTTCTACTTTCTGTATATTCATTCTTGCTATCCAAAACAGCAGTTGAAAACACTTCATCCAATTATGCAAATGATGACTAAAATAATACATACATCCAAAGCACTACTGACATTGTGAATTATTCAACTTGTGTCCAGATACTTTCTTATCATTAGAAATGCTGTTTATTTGGTTAAGGCAACCACCTACACTCTTCTAGCACATACATTTTGAGAAATGTTTCAGTAACAATGAACATTTCAATGACAAGGACTATTCCTATTTTAATGCTCAGACGTTTTCTTCTGTTTTAGAAGCAGCATAGAATTTAAGTTTGGAAAAGACCTGCTCAACAGGGAAGAGCCCTAGTAAGTAACAGGTGGTTAAAAGTAGGCCTAGCCAAAGGAAAAATACTAAAAAATCATACAGGGCAGTTATTCTGGGACATGGTAGTCTATACATTTCTCCACCAAAGAGTCACTTAATCGACATACACAATGCAATTTTAGTCTTAGTTTGGTTGAACAATGACACCATCAAAGACGAAATGGTGACAGAAAATAACCTTGGGTAAACACAAGTAATTTGGTTTAAAGGAAAAAATAAACCATGTCCGGACAAATTTATTCTCTCATTGATAAGACATATGATTTACTGTACAGGGGAAATATATCTATAAAGTATTTGATAGTGTGCTGTGTGTGAAACTACTCATTCAGCTGGAGAAGAAGGGAAAGTGGATTTGTAGAGACTGAGGACTGAGCAATGCACTGGATATGATCACAGGAGAACAACTTGGTCTTTTAGGGTACTAAATCAAACTTGGCCAGGATCAAACTTAGGACTGATCTTGTTAAATACATTAATAACTTCCACACAAACATTAGTTGCATGCAAATTTTATGTTCAATACAGGAGCAAGAGACATTTTCTTCAAGGAAAGTCATCATCATCATCAATTGAAAGTGACATAGAAGGGAGATCATACTGGGTTAGTGTTTTTCAAAACAACCCTAAGCCACCAGGACAATGCAATAGGGAAAAGGCAAATATCCTCTACAGATCCCACTGGAAATGCTTCCTTTTGCTTAACAGGATGCATTACATCTGCCTACAAGGTATTCCTGAAAGCACATGGAGCACTATGTGCAGCTGTGGCCAGCTAAATTCAGAACAGGAGCAAGATTATCAGAGAGATGGGAACCTCATGTAAATGACAGAGACAGAGAAAATTGATAATGCCTGCTTTAAATAACTACAGGAGGTAAACACCAATTATATAAGATACTATTTAGTCTACAGGACAAAGCTGCCTCAACCACCAATGAAATAAGCCAGCCATGGAAAAACATAGGCTGTAAATTGGCAGAACATTTTCAACCCAAGGCAGCAGCAAGGTTCTGTGAACTGCTTTCCAATACTAAGTGCAGAACAATCAGCTACTGTTAAAAAAAAACCAAAAACAAACCACCACCTTAATTAATTTATGGAAGTCATCATACTGTGTAGCTACCAACAATAACTGGTTCTGTACTGAATGCAGAGAAGGATTACAGTAATTTAGGGATTACCATATAGTTACAAGGAAGCACTACACTTTGTGAATTCAGAAGTACTTAAACGCTATGCAGAAATGCACAGAAGGACAAAGAGGTCTCAATTTCATACAAATCAAGTTCCTACACCTTTTGTAAGAACCAATGCCTTCACTGGGAAGAAGGCAGAAAGAACTCCATCCCCACATACTTGACTTGGCTCGTGCTGGCCAGATGAGCAGCAGCAGCAGGACTGTCAGACTGATGCTACCTGTGTTCAGTGTACAGAGTATGATACTACCTGTGTTCAATGCCTGATGTCACTGCTTTTTAAAGAAGGAGTATAAATTCGGGATCACTGTCATAAGGAAACAACACTCAAAACTCCTGGACAACCAGACTTCATGAGTTCTGCTCTTCCAAAATAAAATGCAAATAAAGTCAGAAGTAGCCCATTATACCATACGTAGTTATCAGTACCACTCCCAAGGACAGCACAGGCAAAGCTGAAGAGGTGGCTGCAGTACTTGTATCATAGCTTGGCAGTAAGTCATCTCATAACTTGGACAAGGTACAATTTTTAAAATAGCACTAATAATAGCACTGGACTTCACCATACTAACTGGTCAAATGAAGAAGATTAAGAGCAGTGTAATTTTAAAATGCGCAAAAATTTTAAATGAAATTTTCCTACTTGGTATCACAAAAAGACACCTAAAAGAGACAAAAGTAAAATCGAGTCACTCATCACCAAATCTCCAGGCATGTTAAAATGCCTTTAACATAAGGCCTTCCTTCTACAGTCCCACATCAGTGTTGAACTTTGCTCCAGAAAAAGGGAATCCCATCATCAGGAGTCTTGTATCTACCAACCCTACTGCATCTTCAAGAGCAAGCTTGTCCTTTTCATGGAGCAAGGTTGGCTGTAAAGGAAAGGTACACCCCTAAGCAGACAACAGGACAGGGCAGGACACTGATTCTGAAATGCACTGACAACCTTCACTGTGACATTTTCTGACTTTGAAATGTGTCCCATTACAGCATTAAGACACTTAATACAGCAGCACATAATTTCCAATTTATAAAAAAGCAATCAATAAACACGCTGAATTCCAAACTGAATGCAGTCATTATATACCAATTACACAAACCTATCTTTGAGCTAATGGAGCTACAGTGAGCACTTGCCCCTCAAAAGACCAGAAGCTGTTCTGCTGCAAGATGTCACAGGTACTTGCTAAGAGCACAGAAACAAAAAGACATAGTACCTCTGAATTCCATGCCATGCTTTCCAAGGAGAAAAATCTAGTGGGTACAGCCTCTTCTGACCCTTTTCCCTAAAATATGGCCACTTTCCCATCCAACAGCTCTTCACATTCTGTTGCTCTCTGCTTCCTTCTCCCAGTGTTACTCTCCAGTCTTCAAAGCTTTCCATCCTGGTCCAACGGCTCTTTAGCAAGGTACTTCCAAATGCAACCCACAGAACTGACACTTCTTCACTGAATTCACACCTCCCTCCTACCCTTGCTTTGGTCACTCCCACACTCCTACTTCCTCTTTTCCCATTTGCAGGGCTACCAGTTCTGGTCCTAGTCACAGACCCACTTCCTGCTCAGTTTCCTTCATGCTTCAACATACAGAAGTACATCTGAGGCACTTCCAAATTCCTATTAGGTCTGCTCAATTCTTAAATTTAGCAACAGCTATTTCAAAGAAAAATTCCTTAACCATTGTGTATCTCACAGTATTTAGCATTATGTTGAAAATCTACCACTGTACCTTCCTATAATTTTGTTTATAAATAAATCTTACAAATACTGACATTTTGAAATTTGTTCTGCACAAATCAAATGCATATTGATGATTTTTCCCACTAAAAAGAGGACATAGTTATGTAATAGGCTAAAATAAACAGGGCTCAGGTACAAAATACCAACTTAATAAACAAAAACAAACAAACAATCCACTGTATAGTTTAAGTACCAGAGACCCAATAAAGATGTATCTTACTGGATATATACAGTAATATCTGTTATAAAGAAATATTAGATACAAGTCCTTCAGTAGAGTCTAGGAAAGCACAGTGCATATAGTTGTACTTCCAGTGCTTCCACTTATGAGATAAAAATCTTCTCTTTACACAGGAAAAGGACAAAAAAATGGGAATCTAAATACAGCAATCTGAAACATGGTAACACTAACCAATACTGTATCTTTCCTGGAAACAAAAATTTCTCTCAGAAAAAAGACGCAGTTGATAATTTCTCTAGCATATTCACATACTAGCATACTGTGTCTGTACTCCTGGTACAAACCTGTGGAGCCTCCAACAAGAAATGCCAAGAGTGCAAAAGACTTCATATGACAATATTCTAGTTGTAGCTGTGCATGTCCTCAATTTTGCTTTTTACCACAAAGAAAGCCTAACTATGCATTATAAATCAATCAGAAAGAGGACATCTTGTTTTACGCTTTAATAAAAATAACGCAAAGCATGGAACTTCACAGTGATGAGATGCCTAAACCAGAAGCATTTCCCCAGCTCTACTGCAGTTAAAAGAGCTTACATAATGATCTTTTACAGAGAAAGCTCTTACTGAATTTGAAAAAAAACTTGTATGTTGCAATTTTCAGAAAAGCACCACGCTAAAAATGCATTCCATTCATTCAGAAGCAACCCAGATTCAGTACTATAGAAGCTAAAGGTACTGCTCAATGCAATGATTCATAGTTTCTCTAATAGGAAGATTCAGCAGTTTTCAGACGAGACCTTTATTCCCTCTCTGAATAAATGATGCCTGAAATTTTTATTCTTGTTCTAATGGAATTTCAATGGCCTTCACTGCAAGTCTACTGGAAATTTTCGCATATTAAGTGGAAAAAATTAAATGATGTTAACCACATTTTAATGTGATTAAGGCTGACAGGGTCATTATTTCTGCTAATCACTCAGTTTAAAAAGCTCAAACAAAACTTTGTAACAGCCAACGTTTTTTTCTGTTTTTTCTGTATGTCTACTGTAGTTGAGAATTAAAGCCACTACTGGATATGAAACACAGCATGTATCATAAAAGGATATATCAATTGTTTTCTGCAGTTTGTACATGGATTTAATCATAATTAATTTAAAATTTTAAAAAGGAGGGGGATCATTCTTTCAGAATGTATAGCCCTCTACTTCTTTTGTCTTCCTCAATCAAAAGACAAAACAGAACAAGGGAACATATATATTCATTTTCCTGTGGGTCCTATTTGTTAGTGAAAAAGAGAAAACATTTCTGCATGTCTTTACTTGAACCAAAAGGTATGTGTAATCACAGAAAATAATTTCTTAGAGCATGTCTGTTAGGCTCTGCAATAAGGAGAATGCTTGTAACCATTTTAGGCCGGCGTAAGCTGGAAAATGGGCCTAAAGAAGTAGAACAGAGGCAAGTAGCAGCAATGAAGAGCAAAGATTATATAGTTTTCAGAGTGTCTTGTAGTTCACTCTCATGGAGGATCAAGAATAGGACAGAAAATTAAGCAGACTGCTGTTCTGGTCACGAGCTCAGCTCCAGAGGTACAGCCTTACAGCCAGCCCTCTTGCCCAAAGGTTTGGCACGGACAGCAGCAACTGTCAATGGAGCAGCTCCCTAGGATCACAGAAGCTCTGAGGGTGATAGAACAGGGCAGAAGGACTTCAGCTAAAACACAGACAGAAGTTTGTCTTGTTCATACTACCAGAGGAAGGGACATGCTGTTTGTGGGATTTATATTTTGTTTCTTTCTGGATGGGAGGAGGCTGTTCACAGGTTTTCTAAGGCTTGCATTTTAGGCTTTTTGAGTGATTACGATTTTCTGTAAAGATGACCACTGTAATGCTTACTGCTTGCTTAATAATTAATACCATTCCCCTGTAAATCATCATTTCGGGAAGACCTGTACCTCTCACGCCATGTTATCTCTTTCCTCACAACCCCCAAACTTAAAAATTATTAAAAAAAGAAGGGGGAAGAAAAGCATTTCAGCATTCATATTAATTTTTTTCTACATAAGTAACTTGCTTATACTTAAGTTACTTTAGAAGAAAAAGAAAGAGCAGCCAGACTGATTCACATTGATCATTCCCATATGGTTTAATAGATACATTTCAACCTTACTGAATCACTAAAAACCATAGTAAACAAGATCATTACCTTATTAACCTTAGGGTATGTGAAAAAGAATATTTTATTTCCTTCCCATCCCTTGGCAAAGTGTCTGAACACAGAGATTGTTAGATCTACTTTATGATTACAACAAAAAATGCTGAGTAAAAAAGATGGTAATTAATTATACACAAGTCTTTTCATATAAGACTTTACTTCTACTTTACTTCTTCGTATCTAGCATGTACTGCTAACTGTATTTCAACAGCCAGCTGCTTTTTTTCCTAACAAAACATTTGCTTCACACCTGAGTACTTTCCATAACATGAAAAAAAGTCCAATGACATTAGATGACTTACTATCAAGGAACAAACTATGTTAACATTGATGCATTACAACTGTAGTTTGTGGTGTTCTCAAAAAGAAACATTATTGGTATTGTTGTACTTTCTAGTTTTAGTGTGAAGCCATGCACTAGTGCATCAACTAACAACCCCACTGAATTCTTGTGCTCTTCTAAGAAGGGACCCTGCTGAATGTCCTAATGCATCTTATTGTGAATCTTCAGCAAATAAAACTTCATGTATGAGCTCATGATGTGCTTTGCTGCTGGAAAGTCACAGGCTCTGTGGGAAGCTTTTTATCTTCCCAGCAGTCAGTTCTCTGAGAACATCAGTGCAGCTACTGTAGTTACCTGTAGATTACTTGTATTTTCTCACATCTGTGTCCAGCAATCTAAACCATGATGATAAAGGGTCATTAGGTTTTGAGTGAGGAAGGGGATGGACTAGACAATTTGCTCTGATAAGCTCCTTGTTGCGAGTGCCAGTTTAGAATGTGAAATGCGGGGTTATGCACATTCTCAACTCAAACCCCAGTGCTCTCAGAGCACCAATTAAAAATCACACTCAGCCCATCTTAAACTACATGAACACATCTCACCTGAAATTTTTACAATTAAAATACTGCAATAAACTAATTCTGTCATGGTAAGAAGGACATCAACTGTCTATTAGCCACAAAAGAATTCAGGTACAATTACTAAGATAACTGCTGTTTGGAGCACAGCAAAGCAATTTCCCACAGTGGGGCTTACAGTTCAATTTACCAGTTGGGCAAATATTTTGTGCTCTGTAGTGGTCCACAGAGTTAACAGTTACCTGTAACATTTGAGTAGTGTTATACTTGGAGAAAACTTTTTTCAACATAAACAGGTGTTTCGGCTTTATCCCTTCACATGAATACAGATTCTTTTCCAACACTTTTCTGAGAACTCTTTTAAGATTTTCATTTAACATTAAATGCAAATTTTATGAAAGAGCCAATGGGTCTATTTTCCCATTCCAAGCTACTCACAATGACATCTTGTAAGTGATAGGCTACTTGGAAGAGGAATGAGAATAAGCACAATGTCACCTACAAAATTATGTTAATCCTCAAGTAACTTGATGAGGTGGTAACAGGCTTTTTTCCTTTTTCCTTATGAGATATCCTTAACTCAGAAAAAAAAATAATAATAAAAAATCCCCAATCACATGAACTAAACAATAATGAAAGAAGGCTGCATTTTCATATGAAGCAAACCCAGGTTATACCACGAATACAGTACACAGTTCCAATGACATGGTCAGTGACAGACTGTGAGAAGCCTTTAAAATATTTATCATGAAGTTTTGTATCAAACTGCAGGGAGTATCATGGTATTATGTTTGCAACAGATAAATACATGGAAATACAAACGAGCCATTGAATACTTCTTGGTCAATGTACAAGCCATCACAAGAAATTCAGGGATTTAAGAGTATGAAGAATGTAATTCCTACACTTCCCTCTTCTTGAAATTAAATATTAAAATAATTACCATTCAAACACTAACTCATCAGCGTAGATAGTTCAAAAGGGGTTTTCTCCATTGCCCTTGCAGAGATGATGATATCCTGCTATGTTGCTTTTGAGTCTTAATTTCAAGTCAGTGAAGAAAAACAGAAGGCTGATATTTTACATTAAAAAGTCCATTTCCAAATTAGAATAATTGAAACAATACATGAGCTCATAATGGATTTTCTACCAAGATTCAAAGACAGCATTTGAAAAAGAGCTCCTTAATTTTATCACTTAATTTTATTTTATTCATATACATCTTTTAGTTCTGACTGCTGCAAGAGAACTAGCTATATACACAACACCGGTATTTTTTTTTATCACTCCACGGTCTTCAATGAAAATGCATCATTGTGAGAACATTAACAGTCTGCATTATCAGAAAAAAATGAATCCTTAATAATTATTCATACACCAAGTAGCTGTAAACCCAAATCACTTCAGAAGACCTGAATGTGTCAAGAACTTTGACAATTATGACTGGAGCCAGGAAACTGTAGCACTGCAGAATTTCTTATGAATTTTTCTAGTTACTTTTTATAAATGCTGTCCTAGATGACAGCTTAATGTGTACCACATGCAATATTTATTCTTCTTCAGTGTCAGACTGTCTAGCCATCCAAGGGAATACAAAGAATGTCACTTATTAGGATAAAAGCACAAGGAAGGTAATCAAGGACATATGTAACATCAGCCAATCATGCCCTATTTCAACATCCTATTCCATTCATAACAGTTCAACAATTATTTGCTTACTGATAACTTGCTTTCAGGCTGTTTGTGTTCCCCATAATAGTGGTTTGCATTTATTTTGCTCTTTAGAATTGGACACTTGCTGTGCCATGCATGTTTGTCAAAACTTTCTATCTTCTGCCAGAAATAGCTTTAGCATATCAAATAATTTCTGTTTGTCAGAAATCACTAATAGAACAATCTAGTTACCTTCTATGTCAATAGGGTACTAACATAACTAGAAACCAGGAACAAAAGGCTATCAGACACCACACACTGCTGCAAGGCAGGCAGCTAAACCCATGTTTCTATTTACTGTTCTTTGATCATATAGCTGCGTCTTTACGAAAACCTAGTACAAAAATTAGACTCTGAATGGAACGGAAATGTACTTCAGTAAGATACTGTCTGAGCACAAAGACATTAACCTTGCTTTTAAGCTTGAAAACTAAATTTCTTACTAGTCCTCCATGTCTCTTTACCGTATTTCTACTTATTTATTCACTTTACCAAATGCCTATATGAAATACTTGTAGACATCTTATCTGCTGCCTCCAATCTAAATGATGGATCAAGTTATGAAAAAGCATTAGTTCACAGAGATAGGCAGATAGAGGGAGCCAAAGACAAACATTTACCCTCCATAAAGTTATTTTTAAACAATGCTACTAATAATAATTTTTGAAAATCCTATGGAAAACTGAACACACATGCACATGCATGCACACTTCATTAATCTGAATATCCTGGGACATAAAGATTTTATTAAATAAAAAACAGGTATGCATTTAATGAGCCTCTGAAATAAAACATAAGCTGGAAGTACCATCACATGTTTTAGATCGGCAACATTGTGCAGGTTTTCAACGTATTAGGTGTAAGATTTTATTTTCTTTTTTTTTCTTTAATAAAAGCCATTTGGATTTAAATACATTTTCACTTCAGGAATGTACTACTGTGCCAATGCATGAGAACAAGAGGAAGACTCAATATGCAATGAATCTGATTAAACCCAATGAAGTACAACTCCAGCACACGCACTTAAGTCTCTTTCAAATACTTATCTTCTAAACATCTCTTCAGGCTTTAGAAACTAATACTAGAACACAGTAAATCTCAAACATTCTTTGGATTTACATTCTATTTAACTTCTCTCCAAATTAACAATAATTAAGCTCAAGCATTGGTAATAAAGGATAATAAGATACCCATACCCAATGTCTCATCTGACAGTTCTTCAATTAAACATATATCAAGCACAAACTTCCCTCTCCAATTTAAACATGAACATGCATCTATTCCTGGTTTCAAGACAAGGACACATGGTTCCATCCACTGTAAGACTAGCAACTATCAACATCTGAACATTAGTCATCCATATTAATCATTAGAAGAAACTCAAGCTGTGAAAATAAAATACTATGCCAAAACTTTAGAAGGTAAGATATGTTTCTTGGGAAAAACAAGCAGTTAAATGAAAACATATTTCCATATACTTAATAGAAAAGAATGAGCTGTAAATAACCATAAAATTAAAAGGAAAAGTATTTTTTTAAAAATGCATCAGATTTTCAAAATAATCACTAATGAAAAATGCGTCTGTCAATTGTGAAACAAAGAAGTCACTTCGAAAAAGGAAACTTAAAAAAAGAGTGCTAAAGCCAGAGGAGCCTACATTTCCAATCGTATAAAAGAATCATCCTTCTCAAACATTATTTTTCCATTTATAACAAATGTCTGATTGCCTGATGTTTCCATGTAGCTCCTACTTATAGAAAACAGAACAATGTTACACAACATATTCCTTCAGAGAAGGAGATGTTGCAGACCATTCACAAAGAACAATTTCAAGATGAGTATTTTTTCCAGGCCCTATAGGTATCTCAAATATCATGCATGAGAGAAATAATGGTAGGTAAAATAAAATTAGCTTCAACTATGAGAACTTAAAAATATTAATGCAATTCTGTAGGAAGTGATAGCATGAAATGTTCAAGAAATGAATTCAATAAGCAGAATTTTACAGAGGTATACAGGTACTTGTCTGCAAATCAAACACTGCAACACTGAGTAACACATCATGAAAAGAAAGATACCTATTAACTGGGACATTGTTTAAGAGGTAGTACTAGAGCAATACTGATTGCAGTGCCCAATTCAAAAAATCAAAAGCAATACAAGTGTATTCTCTTGCTATTTCTTAACATAAGACAATATTATCAAAGGGTTTTTTGCTTTAAAAAATGTCTAAAATCAAAGCTTATCTGCCAGTTATTACAGCTGGTGATGTGCCTGACATGAGAGTGAAGGACTATCTTTCCTCTCAAAACCCACCAGTTACAGGCAGCAAGGAGGTATCAGATCCTCACAGAGAGGAGGAGCTACTCCCATTGCACCAGGTGAGACCACAGCCACCCACCTCGAAAGTCATTCAACAGCCTCCTCTCCATCTTCCAGACTCTCAATAGACCCCCACAAAAAAAACCTGATAGTTTTTAAATGCTCATCAGATACAGTAACAGTGATCCAACAGACAGAGACACATCATGTTCATGGTATCTATCTTCTCCTCAGTTGGAAGGAGAAATTTATTTGCTTTAAGGACTATGCACAACTTCTATATTGGCTATTGACAAAGACAGGCTAACAATGCTCATTCATTCTGAAAGGCGCAGGGCTTAATAAATTAATAATAAGAAGAAACAAGTAACTTAATATTCAGTGACTTAAAAAAACCCCAAACCTACTTTCTAGTGTAAGACCTGCTCATTAATGGGACATTAATGAGCTCGTAAGAGAAACCACAGCATTGCAGATCAGTCTTTATACTTCTTTCTCTGCCAAAATTCCCCTCATATCCAAAAAAGCAGAAAAAGGTAACTTGATAAACTAGTGCATATTAGGAGAAAGCATTTTAACTACAAGGAGAGAAGTGTAACCAGACCTTTGTAATTTGCATCACCAAGTATTTTTGTAAATCACCAATGAACAGAAAAATGCAGCAGAACAAAGCTCAGTCTCCAAGAAGATGTGGACACTCACTTGCAATCAAAGAATAATCCTAACCCCTGAGAAATTTGAGGAAACTATGTCACCTTACTTTATTCTCATTTCTTCAGCACTATCATAGCCAAAAATCACTGCAGTGAAGGTGGCTGTGCTTCTAACACTCAACAACCCAAAAGAGTACTGAAACAAAGTCTGTTGTACTTCTTCATTACTAACAACGTTTCTCATCAGGATCTTAAAATGTGAAAGAGATTTTGACATGAGTATCTACAGCCTTACATGCACAGTCAAACTGCTTTACTCTACAATAAGTAAGAGTGAAATTCACTACTGAACAATCAACCATTGGAAGTAGGATTTGAAATCTGCCTCAGAGATAATGATACAATAACGAGATGACAGCACTGGTATTGTGGTCAGTACCCTAGTCTCCTCCAAACATTTCTGAGGACCTGTTGATGAGGTTTTGTTGCTAATGCACAGGACTAACAACCCTGGACTGAAATATACTGTAAATTACAGAACCTGGTCCTCAATATGAAAGCTGGGGTCTTAAGCTGCTTACCTTCCTGCTTTCTTCCATTCTGTAACGCTAACAAGCGAGTAAAGCACGGTTTCTCCTTCACTTTTTCCATTTCAGTGTTTAGGACATCACTGTCTTGGAGTATTATGAAAGAGAAATGCCTATTCTCCTAAATATAAGCTAGTCTGAATCTAAAAACATAGGACATAAAAAGCAAGATGAGACACTCTGAAGCTAAAAATCTCACTTAAAGAATATTAAAAAAGGTATCAAGCTACTGAAAATCCCCAAACTCATTCAGTTGTCAGTAAAACTAATACAGTAAACCTATACTACACTATACACTGTCAAAACTATGCTCTAACCTACCATAAACAAGAAGGAAGCATTGCTTAGCCAGCTAAGGCTGACAGCATTGCTCAGTGAGAGGAAGCAGCTACATACAACAAACACTTAAATGACTGAGCACATTTGGACAGCCTTTGAAAAAGAGGACTGACAGAACACAGTGTCTTTGCAGACATCATTCGGGAGATAAATCACTGATAACATTCCAGGAAAAAAATGCAATTAGACAATATCGATATTTTTATTGGGTAACTTGATTTTAAAGTAGACACTATTTCCCAAAAAAATTCGTCTACAATTTCATCAGCACCAAGACTTTTAGGGAAACAGTGAAGAAAATTGAGGCATGAAGCACAAGTTTCTCCACAGTGGAAAGTAAGCAGCAGAAAACTGAAGTAAGCTCTTTACACAGCATACTGGGAAGAAGGAAGAACAGTTACCCACTACACACAGTAACAAAATTTACACTCAGAAGACATCTCTGCATCTCAGGTTTGCTTCTGAGCAGTCTAAGCATTCTCTGGTTTTAAACAAGACCTAAGTTAAAAAAGGATTTTGTACCTCATTATGCATCCAGAGCCAGAAACATCACATTGCAATAAACAACAAAATTTACATCATTGTCTTTGAGAATGTCACCACATAGCATTTTTTAGTGGATATCTGTGCTGCTCATGTTATTTGTACACTGAACAAATCCAAGTTGTGTAATTAACTGATTTGGAATCTAGTGCAACATTATTCTCTCCCCTAGTATTTTGTATCTTAAGTAGTATGTGTTTATTGAAGAGACAAATATATTCATTCAAAGTCCCAATTCCAATGAAGACCAGGGAGAAACAAAGCTTCTGAAGTGTTCAGACAGTCCACACTAATAAAGATGCCCTTTCTGACCCTGCCAGGTTTGGATAACTTTTTAAGCAGTTAAGTTTTTTCTTGTTGCAAGTTAGCATCTGCTACTTTAGATTGTGCCTATGAAAGTCCAAGCATTTAAATAAAATAGCACACAAATTACTTGATTCCTCAACTGTCATGGCAGATTAAAGGAAGCATCATTAGCAGGTAGCAATTCGTAAGACTACACAAGCCATCTATAGAAGTGGTAGGGCATCCAAACTCATAGCTGCAGTTGTTCAACATCACAACTGAACCCAGGGAATTGTGTATAAACAGATCAGAAACTACGGTGATGACAGCCAAAACAAAAAATTAAAAACACTGAGAAGAGCATCTCCAGAGAGAAGAAGAAAAGGAAGAGAAGATGGGAAGCAATGCTGAACTTTTCAAAGGGAGGTTTGGATGACAAGCAGCTGATAAGACAGGGATCATACACACAGCAGCGAAGCTGAGAAGTTGCTTGTAGCTGCTTTCACTCAGCACAGCCTTCCTGATACGAAGTGTTAATACACAGCTCTTCTGTACTGCCCTGACAGCACCATCAGCTGGGTGCACACGGATGCTCTCAAGATACGAGATGCCTGGGTGGGACACAGCTGCTGGGCTGGTTTTGGTGCTGTGGGATGCTGGGCTGCCACGTGTCACTCAGAACACCAGAGAGACTGTCCTTCATTTCCCTGCTCACCCTGCTCCTTACAGCCTGCAGCCTTTGATGAGTTCTAAGCATAGTGTGATGGTACCTTTATCTGCCCAGGACGGGCCTTCCCAAAATCCAGAAGGTTGCCCTCTACTACGACTATCCCTCTCTTTACCAGTTCAAGACTCAATATGTCCTAAGTAAATTACTGAGGTTTTATTTCCTGACTTTGCAGCCTACGCTTTAGCTATTTAGTAGTGCCATGTTATAATCAAGTGGACCAGAATTTTAAAAAAAGCTTCACCATACAACATTGCCCATTTTTAAGACATACAGAAACAATTTAATTGAAAAATTTTACTGTCCTGATACTTAAGAACCAAGACATTTGGCACAGAGCAAACTTGCTATCACAGATAAACCATCACACTTGGGCAAAAGGTGAACATTGGAGTGAAGTTAGACTCCGGGATGGTGCTTTTGTGTCTGGGGTGAGGTTACATGCTGAAGCTGAGAATGGGACCAATCTTTCCATGGTTAAAGACATGTCCCCAACACCTGCTACTACCCAAACAATATGCATTCACATTCAAACAGACAGGGGACTCTGGAGGGGTAGGCAAAAGAAAGCGAAGTAAAGCAGGAAGTCTGGTGAAAGAAATCATCCAGACCAAAGGACTGGACTGGAACTAAGCCAGCAAGAATGGGATGAAATCAAAGGAGAGGGAGAGGGAATTTGGCAAAGACCCATGGAGAACACATCAGTTAAGAAAACGGTGGGGAAAAAGTATAGGATAAACAGAACAACTAAATGAAAAGTCACTGGAATCAGTAAAACAGAATACTACAAGAAGTCAATTGGCAATGTCAGGACATAGTGCTAGAAAGAAAACAGACTGCCATTTGGCTGATGGATGACTAATTAATTTGTATTCATTAATTCATTTGTATAAGAAACACTAAAGAATAACTGTTTATTAAGCAAACAACATGTACTATCCCCTACTACACTAGGTAAATGCTCCATGAAAAATACATGCAATTCTCTAGTTTCAACAGCCTGAGCTGTAAGATACCCTCCCTCAGTCAGGCAGTAAAGATGTAGCAGGATGCCTAAATTCTGGATCTGGTTAACTTTAAATATCTGACTTCTCAACTTGTGTGTGCAAAACTTTACTTATATCCAGATAACATAAATCATCTCCTAATATTCTTTTAAAGCATTTCAGTTGTAAGGCAGGAACAAGAGCTGTAATGTATTTTTTAAAATATTATTTTCTGAATTTGTCAGCATAGAAGACAACCTTAAAATCATTATGCAGCTATGTCGAGAAAACATCTCAATACCACCCTGGCATTACAACTTATGATTTTAAAATTTCTACAAATAATTTCTCAAATACATTTATAAGAATAAAATGTAACTGCCTAAACATCCATAGCTGCAGAAATACAACCAAGAACTCCAAGTCTCCATTTATTACCATAAATGGTAATAAGTAACTCCGTTTATAACTTTTGTTTCCTGCTAGTTTAAAAGTGACAGACGCACTGAAACAGATTAATTCATACCCAAACCTATTGAGTGTTCCTTTTACTTGACCCTCGATATTTCTTTCTTCATGTCACATTTCCCTACCCCCATCTTCTTTTTTTAAATATTCAGAACATCTGAAGCAATATGAAAAAGATGAATAGAAAAGGATTATCCACTCTCATAATACAAGATCTAAGCAGCATCAAATGAAATTATGATGTGGCAGATCCAAAACAAGCATAAGGAAATACTTCTACATATAGCACATAGTTAAGCTGTGGAAGTCCCTGCTCCAGGATATTGGGATGCCAAAAAGTATACTTGGTTCAAAAGGTCAATGGCTAAATTTATAGAATAGAAATCAGTCAAAAAGTATTAACCACAAGTATATCATATCTGGCTTAGTCAGTTCTACAATAACAGATTGCAAGAAGCTGGATGCATATACTCTGTTTGCTTAATCTGTTCCAATAATCTTCCCTGAACATCTGTTAGTGGCCTGTCAGAAACATGATACCAGAAAAGATAGACCTTTCATCTGACCTAATTATACCTCTCCTAGCTTAAGAACATTAGAAATGCTATAAAAATTAATGGGCAAAATTTTATTTATTACGACACATATGTCACTTTTCTAAATACACAGGAGCAAAATACTAAGCCCCCTATCCTATCAACACCGATCAATATTTTTAACAGAATGCCTACCGTAACATTTCGAGAAACAACCCCTTAAAACAATGTTAACACACATTTGGATATTCAACAAGTCTGAATTATATTAGAGAAAACAATGTTCAAAAATCCGTAATTAAGTCTCAGACAATTTAGTTACAATGCTAGAGATACTAGAAAACCTTCAGCAGCATAACTGGCTTTTTGAATTACAGTCTAGGCATAGGATGAAATTCACTTTACTGGACCTGAGAAGTTGGGTCAAAAGATCAGTTCTGTGGCACTAACATATACAGTATTCCTGGTGCTTGCTGCAAGTCAGTCCAAAATACAAAACCAAACACGATGCTAAGCATGGTCCACTACATTCACTTATTAATTAGCTCAATATATTCCATAACTGGAATCCATCCTATGAGCCACTGGAAGCACCCTCTTTAGCAAGACTAAAATGTAAAGCTTATATTAGATGAAGGGTTGATAGATCTGATATCCTGGATTTATGTGACATCCTGTGACTCAGAACACAGTTTTAACTGATAAATGTTATTACTGTTATTGTTGTTATTATTGCTGTTGTCATTATTATCATTATTTTGAATATTTTCATGGTAAAACTCAAATACACATATACCATTGTTAAGGTACTAGATTCAGATTAAAAAACCTATTAGGAATTATTAAAAGAAGAGTTTAAATATTCATTTAGAGCACAGCAATACGTATTAAGAATGATTTCAGTGGATTCCCCCATAAACATCAAGATTACTGTCATCTGATCATACCACAAGTGCGACTAACACAGCTGCCATGTCAGCTTCTCTTCAGGGGCTAGGTCTTAATCATAAATCAACTGAATGACTAATTCAACATTGTTAAAACCAGCAAGTAACTGCTTGGAGCCATTCCAGTTTTTACATCTTTCAAAAGGTCAATACACCTACTCAAACACACAATAGTCCTATCTTTCACAGTGTTTCCTTCTTTTCTTGAATTCAAAAATAACACGTTGGCACTTATATTTAAGTGTGTTTTAACTAACAATTAAAATGTTCATGTATTATGAAAGAGTGACCCAGTAAAACAAAGACAATTTTAGTCTTCCTCTTCACCCAAAATCAAAAAGCCTCTCCTCTCCTTTGCTGTTTTAAACACTTTTATAGTTGCAAAAGTCTGATGAAAACATTTTATGGCTGAGCATTTCCTGCATTAATCTTACCTTTGTTATAGCAATATTACAAATTAAGCTCAGAAATAAACTTTTTTGAGAAGAATGACTACGACTAAATGTGGCTTGCATTTCAAATATGAATACCTACCCCTCAAAATAATAAAAAAAAATCACAAAGTGGCATCTAACAGTAAAATACATTCTAATCATTTACATCTGCTTGCACCACACAAATGACAGAAGCCTACCGTTAGCATCCTTCATAGAAAACATTTATTCTGCTCTTAAATATAAAAGCTATGTTGCATAAACAGAGGATTTAAAGCTGTGGCAGAGTAGCTGAAGGAAAGGAAATGGCAATCTTTCTGGTTCTAGTAGATGCCTTTCCCTATCACACAATGTTTCCCACTCATAAATACATGACAAATACTTCCTCAATCATTTTTTACGAGCAGGGATGCACAGGGGGTAGTCAATGGCTAGCTTGAGGGAAAATAGGAACAGCAGGAGGCAGAAACTGTACTGAAAATGGCTATGTGGTAAATTCTCTTCTGGAACATCACTCAGATACCCAGGCTTTGATCTTTCAGCTACAATTACACTCACATCCATGAGATCTGGGTACACTTTTTAAAAACTAAATCATTAATTGCAATAGAAACAGTTAAACTGTTTCATTATATTACTCCTCAACGCAAACAACTGATTTTTTACAAATTAAAAATTGCAATTTATCCAAAGATTTGCTTTCAATTGGGTTTAACTATGTCATCATCACAACTAGTCTCACAAAAAACATGGGGTGACTGGCGACAGCTAAATCACAGACTGGCGTCGCCTAAGTAGTCTGGCTACCATTAGGGTCTGGGAAATGGTATTTACTGTACAATTAGAGCCAGTGAGCTCTACCTGTAATCATCCAAATACAGGTGTGAGGATCCTTTTTTGGACAGGGAAACCGACTCATCCATTTTCACATAAACTTCCATGTCTGTACTGTGACAGCAAACCTTAAGAAACCACAGCATTTGTACTTTGAAAAAAGCATCACCTTACAGAGCAAATATGACTATGTTGATTTTAAATACTTCCTTGGGTAGAACCACTTCTTGTATTTAAACTGTCGTGCTCAAAAAATATTTTGAGAAGAAAATTAATTTAAAATTATAAAATTTGGCCAAATATGAAGAGCTTACATTATTATATTGCTTATCAAGTCCATTCTGAAGTCTGTGTTTGGGACTGAGAGGGTTTGCTATTAAAATACGTTAAATTTTGTTCTTCAGTACCAACACAAAATGTCTTGGAGTATCAAAAGGACAGTTTTGGTTGCAGTAATTTCCCAGAATTTATTCTAATGATTTATTGGAGTTAACCATCTGACATTAATTATTGTTTTGGCTTCCAGTCTATGAATGTTTATTTTTCAGTTTAAAGCCTTCTCACTCTTTGATATCATATGGAAATGAGAATTTTTAATGGAAAATTGAAACCATGTGCATCTAAGTACTTAATGAAGTACAGGGAGAAACAGAGGGTGTACTTTAGGAGAATTCAGATATTCCGCTTTAGATACTTTTGATTTGTTTGGATGAGTTACATGCATATATCTGTTCACAAACATACATTTATACATCTTCAAAGTATCTCACAAGTACAGTGTTTAAAATTCTGAATTGTAAGAAAAGATTTGCTGTTTGGTTGGGTATATTTTAAACTAAACACACTGCTATAGATTTTCCTTCATCATATACTAACTACCTAATCTGTTCCCTCCTCCACAGAGCAATATTTATGCCATCTAGAGCTTCCAGTGACATGCTAAATGCTGTACTTCTCAACAGAGGATTCCCACCAGATGTCTACCATGTTAGGACTGGATCTTCATCCAGTTCACTGAATGTCTGATAGATTGATTTTGTAACCATCATGTACTTGAGTCACAATATTGATGTCAGAAATACCTGACTAAAACCTGAGCTGTTCATGGCATTAAAGCCCATCAAAAGAGGCCTGTAAACCACAAGCAACACACGAGCAGTGGCAAGAAAGCCAGGCACCCAACTGCAAACAGAAGAGTAATGTTAAAATGTGCAATTTTGTTTGAAAGACTTCTGTGTAACTCACATAGCTTTAGTCTTCTGGCATTCAATTAATTCCTTAGGAATGAAAAAGATGTTGTTCAGACAACCAGCATTATAGAACATGATAAAGCCATATGTTTATTTAAATTAGTAGCTCTAAATCAAATCTATTTTCTTCACAGTCAATGGATTCATGTTAAAACGTAAGGAAGGAAAGTATATTCTTCTCTGCAGTTTCAGGTAAGGGCTCACCATATGCATTGTACTCAAGTAGCAGTCAATGGGAGCATAACAAGTAACAGAAGTGCAAGATTAGTTCATATTGCTGTTTTAATTAATATCCTTGGTGATATAAACGTGCAAGGAATTACTGACCACGGAAAAATGTGCAACAGAAATATAAATTTAGACATTTAACCTGTACACACTCACCACTTGTTTTTCTTTCTAATGTAGTCTTTTTCAGAGAGATTAACCAAGTAGATCATCGGTTTTGAAGTAAAAAACAAATGTTTGTTTAAAACATCAATCTGGAAGTGAGAATAAAAAGGGAGAATTTTTAAAACAGTTTATATCAACTTGAATTAATTTTATGATCATTTTCCTCATGGCATGTCTGAGAAGGCTACAGAATTCGAGTGTAATACATAAATCACAGAAAAGCAGAGATTCAGCGTATAAATTTAACATTTAATACACTACGAATATGAAATCTGAAAAAAAAAAAGAAAAACACACCAACTTTAAAATGAACCAGTAACAGGTAGCAAAATTAGAAGTCAATTCATGGAATAATATTTATAGCCTACCTCTTTGTCATTCCAATCATGATAGAAGCGGACAGCTTTCTTTTCATCTATTACCCATGTCTTGATTTTGCACATTACGTCCTACGCAAGATCAAAAAAAAAACCAAAGTCAAAAACTCAGCTGGATATCAAGACTATTCTCTTCCATAAACAAGGCGTATATACATTAAGATTCGAAACATACACACAAACTAAAAATTAGATAATACCTTTTAGAAACAAATTTTTACTCTCCCAGAAAAACAGAAATTGCTGCTTTAAAAGTCGCTCAAGAGCAATATGGATTATTAAAGGCATCCAAATCCCACAATTAGAAAGTTAAATACACAACACTCAAATATCATCTCTTGTCACCCCGAACATCAGCAGAGCTCATAAAATATATGTAAAAATCAGTACATTTTAGATTGCTTTTCAAACTCAGTAAGACGCAACACTTCAGCATCCAGCAGGAGAGACCACGGACAATATAAACATGCCATTAAGAAAAGGGAATGGGTGGGACAAAACACAGCAAATATCTTTTTTTTTTTTTTTTTTAAATTGTGAGCAAAAGAAATGGAGCCTATTATTGATGATCCACCCTCAAGAAATTAATTCAAATGGCCAAAGCCCTTTTTATTCCGCATTAATTTTTCGCCAACACCTTCTCCCTCCCCCCCCAAAATGAAACCTGCCAAAGCCTCCATTACACAATGGCAAGAGCCTTGCACTGGTGACCTCCAACCAGCTGCATTCACTTTCAGAACATCTCTCTCGGCAGGAAATCTAAAGGCCTTTTAGTTAGCAAGCTAGTGTGCATTCAGAAGGAGTAACTGCAGGAAGAGCCCAATGTGCTTTGTTTCTCTGGCCTTTCTTCACAGAAAGATTAATCATCTGTGAAATGGAAACGGCAAACAGCAAGTGACACAAACTGAACCCTTCAAGCCTTTCCTCATCAGTTTTGTGGTCGTGAATCCGAAAGCTGCGTGTGGCACGGTTCTCCTTACAGGCAGGTGTTAATAAAAGGCTCTTGGGTCTGAAAGGTCAAACTCTGCTCTTCTAGGAGTAGTACATTTTAGAGTCGCCTATTTTTTGTTGTAGATAATTTATGATCATGCTTTAAATAATGCATTTTTTAAGTTGTAATTGATGCAACTGAGCATTAAGAACTTTAAAATACAAGGAAACATTCCCTGAACTGTTGAGCACACAACATTTTTTGCACTTAATTCTATGCAGTTGAAGTACATTTATAAACAACCACAAATAACATCAGTATTTACTACCGTCTTTTCTAGTCTTGCAGTAGCTTTAGTGGAGAAAAAAAAAAAGAAAAAGCTCTTCTAAATCTTCAGATCCTGATTTGAAACCCTCCAGGAACAGGACTCCCCACAGGTTTTAACAAGGAAGGGGCAAGCTAAAACTTTTAATGAAATCTAACATGTTCTGCCTAAGAATAATCACTTTTACTCTCCTATAACTGAATTTCACTCATAAATGTTTAAAAGTGGCTAATATAACACCATTTCCTACAAGGAGAAGATCAAAGTGCTATATTACAAATGCATTATGATTAAAAAAGCACTGTGCAGCTTTGCTATTAACTGTTCTTTAAACCCTAAAAGGCTTCCCATAGATCTCACTTGGCACTGCATATACAACCTTTGACAAGTAATGTAGACCATTTTTATTCATTGCCTAAAATTGTAGGCAATTATGTGCGTCACACTGGCCACCTGCAAATTCTGAATGCCTGCTCCAGTTGTCAGAGCAAAAAACTAATGTCGGAGGGGATTAATCTAGGGGGAGAGAGTCCTCTTTAATGGCTCCAGCAGGTGAAATGGCCCAGCTGGTTACTATGATGAGTGGCCAGAACAGCTTATGTAGAGACATGCAACAAGATTACACATAAAGAAGAAAACAGTGGTACTATCTTATCTTTAACCCTATGTGCTTTTTATTTTTTAATTAATCAATATAAACAAGATAAGGGAAGCAATTCTACCAGTAAGGACTTTTCACTTTAGATCTTTATCCTCAGCCTCTCTTTAAATAGTATATATAAGAATCAACACAACCACCAAGATTCCTGTTCAGCAGTGAAGGAATTCTGGTTACACATTATTTTAGGTTTTAAACTAGTTCTGTAGGCACCTACCACATGGCTTTCAGCATTACAGTTTCTCCCACAATAGCAACGCATTGTTATATATAAATTGGAGTCAATAAAAATTTGACAGAAAAGGCCCACTATAGCACAAGTCACCACAGCCAAATTTTTAGGCTTAAGCAGAAAGGAAATGTTTTGTAATCGCACTGTTAAGGGGAGCTACATAACACAGAACCCCCAGAAAATTTCAAGCATCAACACAGCAAATAAAGTTTGGCCTTTCTAAAGCCTATCGAAGCACAGACCTGCCAATCAAAACCTCTCTTCCACATTCATTTGCTACTTACAGTGACACACAGATCTAAATCCATTTTGGCACTGACCTAATTTTAAAAAGTTCTCATTTACATACCTGACTTGATGCTGTTTGCAACTGTTGTTCTAAAGGAGTGATTACGTGGACAATTTCCATAGGTAAGGCTGACCTACAGCTGAATATGCTGGGGAGACCTGACAACCACATACTTGCAATTTTATTTTGCTTTTATAGGGAAGCTGGCAAAGTACTGGAAAACTTTCTTTAGATAAAAGGATGGAAACCTGTAGGCAAATACAGCATTTTTGTATGAAGCTGATGAAGCAGAGAGACACAAAGAAGTTCTCTGATGGACTATCTGGGCAGCAGTCACTGTTGGGGTACACTGTGTGGTGACAGAGATAGGCCCTGAGGGCCGGAGAGAGAGCCTCTTTCCTGGGCCCGGAGGTGACCCTGGGACTGTATCCAGGTCACCGGGGACGGGCAGAGAGAGGATTGTGGGTTTGTAGACAGGGTTGGACCTGTGAGAGGTGATGGTTGTAGTTTGTGACCTTATAGGGTATTGTTTACCTGTTACCATAATAGGCAAAATCTGGGCACTACCCCAGAGGCTTGGGGGACACTGTGGTGAACATCTTTCCTGTTTATATGATGGTATATCCTGGGTGTGCTGGTATTTAGGGGAATTCTGGCTGCGTAATAAACGACTTTGCATCTCCATCTTGTGTGTGGAGTCCGTGCCCATGTGTGATCACTGCAAGTCACACCACGCAGAATGTAAGCTAGACAGTCCAGAAATTTAAAAATGGGTCAGCTGAACTTAGATTCCCCTGCATCAGTGGTGGTGTTCCACTGAAATGAAACTTAATATAACTCCTTAACAAGAAATTGTTAAAAACAAATGACAATATGAAGAAAGGCAAGTGTTTCCACATACTTCTTTTTAACTTGGCTGCCCCAATACTCTAAAGTAACATGCAAATAGTGCATTTTCAGGTTCTCATCTAGTTATTTGCTTCGATTTAGGACTGATGAAAGAGTATAACCCGATCTTTTTATCTTCTCTATCACTGTAACAGTCATTTAAACACATTTAATCACTACTCAAGTAAACTTCAAAATGCTTAGTAACAGAATACAGAGCAATGATCCACTTTGTTTCATTAGATCTTGCCTCCCCAACGGCACACTTTGAGGTCAACCTGTCCCCAGCAGAATGATCCATTTCACCTTCTTTGATGAGAGGGGTACTCTTACTCTTGTTTTTCAGTTAGCAACATTGTAACAGGAACCATTCCGAAAGCCACCAAAAATCCCTCCAAATTCCAATTTGCTTACATTTGTCAAGGCATATGAAATACAGCAAACTTCATGAATACCAAATATCACCATTTTAAAAATCAGTTAATTTCTGACTATATTAATTTAGCACATACGAATACAGTGATTTTAATTTATGTCCTGCTCTCATTTTCCAAAGACCACAAGTAGTCAACCCACAAATGCTAAGCAGGACATTAACAGTAAGTCCAGCAGTATAAAATAATGAAATACATGTAAATTGCATATAGGAGATTTACCAAGACTTACTCATGAGACACTACTGTGTAGAAAAATGTGCATACATTAATAGACTTTCTGGATGAATGATAGTAATAATGTGTGCCAATGCCAAATTCTTCTTACAGCATGAGGGACTAAACTGAAGCTTGGAAAACTCACTTGCCTACTTGGCATCAGAGAATTGTGATTTTTTTGTTGTAAATTAGCAGGGCATGTAATTAACTTCCGCAAATTTAATAAAGAAATAAGCAGTTGTGAGGATTATCACTTCACACTTCAAAGTGCAAGCGAATTCCCTGTGATCCTGCAGGCAGTGCAGAAGTCTCCACCACTGCAGAGTAACTGTGAGTACAGTAGGGTTTTTTCCCCCACCAAGGGAAGTATGGAGCGTTTTCAGCACCTTATTCAGTCCTTTCAAAACTTCCAAGATGTAAAAACTTACCATCTCCCTGTAAAACTTCAAAAGCAGTTAAATACGTTTTATTAAAATGTTTCAGTTGTCTAAAATTCTATCATTTACACTGCTCTGCTGCTTGGAAAAGCCACAAGGGGTACCTAAAACATTATCTGTAGCTCTTAGTTAGCTCCTCTCATTTCATACTGAAGTCCAACACCATTGCATACCAATAATGAAGGTGGTAGTGTATAAACAACATATTCTGATTTCCCTCAGGAATCTGGCTCAGTGGCAGAAGGTATTCCTTTAATAAATCACTGCATACACCAAATGGAGTCAACACTGCCTAACCAGTAGGTCTCAGAATACAACTGTAAATAAAAACCCCAGTGTGTGTGCTTCTGGTGGCGCTCCAAACAAACTCTCTGCGTTTCACTGGTCACCACCTTTCAACAGCCAAAAAAGACCATATTAATGACACATACATTCTGAGAACAGTAAATTACTAAGAATGGGAACCTATGTAGGGACCAGGACTTCCACACAGCTTTAGTGAAAGCAAACAGTGCTTTCCAATACAAAACACTGAAGTTCATACACTGCTGGGCAGGGGACAAAGGGAAGGTGATACAGTATTTACTAGCAGAGGACTTCCCTCTAGCGAGAGTGACTGAGAAGCTTGGAGGGTCACAAGCGAATGAACTGTACTGTGACTAGAAGACTAATGCAACCTTGGAGTATATAAATAGCCTAATGTCCAGTGGGAATAATTCTACACTTACCTCTGCCGAAATAATGAAAAACTGGAGAAAAATCAGAGGTTTTGAGAAAGTGCTTATGCATGAAGACTTGGTGTTCTTAAGTTCTATGCTTTTATTCTTACTGCATTTTATATATATATATATAGATATATATATATAACAAAAACCTCACATATACAGGGTTTTTCACACTAGCATAGGGAAATCAAATGACTGCTGAAGCTTGACAAACACAGACTAAAGCTGTGTTTTATTTCTAAACAGTAAAGATAATTACTGGCATAGCTTATAGAAGTTAAAAGTAATTTATCTCCAGCCAGAAAATATTTCAATAAAGGTTAATTCTGCCCCTAAGAGATACATTCCATTTTAACCACAGCTGTAAGAATTAAGTTGGGATATGCGAGAGATCAAACTGGATAATTATTATTCCATCTGGCCTTCAAAATTCCTGTGATGGTTTTTCAGATACAGATAGAGAACAATGCTATTTGAGGTACTCAGCTAGTTTAACTGTGCAGCACCAAGCGCAATTTATTGAGTACACACATTTTTCCTTGTTAACATGAGGTGCATGGAGTGCACCGAGCCCACAGTCCTTCCATTCACGGCTTTCCTTGGGAATCTTTTCACTTCTATTGAGCACAGCCTCAGCTCTCTGCTTTTCCTGGAGGCTTTCTGGCGATTTAAAAAATTGAGGCTGAAGTGACACTGCAAGAATTCATGCTAAAAGCACTGTTTAAAAACAATGGTATATTAAAGGACAATTAAGACAAATTTTGCAGTTTAAAGAAAAGGCTAGATCGTGCTTTTTCATTGTGGTAAAGTGCTTAAATAAGCTGTAGCAGCTGGGTGCAGTAAAGAGAACAAGCCAGGTACTGCATCAACTGGAGTGACAATGAGCTCCTCTGTGGTACAAAACAATGTCTAATCTCTTACAATTCCCTTGCTCACTGACTTTAATAAAAATACAATGGGACAAGTAATGGATTTAGGACAAGTGTATTATCCTTTCTGCTATTTAATACCTTCTCACAGAGCCAGTACAAGCTGTACATGATATAAGATTCACTTAGAACTAGATGCCAATAATGTTTATGAACCACAAGCAGCACTTTCACCCAAAACATCCTACAGGCATTCCAGGCAATGTAATTCATGTGAATAATCCCCAAATTCTCCTGTGTGGGTCATCCTTGTGGGCTCTACAACATTATTCATAAAACAACTCAGTCACTTGTTGCTTCTCAAAGAAAAAAGCCAGCAAGAATACGTAAAGCAGTCCAAGGCAAGCTATCTACAAGTGATTATTTCCAGCAGTTTGGAAATTCAGGACAGGGAAATTGCACTGAAAAGTAAAATGAAACATATTTTGCAGAGTTTCACTAAACTTTTCTTATTGCATTAGCCTATACACAACAATTTCCAAGTAAATCCATGTGTGAATGCATTTGTTGAAGATGTGAATTAAGCCAAATGAAAAAGGTGTATTTCAGAATACTACTATTCCTATACAGTATTGTTTTGGCATATGCACAAACAATTTAAAATGGCTTGGATCTAGACATACCCAGAGAGACATGGTTTACAAAATTAATTACTTTAAGCCACTTGTCAGATCTACACAGGAAAGATCAGCCTTGACAGAAAGTAGTTAAGAACTGACTTCTCTTTGTCTACTGATAATACGAAAAAAATCCAAACGTGTGTTTTCGCATTATGTACTTTTAAGTCAGGCTTTACTACCAATCAATTCACAAACATCTGCCATGCTACATTCAAAATGTTCTCCAGAATGAACTTTAATTTCCTCTAAATACCACATTAAGCACAGTAAATGGTCCACTCAAGATTTTAGGCATAATTATATGCATTAAGAATATAAATATTTTCTCGATTCCCTATGATTTAAGTTAGCAATTGTAAAAGCCATCAGCAGAGAGTATGTCAACAGTGTACGTGTACACTGCTCCTTTCTTTCCATCTCTTGTGGAACAAAGTGGCCTCTCAAACTCTCCTTGCATAAGGAGACCAGAGAAACTGGCGAAAAAAAATTTATACAATTCATCACTGTATTTATCTTCAACTCGGAATGAAAGAAAGGTGAACATTCCCAACTGACATCATCAGTTAGAGGAAATAAGAGTTCATCCATCCGTGAGAACTCTGGCAAGCGCTTGCAGCAAGAGGTCAGCGAATTCTGCTTGGCACCATCCCATTCATCAGAATACTGCAGGAAGGAAAGATTTTCATCTCATATATATTGGTAATAAGAAGAAACAGAATCTACCAGCTCTTCGCTGTATGCGAAGTATCTTCCATGCCATATCAGTGATTTTAACAACAAATGATGAACAGAAGAACATCTTTCAGACAGTTACTATATTCTCAGGACAGGACCAAGACATTAAATGCAAGGGAGGAGAATTGAAGCGATTAAAGCTACATCATTAGAAAAATTTTGCTTTACCCTTCATAGTACATATATGCTGACAAATACAATGACCATAGGCAGAGTGTAAGTATTCTAACAGAACAAAGCTTTCTTTGAAGCTGAATATGCACTAGATGGTTCTGGTACCATTACACTAAAAAGAAGTCTCTAACTGCTTTTTCATAACTACAACTGCTTTTCCCCTTACAAAATGTGCTTGATTTGATAAACTAATCTCATTTTTAAAATGACAGACTTTACAATGGAATTCATGTACCTTGCAGGACTTGTGAAAGCATCCCATTCAACCAAACACTGGAAGTTCAAATGCAGTGACCCCTGATCCTGACCTACTGTAGAAGCCACCTTTCAACTGAAAATTGGAAGTTCAAACACTGTGCACATTTATTCTGACCTAAAGAATTTGTCTTCATATCACTAACATCAATAATCTGCATCAACTCAGCTACAAGCAATACCCTTGTCGTCAGATTTGTACATCTCAATACTGTTACCTTAACAGTAACAGCAATGCTGGAATTCCAGATTTTGGGCACCAACAAAGGGCTGAAGGAATAGCTATCTGTTGCAGAGCTATCAGTTTCTAAGGACGAGAACTGAATCAGGCTGGAACAGTATTGGAAGAGAATCCTACAATAATGTTCACCTAACTGTATTAGAAGATATTAACTTGAAGGCTTCTGTCTCCAAGACTGAAAAATCCCATTAATTAAAACATATTCTTTTAAATTTTATAATTGGTAAATTCTGATCTATAAAGTTATACATATTTGAATTTTATTTTGAAATCCCCTGCTATCCAAAATGACAGATGAATAATAAGGTAATAATGAAGTTTAACTTGGTATCTCATGTCTCTGCATACACAAGCACCAGACAGATTTAAAATATAAAACCAAAATTACTCAGATTGCTTTCTGAAATTATATTTGGTCTGTTTTAATACATGCAAATAACAGGAGTATTTTTATTCTATAATATGTCTTTAGAAGGTTATAGCCAAAATAAAGGTATACCAAGTCTGAAAGACTAGTACCCTTAGTAATAATACAGTCATTTCTGAGAAGGCAGAGGGAATACTTACAAAACAGACAATACATGCGTAAAGGAAGCTATTCCAAGCTTATGTCAACATTACACATTGGTGATCTTGGACCATATTGTGCCATTGATTTTTAAGTAGAACTTGAAAATTATTTCATTGATAGCTCCTTAACAACAGCCAGCTATTTTATTTCTGCTGACAGGGGATTGAGAAATCAATTCTCTGAGAGACAGGACAAACAGTTAACACTATTCAACTGCCAAGCCAGGTCACTGCACAAAGGTGAATTTACCACCTGTAGGCAATGTTGGCTTAGACAGAGGAAAAATGATAATTAACAAGTTATAACACCATGCCAGAAGGCAGGCAGTCAAGTACAAATCTCAGATTTAAGTACTATGATACACACTGCCAATTTTCTATTTTTCTCCTCCTAAACCTTTTGGAGATTTTGGACTATCAAGTTACACCTGTGGTAGCTTACTGATAAAGTGAATCCTCTAAAGCAGACAATTCGTATTTATGAAACAAGAGAAATTAGTTCTATAACTCTCAACCAGCTGAAATTCTTAAGTCATTCTCAAGTGTCTTCACCTTGAATTGCTCCTAAAAGAATGGGGGAAAGAAAACAACAAAAAAAGAGAGACACTAAAATTTTAACATTGTGCTTAAAAACAAAACCAAAACAATCTACGAATACAAAGTTTTTTCCTTTGTAATCTCCCAGTTTTCCTGAAAGGAAAAATTACTGATGACACTCAGTGCACAGACAAGAGCTGTTTGTTCCACATCTCTGCTATAGAAGCAGAATATTGCCAAGAACAGAATATTAGCAGTGGCTGTGTATTATACTGGCAAATAATTCCAAAAGGCAAATCCTGAGTTCTCTCCCAGTCCTGTCCCATCCTCCCTTTTTTTGAAGACAACCTGTTTGGAAAAAAGTATTAATTTCAGGCCATACTATCTCTTAATGATTTTTTTTGCCCTGGAAAGAGCAAGCCTTGAACAGTAGCTGCAAGTTGCATGGAAACGTCAAACAGTGCTGGACAGGCAACTCTCCCTGTGACAGACAAGCTAAATGCAGAATGCAATGGATTTGAGAAGTGCAGACTGAACAAACAGCCAAAATACACTCCTAACATTTGACTACCACTTTAGGAAAGAGGCATAATCTTTAACTGCTTTTTTCACCCATCCCACATGGTTTCCCTCCTAAACCTGTAAGTCATTTACTGCACAGTCAACCCCACTATACTATACTACAGAATATTAATAGAATGCAACCACAGGCCTTCTCTGCAAACACAAAACAAGAAAGGGAAAGAGGCAAGGCAAACTGTACAGGAGTGCCTCACAACCCAGTGGATGAACATTTCCAGCCCAGTAGTGGCTGCAAATGCTCAAGAGCTGCTGCTATAGTCTTACAGCTACACAAACCTATTTGTAGAAGCTGCATAACTGGACCTAAGGATTGATTTACCAGGAGAAGAAAAGAGCTTTCACAGGCCTTCACCATTAAAAAAGTCCATTTTATGATGTCTAGTGTATACCTTAGAATTCAAGCATACAAGTCACAGGGAAAGACAAGCAAGAAGGTCCAAAATCAGGAAGACTCACAGGCATTATGCCCCACAACACTTCCTTGAAGAGATTCCCTAGTGACTATAGTTCCTATGTGCAGCCTTTGTCTCAAAGGAAGCATTAATTTGTGTCTCTCCACTCTGTTCAGCCACCCCTTCCCACAAAACAAAGGAATTTCATGCCTTTGAAACCTCTATTGTTGTTGACAAACTCAGCTGAGACTGGTCATGTATAACAGCTATTATTGGGAACAGAACTGGCAGAGCAGCATGACTTCAAGAACCTGATGTTTTCTGTGCATGTGTTCATAAAAACAGGATTAAAAAAAACACAACAAATGACAGGAAGTGTAAGCTACAAATACAAGGTGACAAAGTCATTTTGACCAGTGGACTACAGTTGAAGTAATAGTAAGGAGACCGAAGGAAGAGGCTAAGAAATGGATGCAAAACAAGCTGGGTAAAGACAGACTAATAATAAAGATTTGAAATTTTTATTTAATTAATCTAAATCGCATTTCTAGATTTCAGGTTTTTACTTACCATCTCCCTTAATATGAGAATAATCTGACATTTTCTATTTTCAAACACATACCAATTCCCCGTAGTTAAAAAATGAGTAAGAGTAACTCTTGTCATACAATCATAACTGTACCTACCACCCATTAAGTTACACGATCACTATTACAAATTCTATTTAAAACACACTTCAGTTATGATTCTTTGTAATCACAAAAGTGCCAACTTCTTCCTTAGCACAGGAAGAACACAGATTGTGATATAAAATCCTCAAAGCATCCAGAGAGCTACACTCAAAAACTAGACAGGAATGTTCCATCACAAGGAGCTGAGCAAAGCTGTTTCCAAAGACAGCCACACAACAAAGTAAGTGAGAAGAGCTCAAGGCTGGGGCAGAACAGCATCACAGTGCTCCCCATTTTCATCATGTCATACCAATGTGTAATTTAGCCTTAGGATGAACTTTGAATTCGCTATGGACAGGATTTTTGCTTGCCCCTTTCTTTAAGATGAATTAAAAGGTGAAATACTGTGTGGATGCTATTTGAAACCGTAGGCATAAACTGCACTGTTCCTCTAAGCACGTGAAACCTTTTGTATAAGATAAAAATCACTGCCCACATGTACCCAGGGCTGGGTTCACACGACAGATAAGACCTTAAATGAAGCATACCTGGTTCTCTCTCTCTGGGCTTACATGAAAGCCTTTAAATCATCCAACAATAGCTATTTTTTCTGGCCTAGACCAATCAAGGAATAAAATACTTTTCACTAGAGGCAGACTAGTCCTTCACCAGCAGAAGCTACCAAAGAAGTGCTTTTTAACACTACATCATGGAGCTGAACATTTTGGAGGGGGATGTTCACTTTCAGCTCCTATTTGTTTCCAAACACTAGGTAGGGCCAACAAATTTCACTGCACTTCAATACTGATAAATTAACCTACCAGCACCAATATAACAATGTTTTTCTTACTACTTGCTATCAAAAAATCCATCTGAGAAAACAGTATTTTTAAATACTTACTTGCTAGACACAAATAAGCTATTTCCACACTGATACACTGCTGTAATAATTAGAGAATACATTTTATGTACCACCTGAAATATTTATAGAATATTAATAACAAAGAAAAACGAATAACTAGACTACTGGCAAAGTGCAGGGGACTCAAAAAACAAGTGGCAGTATAATAAAAATTTGCAAAAAACATACTTTCAAGTTGATAATTATTATACATTACTAATTTACAAAGAAACACCACTACTACCCTGTGATAATTGAGCTCATTTAAGTAGCTTTCCAAAACAACATTCTAAAATTAATTTCAACTAGCAGTCTTTATTTAACATGCGCTAAAAGACACAAAGTGCAATCATACCAAAAAAATACCTTCACTTGCTGGCTACAAGAATACTAATATCAACATCACAGTAGAACTTAACAGCAGGAATAAGTCAGAAGTGACTGCCGAACTTTGAATTACAACTAGACATTGATGTAAGTTTGACAAAGGATTGGCAATTCTCATACAAAGCTGTGTCAGCAAGAAAATAACAGTTAAATTTCAACAGTTACAATTAACTACATCTATGAAATCTTACACTGACAGCATAGCAAGTCATTCTAGTATTTTTTCAACTCCTAATAATAATTACTTTAAAATATATATAAAAATAGTAGTAATGTTTCGTATTACATGTGGGATCAATAAGAAAACCCAACAATACAAGTATTTCAATTCAATGCCGAGAGTATTTATAGGTCATGTACTTACATATTCAGGTTTTAATTTCTTGTCTCCTCCTCTTACAGCTACTTTTTCAAGCTTATCTATGCTCTGCATGATCAGCTCCTCATCCTTAAGTCTAAGCTCTTCATGTATTATTTCAATGTCACGAACAGGATCTACACTTCCTTCAACGTGAGTGATATCATCATCTTCAAATGCTCCTAAAACAAAAGAACGCTTAAATTACCTATTAAGCTAAAAAGACAAGAAATATATATTTAGAACATACTATAATGAGTCAAAAAAGTTTGAAATTGAAAAGTCACATGGTCATACCACCCATGCACAAGTGTCACATGCAATGTTTTATACCATACTTGTTTAGTATGTTAATTTGCATATCAACTCCAGAATCCAAAGCTCGCTCTCTGTAGATACAAAGCATGGCACTTTGCCATTTCAGACCAGGACTTAAAGCATTTAAGAGTTTCTCCTACAAAGGAATAGGCTAGAGCAGTTTCCTGAAAATAACTGGTGTGCTTAACAATATCTAACCTAGAAGTAGCAAACATAGTAGCTAAACTGAACACCACAGAACATTTTAAAACACACAGTAACGATTACAAGAATCATGGAAAGAAAACCTTACAAATCACCTTGGCAGACCTCATTGGCTGACCAATTTTACGCATTAAGAAATGAAGAAGTTCTAGACAAAGAATTCTGAAGTTCTGAACGACTCTTAGTGTTTCCATGGGAAACAGGGCTTAGAAAAAAAGGCCTGAAATCATCTGGCAGACCTCGTCCCTGTTTCAATCTACTTTATCACTGTGGTTCTGACGGTGATTAGATAATGAACCACTCAGACACACAATTTACACAGCAGCTAATTTCATCGGCCTGATTTGAGGGTATGGTTTTTAGGGGGCCATCAAAGAAGCAGATGAAGGTGCATTTGTCATATATGAGTGACAACCATTCACAGTATCTGAACAAAATGGTGCTGGCCCTTATTAGAAACACATGCTATTATCACATATTTAAAGTGCAGTTGAAGCCATAATTTCAAATTGCCAACTGGCAACATAAGGTTAAAACAACCAGATATTACTGACGCATGTGTGCTGACTTCATGGCCTTCTGATGACAATCTGGCAACATAATTCAGCTAGGATTGAAATTATCAGATAAGCAGCATCGCTTAAAAAAAATCCTGCTCCCCCCCAAAAAATCAATACATGTTTTAAAAATAAAAATATTAACAGCTAAAAAGAGTTTATTACTTATTTCTGGATAAATTTTCGGAGTATTTGCATACCTAGCCTGTAATACTAAAGATATGCATGAAAAATCAACCATGAAAATAATGTTATTTCAACATTACCAAAACTAAAATCAACTGATTTCTTACACACAAAAAAAATCCAAGACATTTCTTGAATTGAAAAAGATAGGAAACAGGGTAAACAACAAACAATTCCTTAACTGATATACAGAAAGTTGTGGGGGTTCTTTGTCATCATGCAGATCTTAAACTTTATCTTTTCCTTTAGCTTACTGAAAACTCTGGTTTTAGCAACAAAGCTCTTACATCAATGCGCATGGAACACAGACTTAAAACGCTGTTCATAGTTAAAATATCAAAACCATTTTTACATAAACTTATGAATAGGCTTTCAAACAGTGGTTACCAGAAGTTTCCTCCTCTCTCATTAACTGTTTCTCTCCAAAGATGATCAGTGAGCTCCCTTGGTACAAGCAAAATTACCTCAGCAATAGATCCAATTCTGACGCTTGCCATGATGGGAGAGCAGGCTGCTAGAGCAGAGTGTGGAAAATCAAATGGAAACACTCCACACTAATCTACACCAATGCCAGGCAATCAAGGAAGAGATACCATAGCCCTTGTCTTCTATAAATCCTTACTTGTACACCTGACTGAATGAGATATAGGCTGTTCAGATAAGCAAACACCAGAAAATAGTTTAACAGCTCTGTTCTAATTTACAAGGAAATCATTGAATAAAAAGGGTAGAAGTAGGGAAGATGTCACCACACAGGTCAACAAGAAGTCTACTTGCCTCAGCCTTCTCAACAGATACATAGTATTTATGCAGCTAAAAGTTTATCTTTCTTCCTTGTATCAAGAAAAAAAAACCTCCATTACCATGTAAATAATATATTCTCACAACCTGCATTTCTGGCCATGGGTTTAAAAAAACAACAAAAATCCCCACACTGTTAAGTCAGGAGAAAAGCTGCATGACTATGAAGATCTTGCATTTAGAACACAAAAACAAAAAGTAAACAGCTGGTTTTGGTCTTAAGGAAGAATGAAGCTTTTCTGAAAAAGCAAGTGTAAGGTAAATTAGTAACAACAAAAGCCAGCTTATATTTTAGTTATACTTTTTTATTTTCTTCAACAACAGCAAAATACTTTTCCAGCAATTATCTTCATTTCTTCACATCTTCCCATTCCTTTTCACAAAATCGTACTTTATTCATCCAAACCCAATTAATTATGTTATTTCCCCTCCATAAAACTGACTCTATACACTCCACCTTTGCTCTCTTCTCAGTCCACTAAAGGCTTTAGCCCATGGACTCTTCAATGTTCTGCCACAGTTTTCTTCAGGTCTCCTCCTTCCATCATGCCCGTGTCAGCAGCCATCCTGCAGTTCATTCAGGCAGCACAAGGACAAGAGGCCTGTGTCTGGCAACAGGCGGTTGCTTGCTTGGGTAAAAAGCCCCTCTTACTGAGCTGATGATTTCCCACTAGAGGAAACACTTTCAGCCTTCTCTCCTCCTCACTGAGTTGCTTGACTCTTCTCATGGAATGAATGAACTCTAGTTGTATATTCCATTAAAGCCACGGATTTTGAGTTTAAATTTCCAATTCTACATTTAGAGGAATTCCCATTTAGACAGACACAGTCCATAAGAAAGTGGTAGCTTTATACACAAAAGACTAAACTGGCAATAATGTCCACATCTTGGTACAAATGAGAGATTCTTCAAGGCAACAGGCACTGAGCTTTATTTGTGAATCTTGTTCAGAGCTTGTCAATGTCAACTTCAGTCATCAGCCTGAATCAGACCATCCTCTGACCAACAGCCTAGCTAGAGACACGACAGGGGGATACTCAAGAAGAAGGGAAGGAAAAGGTGGAGTGAAACTACTATGATGAAAGAGCCTTAGTTACAACTTTGTCTCACTATCCATGTGGGATGTACCTTGAACAATTTATTATGCCAGCCTCCAGCCTGCTTTGTAGTGATGGTCTGGTACAAAGCACACTGAACACTGTAGGGAATTCAATTCTGGTCTGCAGAGCTGCATGCAGACATAGCAAGTCAGAACTGGTGGTAACCTTAGGAATTAGGCTTTGGGCAAGAGATGAGATCTCTTGGAAAAAGTACAGCTGTGAGAAACTAGCAGTTAAACTACTAGAAAAAACGTTTTACCCAGTACCCGATTTAAAAAACTGCCTATATCAAAATGCAAAGTAGTAGGAAAAAATGGAGTTATAAAACTGAGTTTATAAATAAGACATACAAGAAAACGTGCATATTATTTAAAACTTTCAGTGATGAAAATAAGAACTATAACCTTATTCTACAAATCTTACCTGAAACATATTGTTAACAGTATTTATTACTTTGTCTTTCTGCCTTTGTGTGAAACGCCTCTGCCAAGCAAAGCCTTTATCTCTTGTTAGGGAAGATGATATGATAGCCCCCCCCCTTCCCTGCAGCATACACAGCAGCAAAACAGAAAACCCAAAGGCTTTATTTTAAAGTACAACAAATGGGGTACTAAGAATCCCATCACTGTCCAATTAAAGCTGTACAATGAACAAGATGCACAAGGTGGACACAGGCTATGAATGCTCAGTAGCACTAGCCTAAGTAGTTGATATCATGCACAACGTAGAAAAGCAGCCTGATGGAACCAAGAACAGCTGAATTCAAAGAAGCAGGAAAAATGGGAGGTGGGTCTTGAGATACAAGATGACAGCAAACAAATGAGAATTTTGTTTTTCTGAAGGAACAGGTAAAACTGTCTTGGGTATCAGGAAAAAAAAACCCAATATCAGTTAGTTTATGGACACTGAAGAAGAAAAATGAGAAACAAACATTGACAAAGAAATCCTCATATTGGCTTGTCTGATGCTGCTCTCTCATTACAACAGAATCCATGAGAAAAATACTGGGGAGAAGGAAAAACAGACATTTGGTAGTCTTGTTTTGATCTCAAGCTGATTATAGCTTGAGAGAGAGCTTGGTAGAAAAATGAGGGAGCAAAGGTTCCCAAAAATTATACTAACAGGGCATCCAGGTGAGGAAGCAAAGGACTAGAATGGGATAGTTGTAAAATAAGAGACAGCAAACATTGTCATATGTCAGAGGTAAAGCCCATTCTGACGATGAGGAGTGTTTAGATTTGGTGAACCTCAAACACACCATGTCTGTCTCCTTATTGACATAATGAGGCCTCGACTTCTGTAAACAGGTTTACAAGGTTAGCAACTTGTTCACACAACATCCTCTGTAGCACACTCACACCTGCCAGGCTACTGGCAGCAGAGCTCTGTGGTCTAGCATCCAAAGTCTTCATTAAAAAATCAATTTTTTCAAAGTTGTGCTAAAAAATTTGTCTTTAAAAAAAACTGTTGCGATATCTTGGAATTTCAACAAACAACAAACTTATCTAACTACTTTGTTTATTTTAAAATAATACTAATTTTAAAGTATATTTACAATTAACATCTCCAAAACTAGCCACACCACTGTGTTCTCAAGACAGTATGACCTTCCCCAATGAATATAATGAAAATCCATTGTACCTCCCCTGTCTTCATCAATGCATTTGCTTTTAAAACACAAGGACTCGGCATTCCTCGAACATTACCCCAAACCACACCACCTTCCTTTTGACTGCTTCCTTGAGCTATTCTGCCTGTGCTCCAAAACTGCCCTCCTTCTACTACAGCAAACTGTGGCATACTACTGTTAAGAGGAAAAAGGAATTAATCTGCCCTGTGGACAAAAAAATACGTACATAAAATAGACTTACTCAAGAATTCCCCCCAAGGAAGCATCTGTGTGTCAAAAGCTAAGCTAATCATACAGCAGTACAGGAAGGTCAACTGAGAAACCCTAATCAGTTATTTCATTATTTTAAAAATTATTATAACTTCTCTAGTGTCTCATTCACATATCCTACCAGAGGTAAACTATAATTTTATCAGAAGTTTGTCAAAAGGAAGTTGAACAGAAACCATATTTTTTATTTTAAGTATCCTATATATTTATGCCTTTTTTCAAATAACCTTCCATAACATACTGATGAATTTGCACTCTATCTTTAAAAAACCTTGTCACTTCCTTTAGTGTAAAAGAACACAGATTACAGAGTTAGAAACATCAGGCTTGCTGCAAGTAAACATCTGCTGTGGTAAATTCCCATAATGTTTTAGCAGTATCCAGACACTGCTGTTAAAACAAGATAAGTATTTAGACAGGAAAATGATAAAGCGTAATACAGGAGCAGGATTCACTTTTGCCATCTAACAGCCCCAAAATAATGATTTAAACTGAAATTACTAGAAATGAGGAGCTTGGAAATTATCACTGCCACACCCAGCTCCCTCTTCTGTTGGCAGTAGGTTCAAACTTGAAGTATTTTTCAGTTTTGGGGAAGGGTTTATCTTCAGCTGGGCACTTTATCTGGGCTGTCTGAGACGAAGTGTGGTAGGGCAAAAATAATTTTTAAAGTGGCATTAAAGACATAATGCAGCAATAGCTGGTTCTGCACATTTCTTTCAAGTGATACTGGATTTTAAAAAAAACACAGAAAACAGAACAAATGGATGGAGAAGATGTGCAACTTGACTCTGGTTTTTTTCCCACAGAAGTGCAGGAACTGTCAATTTTGTAAAGTCTTGATGGCAGCCAGGACACATAGTCTAGATCTGTTCTTGACAAGCAAAAATAAGAGCACATAAATATGTATACAGGACAGCCGTAACAAATGTCACTTTTAAATGGTATCATCTAATGGCATGCACATTTCTTCCCATTTCTTTCAAAAATCAGCTTCAAAATTCCTTTGACAAAATTTACCTCTCAGCCTCCAGAAATTTTTGCATTGCTTATGTTATACCTGTCAAGATCTGATGACTGTATGTTATGTATTCATCTGAACAGAACCACTACACTTAGTTACAGGCTATCATCAACCAATTCATTCTCTTGCTAAAATCAAGTCATCCAATTACTCCTTGACTAATCAAGGCTGTTTTGGCTTTTTCTTTTTTCAAAAGGTACTCAACAGCATAAACAGTTCACTTACAAGAAATGGAAAGGGGCTAATCAGCAGAATTATTGTTTTGCTGCCACAATTTGCAGTATTTAAATGTAGTTGCTGATTGGACTGAAAGTTTTATGATATAGCATATAAAACTAGTTCCACATAAAAACAAAGAAGCAGCCTATAGCCTAAACCTTATTGTTTCTAGCTGCTCCAAGCTGCCACTGAGATGGTAAAATCCAAATCAAAACACTACTTTTAAACTTACCTTATTCTGCTCCTAATTACAATTATGGAAATTAATTAATATCTTCAAGATTAATTTATATTTGATATACCAGTCGCTTCACTTCTCTAATTATCCTTATCCTTAAAGTAAAATGTAACCAAATATTTGGCTAATACTTGGTATTATTAAGTCTTGCTATTACCAGGACACAATAGCATTCTGGCATCTTGCATTCATTTACAAAAGGTAAGCAATGTATTGGTATATGTTATGCTGTAATTAAGAGGGATATTTACAATTTGATCAGAATTTGAACTGCATCACAAGCTGAAACTCCCATTGGTATTTAGGGTAATAACCAGCATTTTTGTCAATAAACTATAAGGGAATGTTTAATAACACCACCACAACCCAGACCTAGAGAATAATTGGTACTTGCACTTCCTCTCCCACATCCGTTCAATGACTGTTATCAAAAAGAGCTGCCCGGCACAGATGAGCACCTCACTGCACACACACACCCTGTTATAAGCCCTGAAATAAACGAGCAATATCATCTACCTGGCCACTTACTGGTGGCAATGGGGGAGAGAACAAAATGAAATAAAACACAATAACTTGGGTGGGCAGCTAGAAATAGGGTATTTCTTTGAGCTATGAAAAAAACAAGACTAGAAGTGTCAAAAGAAAGTTAAATTGTAAATAATATCTACACTTAGACTAGCTTGACATGCTGTCATCAGTATTCCAAAGATTTAAACAGTAAAAGATACTGCTATTTCTGACTGAGGTACAGGTATATTTAACATTACAGAATGTACTAAACTTTGATGATAGTACATTTTACTATGCATAGTTATGATTAGAAGGACAAAATAATACTGTCAGAATTAACGTTTTACAGCTTCTTAAACAAAGCACGTTAACAAAAAACCAACAAATAAAGTAGGTTTAGCATGTTTTCCCTTGCAAGCTAATTTCAAGTGAAATTAATCACCTGTAACACAAACCTAATATTCTTTAAGTAAAGTAATTTTCAGTTGAAGAAGGTGCACCTGCCTACATCTTCAACATAAGCAAAATCAAGTACAAAAAACATTAAATAAAACGCTGTAGTAAACCCTGACTTCTGAAGAAAGAATTTTTTCAGACATCTTTTGTGGCTTTGTTTTGTGCTACAGCCCCTTAAGTTTTGTCTTCATAAAGCCCTAACTAGTTGTAATCACTCGCAGTCTAATTGTGGACATTTATCTGCTTTTCTTATGCGTAGAACATAGCTATTAAAGCTGAATGGTGATGGTGTGAAGTATAGGTTAAATTGGGTGAAATTAAAGCAAATTACTCTGGGATGTGGAACTCTGAAAATAGAAACCGCCAATGATTTGCAACCCTCTTGATGATCAGCTTCACAGAACCCTAAATGACAAGAAAACTTACATATTTTAAAGTTAACTAGATTTTTTTAAAATAATATGTATAAATTTATTTTAAATGCAAGCAGTCACTGTGGCAATAATTATTTTGTTTTACCTGCATCGTAAAAATATAAGAAAAGACTTTAATTTCCATTTAAAACACTTGTTTTTATTCCCAAGTTTAGCTGATTTTTAGCAACCAAAAAACAGTTCAGAATATTAGGTGCAGCATTAATGACTTTGAACACAACATTACAGTTTATGTGTACCATATGGCTGTACAGACACAGGATGGTAAAAGCAGCTGCTTTGGGCTTTCTTGACTGGTGCAGCATCAGGACTTAATTCATTACCTATCTATATAAAAGATAAGCAGCTACATTTACCCTGCTGAGCCCTAATACCACACCAGTCAGGAGAGAGCAAATCAAGCACCGCTCCCCAAAAGTCTGAAATAGCAGCTGTACAGCAGCTCTTTCAATACCAAATCTATTGGGAGTATTTGACAAAAAAGGGCACGTCTATTTCTGCACCAGCAGACACACAATGAGAGCATGGAGCAGCAATACAGGATTCTAAATGACTGTAGTATCAACTTCTTAAGCATACAAAGAATTTACATTTGCATAAAAGTACTCGTCAAGCGAGTACTGCACAAGGTCAGAGATGAGAATTATAATCTCCCCGGGAAACACTGAGGCAAAGCAATTCACTTCAGGACATGAGAGTCGGCAGAAGAAACCACAATCCAGCTCCTGATGGAAGCAGTTTTATCAGAGAAAAGTTGTTACCAAGACAGTAATTCCAATGAGCTTATCTGTAAAATCCTGCTCCAGAGCTCTTACTCTTGAGCGTGTCTGACAAATATTAGCAATTTGTTTCACATGTAAAATGTGTTTACTTGCCACTGCTCTTTCATCCTGGCACCACTGGACTATAGTCAATAAAGCTGTACTTTTCCACAGGCAAAACCTTCTACCTGCTGAGATGAGCTATCAAGTTGGTCATACTAGGTAAAGGACATTATTTGACAGCTGAAGTAATAAATCTTTGAGCCCTTTGTCCCTCCATTTGCCAAGGGCTTGCTCTGACTGTCCTCAATTATGTATTTTAAATACTATCACTGCACTGCCCACCAAATAGTTGGGACACAACTGGGACACACTCTTTAATTTCCTTTCCTGCAATACATGTTACCCAGGTAATTCACACAGATTCACTGTCAGAAGACACCTTGGGAAGGGCAGCACTCGATGTAAAACTTTTTGAGATGCCTGGCATATCACATAAATTCTTTAAAATTCCCTAAGAAAAATAGCTCTCTGTTCAGATTTTAACAAACTACAACTGTGTTAAATTGGAAGAAGGGGCAAATGAGGAACTTAGCCTGGTCAAAAGCCTCAAAGGCTGAAGAATGCAAATGCTTGCTTCAGAAACAAGTGCTCTTGTCACCCAGAGCTCAGTCACATTCTATTTTATGTTACTTTCTGTTCTAATGACTGAAAACCTTCCTTTGTGAATTTAAGTCATGAAAAGAGAAGCAAACAGGAACAAGGGGGATTCTCCACCCTCCCCAAAGAGTGTTCCACAGCAGCACTGCCTGCATAAAGGACACAGCATGCATGGAAGGTCTGGTCACAAACACCAGTGGATGACTCTTAACATGCCTCTGTGTACCATATATCCAGACAATTTTCCTACTCAAAAGTAGACTGAAACTCATATATTTGCAATCTGATGGCATCTACACTGTACTCCACATGGCTCCTAAGCAGAAACCATTTGGAAAGCAGAAATACTCCTATGTGTGTAATTGTGCATTCATACTACTTCCAGAAACACCGTATCTCCGTGCCGCGCTTTACCGCTTTTTTCTAAAGGTCAGTCTCCTGGTCTTCTCTTTAGGAATACTCAGTGTCAAGCTCTATGGTGTCAGTCTTAACTGGCATCTCTGAAGGTCACTATAACAAAATGTAATTGCTGGCAAAACCTATGTTTTTAAGACAATATATCTACAGGGATCATGAATAGCAACTAGCAGCCATTAGCAGAAACTCACAGCGCAGTTCTACCTGGCCTTGAATGACCAGATATATAGGAAGTATTTTAATTATTCATGGACTATTTATCTGGGTCACAGACTGATTATGTCACAGATGCAGAAACATAAAAAACCCACTTGAGCTCTGAAGTTTTTACTGGGTCTGGAATAGCACTCCTTAGCCATTACCATGACAGAACTCCTACTGAAGATTCACACTCTGAACTCCTAATGCTACACCAAAGTCCAAGCCACTAAACTCTGCTGAGCCCACTCTGACTCCTGTGCAGAGACAGCTCATCTCCCTGTTCCACATCCTTCAACAACCTGGAAAGTTATTGGTCTTTGCAAAATAATGAACAGAGAATGAGCGGTTCAGTTCTGCGCAGAATGCAAAACAACAACCCTCCTGAAACCCACAACAAAGAGTATAAAATTGTTTCAATACAGCAACTTCTTCTCAAAAGTATTTAAAGCAATAACTTAAGATATATAAATACCAAGAAAAAAACTCAGTAAGAACTTTTCAGCTACAAGAAATTAGTTATCCAAGTAGATTCCAAATATTCCAAAAGTTAAAATGACATTTTTGTTATGATAAAACAACAGCCCTACAAAACTGTCAAAACCCCTTGCAGTGCCTTACAAAAATGCTATAAAAATAGATTATAGAATTTGACAGAGCAGGGAAAACAAAGCCATGTTTACAGAGCAGTCATTGTTTACCAAAAGAGTAAGAGAGCATTTAGAAGAGCATTTATAAGGAGCTGTAAACTCAGTCCATCACATGTTAACAAAGAACCTTATTCTCCATTATCTCAATGTTTCTCCACTGAGGATCTATTTCGTTGCACAATGGAGGTGTGGAGGAGCAAACACACTTAAGGGAAGACCTGCTAATGTAAAACAAAAATGAGAGTTGATAAAGATTCAAATCAGCAAATACTGTTTTATCAGTGCCATTAGGTAATCATAGGCCCTATGTATAGTTTGTAATGAAGTGCAGTTGCTAAGTGAATAAAATAGCTTTAAAAACAAAAGCAAAATGCCTCTCAGTAAATTTATCTTATAAAAATGCGCCTCATCATAAAGCCTTCCCTCTGGACATTCTGAACAACACTCATAATGTAAAACAAATTTAATGCAAAAGAAGCAGTACTATTAATCCAGATTTATCCTTTGCAAATAAATTCCAATTTTATGATAGTGCTGCCTATGGGCTTTTAGTAATAAAAATGAATAACTATTATTTTAAAAATATATCATTAGCTTTAGCTACATCATAAGGTTAAGAGCTTATTATTATTATTTTCACATGTTTACTTTTCAACAAATTAAGAGATGTCACAGTTTTTAGGACCTACATAACAGTACAGGCTTGGAATTATAAGAAATATCAAATTATCTTTTTAGAACAGAATCTGAAATATTGAAAACACAAGGTAATATATAATTTGCATCTTATCTGAGATGCTAAAATTGATAAAGAGGGTTTGCAACATTTCCTGTTCAATGTTCAAATCTTAATGTAACAGTTGACCACATAAAACTCAACACTAATATTTCATTTTGGATGTTAAGTCTCTTCCTCTTCCTTTATAATGATCAAAAAAACATCCCAACAAAAAATTAATAAATTGCTTGCTAAATAGATTGACTGGCCCATCACATGGGAAGTAAAGCACTCATTTTGTACATTGTATCAGTAAAGTAATCCCTAGCCCACAGATATTCACTTTTCTTTCTAGCAACATTCTACTTAAATGGCAACTACACTGTGGAACATGTCAATTGTGTTCTGTAACTATCTGGCACCATCTAGTAGCCATTGGCGTCTTCTTTCCTAGAAACCATTAACAGATTTTGTTAAGGGATTGTGAAAGGGTGATACTAACAGGTATGCAAGGAATAGTAACTCAGACTTCTCTAATTGAACATTATATGGTCAAGAAAATGTTTTATGTTCAGTTAGGTAGACAGCTATAGTCACTAACTACTTGTGCACCGTGCAAATGACTTCTGCCGTCCTTGAAAAAGTACATTAAATACTTGTGTGTTTGTTGGAATTTTCAAGTAATCTAAGAATCCGCTGGCAAATTTTAGCAACAGTTGACAAAATGCATTGTTTTATACATGTGTGCAAACATTGACCCGTTATTCCCTTTTCCTATCCTCAAAACACACAAATAAATTAGAAACTAAGAAAGAAAACGTATCCTTTGATTAACTTGAATCCTGGATATACAGGGTGTTTTTTCCACAACTGGCAGAGCAGAGTGTCTTGTAGGCCCTAATATTGGGGAGTGGGGAAAGAAGAGGAGTAATAAGAATATATCAAGGCTACTTCATTACATTCCCAAGGTGTGACTGTGTAGAAATCTTTATTTCCAACTGTATTACTCCTTTAGCTTGCAAGCAAATAGAAATATGCAGCCCTGCCGTTGTGCTCCTAGCGAAATAAATATATAAATATGATACTCTTGCAACATCTAACCACAGCTTTTTAAGCTGAAACAGTTGTTCTTCTTTCACTTTAGATGTCAAATCCATCACAGAAAAGAATTTTGTTTTTAAAAGACCTCCTCAATGAAGCAGTCTCTCTGCCATTTAGCTCACTATATTTTTACAAGCACCGGGCTGAGCAAACTATGATTGAGAGAAGCCATCTTATGCACATTGCTGTTGTCCCACATCATTCAGAACAAACCTTTTTAGATCGTTAACTACCACAGGAGTGCTGATTACACAGGCACCAGCAATTTCCTAACCAATGACCACCTGAACAATGATGTGTTCAGCTTCTCAGACCCTGAAGCCTTTCAGAGGTGAATCATTTCACAGTTTGGAACTAGATCTCCATAGCAACTTCCCTTTGAGGGTTTTAGAATCACCATCCCGTAATTCTATGATCATCAAGCTCAACCATTCCCAATGGTTCTTTTCACAGCAGATGGAAAAGGAAGCCTTGAAATTTTACAGTCTATTTCAAGCAATTCATCTGGCAGCCTATTAGAATTCAAAATATTTCGACCTTCAATCACAAAGCATGTTATCTGAAGCTGTGGTGATCTCAAGTCAAGACAAGCAGACGTTTTAGTCTAATCATCCATGATGAGAAGAGACTGACAAAAACTCTTAATTCAACCACCATCAAAATGCTTATTTTAACTGCATGAAAGTCTTTCAACAGGCAATGAAAACACACCATGTACCATTTTATCACAACCTTCCATTCAAGGGAAATGCGAATTCTGAATATTGGCATGGATCTTTGCACTCTCTGACTGCTTTTGAACAAATATCTCCTCCTTGAAAGTCAGTATAAATCCAAATCTACCACATTATTTTTTTTTTTCAACAGCTGTCAAGAAAAATGATAGAAGCAAACTGCAATTAAACTTCTCATGATTGAGTACACCAATGCTGCAAATGAGTTACTTATTGATAGATCCAGTTTGTTACAGGCATCTTCTAAGAAATACAAATCACTTACTACCCAGAAAATAAATACCCATTAAATTACGAAAACATAGCATTGGCTAAAATCTTGAAGCAAAGCTCAGTTTCATGATAATCATAATCAGAGCGATGTTTAAAGTTGGTGATTTTTTCCTTTTTCTGTTCTCAATTCCCAACTCAATTCCCTCTGTTTGGAGTTAAAGAAACATTTCCTTTCCCCTAAATGTTTCAATCAACTACTGAAATAATCCCATTGGGGCACAAAAGCTTTAAATTCGAAAATATTTTCACCTAAAACCCCAGGCTGATTAATTCATATTTATCAACCTTAAATACAAGTTAAATTCAAACGTTTTAAAATCTCACCTATACACTGCTATACACTATGTTATTAATATTGTCATCTGGTGACTAAAGAATCTAGAAAACTTCAAATTTTCTATATGTCAAAATGCCACTAGTAGTTTTTACAGAACGAGCAGTAAGTTTACTTTAAAAAAAATTAAAAGGATTGCGATTTAGTGACTTGGCAGTGTAATGCTGATATTTAACAACTGCTGTAAAATGCATCAAACTTAAAAGGAACAAGAGAAGGCTCCCACCTGCACCCAAGCCCCGGTACCCATGAAGAATAGTGAAATAAGGGAAATTAACATATATGTTATATTTTATAACATTTGTAGAGGAAGGAACACTTAATTGTTTTACTTTGCTTGAATGAAAACAATGCATATTCAGTGTCCCTCAGTAGTTACTTAACTTAGAGAGTGGCCACAATTGAGACCCTCTCTACAGCACTTAAAATGCCACATTTTATTAGCCTACAGGGAAAAGAGTAACAACCCCCTCCCCCTTTGCTGACCTTACTCTCCTAGGTACCAGCACTGCTGAGCCATACTCTTACTCTACTTCAAAGAAAATCCCTTTAAAAATTAGAAACTCAGTAAAATAACTCCTAAAACTAAAAGATCTTGAATATATGATTTATCGAGTGGTAGCTTACTTAGAGTTGATATATTGGCAAAGTAATTTTGAAAAATTACTGTAAAAGAAATGTTGATGAGAATCTTTGGGGAAATAAATTGGCACAATACAGGATTTATCTTCATATATTTTACACTGTATGCAGTGTCTCGTGATCAGAGCTATACAGCTGCTTACACTGTACTACTCAAAGATCTGAGGGGAAGTATGTAAACATAACCACAATATTTAACTAAGGATGAAGCTAGAATTTAAGATCGAGTAAAGCAAATGAAAAAGTTATGCATCAACTAAAAATGTAAACTGTTTATTTCTATGTACAATCGACTGAAATAAACATGGACTTTATTCTAGCAATCTGAGAAAGAAACACCATGGGAAAAAGCCTTGAGTATGTTAACTACCATCTCCTGCAAAGACCAGAGATTACGGCAATTACACATGAACAGTATTAAAATCCTTCGTGGTTTCCAACACTAGATCAGTTACTACTGCAAATATCTTTTTAAAGAGACAAAGCAGGTACACGATACGTTTTACAATACTCAAAAGTTTTGCTCAAGAAAATTTTCAACTTTTTTTATTTTAATATGGAAGGCAATCAAATACCTTTGGTAACAGATGTGTTAAGTCATCTATAAAGCTTAGCTTTCTTTTGTCTGTTTACCAAACTTAACATAACCATCATGTACAACCCTTCCTTTAGCATTTGTTCTAGCTGAAATTGAAAATAAAACTGCCCATGACCACCAAGTTAATTAAACATCTTGCTAATTAAAAGTACAACTGTCACTGCAACAAAACCTACATGTGTAGACAGAACTACATATATGTAATTTTGAAATGTAGCTATCGCTAAATGTAATTTGAACAGGAGCATTTTAAAAAAATTCTTTAGTAATAGTAAACTAGAAGTATCTTGCATTGTACAATTAGACTGTCAGCAAAGGATGCCTACTAGTAATACATATGCACATCATCCTAGAGTTACATCTTTACAATTTATTCTACGATTACGCACATGTTTTAAAGTATTTTCATTGTATTTTACTACATATTTCTCATAAATAGTAATTTTAAAATCTAGGAGGCAGTTCTTAAAGTTGCCTTCATATGTCTCTAAGAATGAGACTGCACTTCCAGCTTTTACTTTTCCCAATATTCCCACCACCTTATCTAAAAAACCTCATCTTTAGCACAGTAGTTATATATTAGCTCACCGTTTAACAATCTAGAATAACCTTAAGTTTATTTCATAACATATAATCAAGCAACATACAGTAATTAAAGCACACTGAAAACAGCAGTTACTAGCTAATTAACATTACAGAAACACTTTTCTTAATGCTAGAAAAAGACAAAGATGTTATAAAATACCGTAGCATAAGGAAGAGTCTGTTATGAACCTTTTTGTTTAAAACATTAAAAACTTCAACTTAGGAATTTGAAGTTAAATTACATTTAATTCATGAATTAAAAATGTCAGTGCAGGTTATGCATGATTAGGTAAGCCATTTAGGGACAACCCCTGCACCACATGGTTCATGTAGGGCAAAGACCATTCACATAAATTGTTGCACCCCTCAGGACAGCTCACCATCCACAAACATGCCCAACCTCTACGTTATCCTTATTCATGCAGAGTTGAAGAATTAATACAGTTTCACTACGTTCATGGCAGTGGGAAGTATTTTGGCATCACCACAGCACCTGAACTGCAGCTAGGGACAAGCAGCAAAGGCGAACTCAGGCTATGACAATGACAGACACCCTGGGCTGGAGGTAGGGGATGGCTGCCAGACAGCCTCTGTGCTCTTCTGAACACACTGGTTTGCAACGCCAGTAGAGCAGTAGACTTTGTTAAATAGTTACTTTCTGCTTTGCTATTAAATTACCACTGTAAAACTCTGACAGTATTTTACCTCTACATGCTATTTTTAAACCCACCTTCTTTTTATTACATCATATTTTGTATTTCATATCTGTCTGTAGTAAGAGTAACACCTAAAAATGCTTATGAGGTAAAACTGTGTGCACACTCAGCTCTAGCAAGCAGTCTCTGCAGAGACCAACACTTTCATATGAAAATACACTCTGATATTTTCCCCCCATTGTTTGTATCACACCATTATTTATCAGCTCCTATGTATTCTTATCTGTTCTGATATTTTTATCACTTAACAAAATTTTTCAACATCAAGAATTATTTTGTGCCACTCGACATGTTTCCTAAGCTTTCCAAACACAGTGCATATGAAGGTGTATTATCTTTCCCCTCTGTTTCATGATTATTAGATGGACAAACACAAGGATTACAGCTACAAAGTAGTTGTTGATTAGTAGTAAATAAGATTAGGCCTTCCATAAAGTCTGGCACACAACCACAGCTAATTTTGTGCTCACACAGGGGCACAGGGCAGTGCATGGGCAAAAATGTGGCCAACACCAAACCAACGGCAGACTGCCTGTCTCAGCAGTATTGCCTTTGTTTCCTAGTCACTATAAGCTGGCAATTCTATGTACACCTCTGCAGGGTTCTTTACATTTTGAAATCCAACAGATGTGCTTATCTAAAGGTACTCTCAAATTCTCTACATATGAATGTAAGTCAAGCAGGCCACCTCTAATTGCCTTTTAGCATGAGGAAACACGTATCTTTAAAACATTTCCTCTCTGATTTAGAAAAAAAGTATTTTAAATTCAAACATTCCAGAAAGGAAAATAAATACTAATGTTATTATCCTTCACTAGACCCCTGCCTTTTTAAACATCACTGCTACTACAACTTATTCAATAGGCATAGAAGCTGTCAAACTCACGGGTAGTGAGACACTTTCAGAAAACATTGAAATAGACAATGCTGACTGCTAATTCCAGAACAAAGCATCATTTGTTAAAGGTTTGGTTTGATGCCGGTCTTACTTTCCTGATAAAATAAACCTAAAAATCATTCTTAAACAGAATGAAGATTCTCTCCATCTCAAAACACGCGAAGAAACTCTTCAAAACAAAAGGATCATACTGGCCATCATGCTTCTGGCAATTTTTGAAGTCTCTGAAGCAAGTCCTTGTCCAGCAGCACTTCAATCTATAAAAAAAAACTTTCACCCAATTATTGTAGGAAGGTTCTTTGCAATTTTTCCACAAAAGCTATCATGTAGCATTTGTCTTGGACCATATCTACCCTGCAGAGGCTATCATTATTATAAAAAAAGACAGAATTATTTCAGGGTTCGTAAAACTAGTAGACTCTCAGAAGATGCTGAGCCACAATACTTAATCTTCTTCACAATACATGAAAGATGACAAAACTCCCCAAATTTCAAAGGATATGCGAAAGGCATGTGCAGTATTCAAGCGTTTACATAGATACTACTAACACTACTGCTATAGATGTTCCCCAGACCAGCAAGTGAAGCACCACCATCCCTTCACACAGTTTCACTCAAATCACAGCCTGCTCACCCTTTGCCCACAGGACAGAGCTGACAGGAGCAAGCCAGAGGCCAGAACTGTTCTAGCAGACTTCACACCCCTGCTAGTTCAACAAGGAGAACCTGACAGAAAAGAAGATCCCTTAAGAGTTGCATCCTATTTTTAAGCAACCTTGTGATTCCAAACGAGTTTGTTAAAAAATTAAAGTTCACTCTTTAATTTTTCTCTTTTTGTAACAACCCTGATACAGAATGCTGTATGTACTTTTTACGTAATGTAATGTTCCAACCTAAATTAGATCAGGGATTAAAATAAAAACCCAACTATATCACATAACACAGAACAAAAATGCTACTGTTTCCTTTTGATAAGACAGGAAAACCCTATTTCAGATCTTTTGAAAATATCATGCTTAAAACCTCAAAAAGTTTACAAGAAACACAAATCAACAAGAGACTCTTCTGCTACCAAAAAAAAAGTTTGAAGAAAGCATAGCTGCTGCAATGCTATGAAAACAGGATGCATTTTATTTTTCAGCTAGCCAATGTTAACTGAATGCTTATTTTTCAAACAATTTCTATGAAAATTTTCTAAATTTTAAGAAATGCTACTGCAGAATAAGGAAACTTCCAAAGAGCTATGAAGCTGTTAAGTTTCTGTTCTGACACTTATTTAATAGTGCATACACATATAAAATCTTTTTCTTTAAATAAAATGGTAGGCAGTATAGCTAAGAAAAAACATGTTAAGTGAACAGAAGATTGATTACCCTTGACTAGGCTTTCCATTTTGGTGAAAAATCAGAACTCTGATCACAAGCAAATTTCTCTGTGGTTTGCTGATTACTAACATTAGAAACGCTCTCCGAATCATTTATATCATCTGTTTCGTTACAATGTGCTTTCAGTTACTTGTCTTCAATTTTCAATACAACATTGCTGATAATATTACAATATCCCTTCCTCCTAAGAGAGGCAGTTAGACCCTGTTTGCATTCCATAGGAACACAACCTTGCTCTCAGATGCAGCTCCATCTGCCCTTCTCCCCCACGCTGCAAGCCTGAAGCCCAGCTTACACATCTCACTCCATCAAGACATTAGACCTGCAGGCATATGATGCATATGAGACTGATTTATGTATTCAGACTGCATCAAAAATTCAAACTGCATTTAAATACAAGTAGTATTTTCCCTTACCAAAGATTTCCAAAAGGTTCTTTCTTCTCAAACATACTGAATATTTCATCCTAGTTACGTGGAAGTATTTCTGTGCAGTGCTTGTGTAACAGAATTAATGGACTTCCACATAATTACACATTTTCTGAAACAAAGAACAGTTATTTGCTGTCCAAGGCAAAGTTTAAAACAGGGAAAAAAAAGTAACTTCACAGTCATTTTATAGGTGAGATTTGAAATTGCTTTGTACTAACTTATCACATTCCAGCAAATTTAACGTTTCAATTTAAAACAATTTTCCTATAGCTGCAGTGGTCTCAGAGATATCTTTCCAGTCAAGAATGTTTTAGTTCTCTGAGACTGCAAACAAATTACTGTTTCTCATATTTTCGCTGCTCTAATACAGTAAATTAACAACATTCTAGTAAAAAGCACCACTAAAATACAAAATCCTGTTAACCCACATCACCCTGCTGTTACACAGCAAGAAAACAGAAAGTGGGAAGGCAAAATACCTCAAATCAGCAAACCACGTGCAGAGGCATTCTGGAAAAAAAAAAAATCCATAAACAGAAAGAGATGAGAGAACAGCTTAACTTGAGGTTTTCAGCTGACAAAAGCAGCATTTCTCTCCAGCAGGGAGGGAATTTGGATGTTGCTTATGGGAACCATATGAAGGGATTCCTTGCACGACTGCAACACACAAGCTGAAAATGCTGGTGTTCCACACCAAGCTGTCCATACACAGGCAGCTGAGGGCACCTTCCAGGCAGGCAGTGCCTGTCAGCCCTGCAGGCTTCCCAGCACCACTCTTCCTGAGAGTCCCATGTTCCCTCTCCCAAACTTGGCCCCATGTGTTCACAATACATGAGAACAGCCAAAACCAAGGAATCGCCCAGCCTGCACAGCGAGGCCCAAGTACAGGGCACACAGGGAGAGTCTGTAACCATCAGCTCATCACCCTGCTCAGGGAATCCAGACACATCCACCAGCACCAGGGTGGGAACCCCACTGTACACATGCACACACCACTCAGATTCACTCTTCTCCTGGACTCAGTTGGTTCCCTTAATTCACTGACCAGCAAGCTAAATGTTTCCATCTACAGCAAGACTAGGAAAAACTGTGAAATATTTGTCCAAAATGGTGGCTGGCTAGGAAAATCAGGATTATGATGTATTTACCTTTAGAAGTGTCTAGTCCATCATATTATTCAACAACAATGCTCAAATGAGGCAGTCAAAACATCTTAGCATGGCAACACTACACTGACTATATGGGAGGAAAATGAAAATTTAGTAACATCTAACACTTTTTTAAAAAATAGGGGGCTTCATTAAAAACAAATTATTAAATAATTCTGAATGTTTTTATCTTCTCTTAGTAACTGAAACCCTGCTGAGGTTAAGTGAGCAAGACAACTGAAAAGTTGGGCAGCCAATTCAGGTGGCAGTACCTTTGCTCTGCTAGGCCTATTCACACTGCACTTCCCAGCTCCAACAGTGGCTAAAGCAAGTCAACAGTGACACTGCAATACTTCTCCATAAGGAAAATATATACAACAGTGACACCCCCTCCCCCCAATTATTTATTCAGAAAGCAACTGCATCCATTAATACTCAAAACCACCCACAGTGAACACATAGAGAGAGGAGGGAGAACTAAATTTAAACAAGCATATGAGTGTTGTCATTTTATTTCAGTGTGGGACAAATCAACTAGAAGGAAACATTCTATCTCTGCACGAGAAGAATGTGAATTTGTAAATGATCTATTAACTCATACACTAAATTATTCACTCTAAATGCCACAGTCGACTTATCATCAGTCTGCAAAAGTAATCAATACAGAAGAGGGGAAGATGTTTATTTTTGTTTTCTACAAATATATATGGACTAGTTAGGGTTCAGACCAAGCCATCTTTTTTCCACACTGAGCAGAACTTGACTGCAATTCATGGAATTTGAATCACACAGTATGACTAAATAGAAGAATTGCACCCCTGGAAAAAAATATAGAAGTACTTTGAAAGGTCACTTTTGTTCTCTCTCCCTACTTGCTTACATACACACTTCGGGAAAAATGACAACAGGAAAACATGTGAAAGGATGAGGGCATGAATTAATAATTAGCCAGTTAGCATCTTAGAATTAGGCTGGAATAATAAAATGGAAGTATCTTAATAAAGTGAATGTTGTTAATGGCTTATCAGTTTAAAAATAATCATATTCTCACCAAAACCACTGTATGGAAGGAGACTATATGAGAGCTGTACTTTTTAACACTGTTTTGCATGGTCTTTAGCTTGCATTTATATCCTTTTCCTATCCCATCCCTACAGGATTATTGTTGGAACAGTGCTGTAGTGATTATTTGACTGTAAGCTACTTTCAACTTTATTTCTCTCTAAATCTCTAACTTGGATTATTTCTCAGAAGGGCAAGTTACTAGATCAGTAACTTGGAAGAATAGGAAAGTAAAGAATAGGAAAGTTGAATTTATATGTTCCTGTCTCAGTGCTTCAGGCTCAAAGAGGAGGGGTGACTGCTGAAGTGAGCCTTTAATGCTCCAGGACTAGTATGCAGCCACAGAGATTTTATCACAGATTCAGAAGAGCCAGTAATTCCTGCACACAAATTAACAGGGAATTACACAGTCATCATGTATTCCTTCCAAAAACAGAGCAATTGAATACAAAAATCAAGGTAGCTTTAATATAGCCTAATTTCTTCAAATGGGACCTATGCCTCGCATGACTTCAAGTATATGGAAATTCTGAAGCGATGTTATGCCTTTCCTAAGGTTATGGGGAGCAAGACAGGCCTACTGCATGCTCAGCCAACACACAAAAAACTATATTAATTTCACCCACTTGGTTGAATTTTCCACAAAAATCACATTTTATTCAACACAATGTAATTTGAGAAGGAGACAGCAGATTTTCCACGAATTTCTACAACACTGAATATCTGTTTTAACACAAGAAGAACAACTTTAAGAAATCATAACCAAGTCACATGCAAATTCTTCCCAATCACTTTGAAATGGGAAGACATGTAAATAAAAGAAAAATACAGCAAAAACAGAGGAATAGAACATCACAGATTAGGTATTTCCAACAGAGAAAGCCATTCAGTAGGTATCTGTACAGTCATTAGTACAGCAGGGCCAGAATCAGAAAAACGTAGTTTGCTTGCGGTTTTATTTTAAACTGTGCAAACAAAAACTGTTCATGTCAAAACGTGTTCATATGGAACAAAACATCTCCTGCAGTCCAGATCACTTCACTGCAAGGCTTTTTTCTCTGTTGCAATATCATCATGTGCCATTAATTTGCTAGTTGGAAAAAAAACCCCTGAAGCCTAACGTGTATTTTTATCTACTTGTTAAAAAAAGTACGAGAAAAGCTCTCCATAATGGAGAGGGGAGGAGGAATGGAGGGGGTGGGAGACAAGAACAGGACACAAAAAACCACCTTTTCCAGTCTTTTCCAAAGACTGTTCTAGGCAAAAGGGACATGTCATGTTAAACAGTAGTCAATAGCTGTATACAACCAGTAAACAAATTCAGCTCTATGAAAAAAGAACTACATCACCATTTAGTGGTTGCAATTTAGATTATTCTAGCGTGTAATACTTTAATTGTATAAAACAAAGCTGATGTCACAAACACAAAAGAACTTCTTGCAAAGCAAGCACCACAAGTAATTTTTATGCTGCCACTGATGGCTGACAAGTGATGAGCACTTTGTTCGAATTCATATACTTATGCATCTAAGGCAACAGGTGGCTTATAAAAAGAAAACACTAAGAGCTTTTTAACTCTTCATTATCAAAATTTTTGTAATATGTTTTATCATAATGACTAAACAATCTCGACAAATAAAAGCTCAACATACTAACTACAAAGATGAACTATGGCTCAGGGAAAATTATCAGTTATTTTGCTAAAAGCAGACACTGAGGTAAGGTTCTGGATCCCACTGACTTGAGCTCTGCCTACACTCACAATGTTTTGCAATTGCACAAAGCACTCAATATTTAAACAGTACCTTGTGATATATAAATTAAAATCAGTTTAAGACAAGAAATTTTATATTTTCTTGCTGACTGTCTTTCTATATCCATCCCAAACACTAGCTGAATATTGTGGTACACTTGGAAGGAAATTTCTCGAAGTGTATTTTCAAGTCTTAAATCCAACTGAAAGTGATGCATTTCCATTGTTGCTTCATGTAGTTTTGGGCCAAGAGTGGCATTACAGAAATGACATGATTTTTTTCTAAATTCTGCACAGTCCAGTGAATAGTTTTGTTTTCTTTAAGCACACAAAGAGTTATTTAAAAAATAATTAAAACACCTACACTACACACAATGGAGGAAAATACTTCATTTACATTTGCATTTATGTGCAAAATAAAAGCCACCATAAAAACAGAGATAATTCAGATTAAAAAATTAAAACTAAAATAAAATAACCCAGAGCAGTATTCACTGATTGTTACATTTTTAAAAAACTGGAAAGTAAGTTGAAAAGACAAAAATGCAATAAGAATACTAAAGCAATCTTTATATTCTGCCTTATAATTAAACTATGAAATAATCATCTGTTTATGATTAAAACATTTTAGTGTTTGCTGGTTTGGACAGATTAAACTCACATACCACATATTAGACTTCTTGCTCTGCATGGCAATTTTACCATGCCATCCCTAACAATTAAAAATATGACATCAATATTTCTTATCTTGTACGCTACACACACCACAATTTCTATGGTCATGTTCACTGGATTAATTTTTCTGCTTTATGACACTTCAGAGAACCCAACCCAGAGTCTTAAGGTGCCCAACTTTTGGATTCCCTCTGCTTCTTTCCATATTTTCTCTGAAAGCAAGCAATCCCTCTCAGGTAGCCTACATTCCTGTACTTCTACATTTCCTCCCTTTTGAAACTCTTTCACACACTCAACTTCCCATTCCTATTGCTATTTAGTTTTGAGACATCAATTTTCACATCAAATTATCAAAGCTGGCTGCAAAAAATATTCAGTAAGCGTCGAGGAACTGTTATCTCAGTAACAGCTATCTAGGTAAGCACTGAAATGGAAACCCATGCTCAAACTTATTTTAACAGTTTACCTAGTAAAGTGAGTTTGAGGTACAGAAGTTTCTGCCATCATCCTTATCAGGAGAAAAACCTGTATGATGGAGAGGGGAAATGAAGAAGGTAGAGAGAAGGAAGAAGGGATGTTGTTTGATTTTGCAAAAAAAGTCTTTTGAACTAATTTTAATAGAAAACAAATTAACCATGTATTACTTGAATACTCAGAAATTTAAGTACATATCTAAAGACAAACACTGAGGTTCTGAAGAATCTACTACCTATTTTATCAACAACAGATGAAGCTTCACTTCAACTGCAGGAACCAACATAAGAACTGAAAGTAGCATTTCTGAGGTATTTCACAAAAACAAATAAATGTTTGGCTTGATACTTTGTTAATTGTCCCCAGGCACTGAGGCTCCAGGGTGTTGTTTGATGCTAGAGACCCCCGGCACCAAAACTAAAGCAACCGTTTCCAAAGCAGCTCTAGCAACTACTGCTGACAAACATCCAGCACTTAAATCCATCCCTTTGCTAATTCTGTTTTCTGCAGCAGGCATCAGGATAAAAATTCATCTTGAAATACACTAAAAAATAGCCGGGAGAAACTGAATGCAAGAGCAAATACAAGAGTGACAAGTACCAAACAGAAAGAAAACAGGCCATAAGAATTTCTGCTGAGATGCCATTGATAACTGGTTAATATATAATTCCTTGTAAACCCAAGTAGAAAAGCAAAACTTCATCTTAAGCCAACATGAAACTGGACTTCATCAGGACAGAAGACGAGAAAGTCTGGAAAACATATTGAAAACATACCAACTATATTTGTTGAAGGCTCACTAAAAGAAGCCAGCAGATTTCCACATCAATACTTCAGCATTACAACAGTACAAAGGCACATCTGCAACCAAACCCTGCATCTCAATAACATCTCAGCATAAATAACAGTCATAAGAAAGTCAGGTTTCTTCAGACACCAGTGGACAACATGCAAGGTTTGAAAGAAAACATGCCTAAGTCTTGCAAACCTGGAAGAAAAAAAAAAAGGAAAAAAAAAAGGATGCAACTGGCATCACATATTTCCTATGGCTGCCTTTTTACAAACATTTTCATCTTCCCAATCTCAGCTTAATGCTCCCGCAGCTAGAACAGCATGACTGTTTGCTGAATTACATGTTAAATCTGATTAAAGAAATGACCTATTTTTAAAATAACCCAGCAAGAAGAATATGGTTATTTTTAAAAACCAAAAGCCCTTTTACTACACGGTTTCACAATCAGTTCCAACAGCACAGAAGAAAGTGGCAGCATACCCATGAGAAAGGGTGTCAGAGTACGGAGCTGCTTCAGCTCGCTGAAGACTTTCTCATCCAGTGTACAAGTCTGGCACAACATATGACTTGGGCAAGGACAGACACCTATTTTTCTAAAAGTGGCATTTTGGCCACTGTAGAAACCAGGCTGCTCCAATAAATAGCAATTCTGAAAGGAAACTGAACCAGAGGTTTCTCTGTCAGCTTATTAAACAGTCTCATAAACTCTCATAGGCAAAGAGAAAGGAACTCTAAACTGACACCCCAAGGATCTCAGAAAAATTTGCTTGACACAGAACAAAAAGGAGGTATCTATTAATTAAGTCTTACAACAGCTTATCTTAACTAACCCAGAAGCCTTGTTTAGTTTGCCGAGGGTAAGTAACTTACCACCAGAAAAACAAACACAAAGCCAGGTTCCTCCTGGTCTTCATTTGCAGTAGTTACTCCACTGTTCACTATGCAGCAATCACGTAAGTAAACTGCTCCTTGTCTATTTTAATACTGAAGTCACATAAGCCTCGGAAATTGTCACCTCAGCTCATTTGGTATTGACTCACCTGCATATTCAACTCCAGAGCAATGAGGGACAGCAATAAAGAGTAGCAACAGCAAACTCCTACCGTCGTTTACAAACCCAAGGCACACCATGCCCTCAGCTGTGTAAGGAAGCATATCCGTCTATGATTTAACTGGGAAACAGAAGTGCTTCTAGAAACCTATCTAATTTGAAGTTTTTCTTAAAACTCTGCATTAAAGAAATGAAAGCACTTTCTCAAAAGCAACTTTATGGAAGGGATGCTATAATATTCTCAGTCTACAGACCACTCAGCTTTCTGATCATGCAGCTAATTAAAGCAAAAATACTCAGCCACCTACCTTTTTCTGTTCTTACAGTCTTGCAAAGAACTGTTACTTCACCTTTTCTGAGGTAACCTTCCTCTGACCAAAGGAAAACAGGCTTTCACATTTCATATTAGAAAAACAAAACAAATCCATCTGCAGTACTTTTCCCTTCAAACTTTCAAGAAAACCCATGGAACAGCAAATAAAAAATTATTACTAAATTATCAAACTATCACTGTTTTTAAAAAGTCAGGATACCCTACACCATCAGCAAAGACACCTACTCAAACAGGTAAACATGTATTTCAGAAACAGTCACCTGAACAGCCCACCTCTATCACACATTGATGATTTCTTCTAAGTATTACAGAGGAAAAACTCATGTGCATTGCCTAAGTAGCAATTATACACTGCCAAATCACGTACACACAACTATAATAAAAGTAGCTGCAGGTCAAATCATAGCAATGACTCAGTAAAGATAGCCTGCCTGGTCTTTATTCTCAGGGGAGGGAGGGTTTACTGGTCAAGTACTTTATGACTCACAGTACAGTATATTAGAAATTTTCTATGTATTCTTTAGAATTGAGAGATTGCCCTTGTAGCTCAGTAGGTAGCTCTCCTGTTTCTGGCCTACGAGGTCATAGCTTTAAGTCCCTGCTGAGGAAACTTAACAAGTTCCATCTATAAATAGAACTGCATTAGATGCTGCTACTCTAGCAAGGGTGGTGGCCTTTAGACAGGAAATTTTATGTTTTCATCTGTTCTGATACAAAAAAGAAATTGGACATGAAGAGACATAGGATATTATGCTAAAGATGAATGACAAAGTGGGTTCCAAAATCCACTGTCACTTCAATTAGCGTGATACTAACAAATCTAGCATTATCAACCTATGATAAAGGCTAGGGAAGAATGCAAGAACAGTAGTTTTCCTTCTCAATAAGTAATTAAATAAAATTACAGACTTTACAATATTTGAGAGTGAAGAGAAAGTTTAATATGTGCAGGCTTTACAATATTTGAGAGTGAAGAGAAGTTTAATATGTGCAGGCTATTTTTAAACTTCGGTAGCTTAGCAGTGAAAGGTTTGTATTCGTAAATAGGCAACCCTTTTTTAACAGGTGTCAGTTCCACTTAGTAATATAAAACAAAACCAAAGCATCTTCAAAAAATTGAACCAAAGTATGTCAAAGACAATAATTTTTTTTAAAGACAGATATGTTTACATCATTTCAAGGTGAATTTTGACCCATTATAAAGATGAAAAAACAGCTTCAGATATTAGAAGTGACACAGCCAAGCTACAGCTGCATAAACTGAGCCACTGTGATTCCCAAAGCACAGAACACACATGCTGAAAAGGATGAGATGTAACTCATACTTTGTTCACTGAAATGCTAGCGCAGTGGAGTGTGGCTAAGTGATATCCTCACATCCCTCCTCTCAGTAGCAGTTGGATTTCAGGAGCAGCAATCAGCAGGTATGATTTCTTGTTAGAGAACATGGGGGAAAAATGCATCATGCCTCAAGTATATAAAACCTACAGATGATTAGTATCTTTATATAGAAAATAGAACATTTTTATAGGATGTCAAAAAAAAGCGACAAAGGAGGATGTATCTTAGTCAGTTAAATAATTTTATCATCACTTTGGTTTTTGCAGGCAAACCAAAACACTGGCAGTATTACTGCGAGTTACCATTAACACTCACGATAGTAAAAAATAAAGTCAACTTGATTTCAAATTCTGAGCAAAAAACTGCAAAAATATTGTCAAACTCAGTTTTGATTGGTGCTTTTTTCAAGTAAGAATAAACTACTTAACTGACATGATTCATGGCTATCGAAGCTTTAAATAATGACAAATAGCTTTATAAGTTACCTAAAACCCTGAAGGAGGCAGAACCAGGGGGTGTACTAAACATTTCCAGTTTTAACAAACATAAAACTGGAGTAAAAGCAATTAAAGCTTTCTAGGAACCCATTCACATTGGTCACACCAGTCACTTCTGTAAGACTGCAGGGGATGTTTACCTAGCTTCATAGCTCTTTCACTCTTACCACAAAGAACAAGATTTCACGGATTATCAGTTACCAAACTCCTCATCCTGCTGCTAAAAGGCAGCTGGAGCTCCTCTGCTGTGAAGTCAGAGCACTTCCAGAGGAGCAAAGCAGGATCTTCCCAGCCCTCCATGCACACACTCCCCCAGCACCTCAGGCAGCTCACACCATCCTCTGCAGGACTGGCACACCAGGGGATGGCACAGGTGAGCTCTCAGGTTCTTCCACAAAACCCAGTGGTGCCTGTCCTACTTCAAACATTGGGCATCCCACCCTAATGTTTTTTATTAATTGAAAAGGAGCACTGGATAGCAAAGTACTTCTACAGACAAGCTTCCTCCCAATTTCTGTACCTTTGAAGAGGAACACTGGATTTCATTAAAGAAACTAAAAATAACAGAAAAATGTGGAACATATTTTCTAGAAAACTAGGACTGCAGAATATCAGTGGGAAGAGAAATTCAAAAACGTGAAGAGCTCTGGCTGTTTAACATCCAGTACATTCAAAACCTTGACAGAGCTATAGCAGGGACTAAATACTGATATCTACCATTTTCCTCACTGAAGCATTGTTTAAGTGTAATTTGTAAATTTACACTTGTAACAAAGTTGCCATTTATAGTTCACCATACAAAGAAAGTAATTTTCTACAAGTACTTGTGACCAATCTGCCATAAAAGTTGAAAGGTGGTTAAAGCCATGAAACTGTGGAAGAAACACTACCATAACCTTCAAACAGCCTGCCTTCTGTCACTACAGAAAACATTGCTGCCTCAGTTAAAACTGCATTACACCTGAAACATGGAGAATAGAACTGTCAGAAATGTTTCAAATCAAACTGTGAAACTTGGAAGATGAAGAAAGCTCTAAGTACCTTAAAGCACGTGTCAGGTTACTATGGGACTGCAAACACCACTATCGAGGACAGACAACCATTTCAAACTTGAATCTCCCATTCACTCAGCCAGTAAGTAAGGAAGTATACCTGTCTCAGGTTTTCATAACTGGATGTGGCCAAAAGGGAATTACATCCTTACCCCTAAGAAACCGGTATAACATCTGAAATTTTTCTTTTTAAGTGTATGGAGACCAACTGGTTTAGTTTAAATATCAGTAAATCGTTTTCAGTTTGTGCACTTTTACAGAAAAAAAACCCAAAGAAAGTATAAAAACCCAAGAATGGATTGCTCTATTCTGCAGAGGAAAACTTAATTGCCTTGTTTGCTGAGCTAAGAGAATCTATTTCATACTGTCACTAATCACAAAGTCATAAAAATACAGTGGTGCTCAACACAAACTTACCTATCCTTTTACTTGTCCTGTTACCCGACCATGTGCGGTTGCCATGTGTCGCCTGTTTCTTTGCACATATTAAAATTTACTTTAGACACATAAACGATGTTTTTATTAATTTAATTAAAACCATTTATCTCAGGAAAAGTAACAGTATAACAAGGATATGGAAGTTTGAAGGCCGAAAATCCACAGCCATTTCAAGATGGGGGTACTGTCTCTTTTTAAATGAAGTAAGGAAAGCAGAGAATTAGCCAGGTGGAAACAGATCACATTTGTCCTCATCTTTATGCCATGTAAAAGCTCACCTGTGTGCCTTGTGGTGGATCAACTGATAGGCAACAGCCTTCTCCAAAAAACATCTCAGAACACAAGGAGGTAACTACAGTGTATTCTGTTACGGTAGCTAAAAAACCCACAAACAAACCTTCTGTCCTAAAGAAAACACAGTTTAACACATCCTCAATGAATAAAGAAAACAGGATCAAAACCTTTAGCCTAGAATTATAAAATACCTTTGGTGAGCTACCCAAAGTTTGTCTCATCATACTCAACAAAAGCTCTCCTTTCTTGTCAAGCCACTTCCTTGCCTATTGTTACCTTAATTAATACAATTTGGTTAATTCTCAAACTGCTTACTGCAAAATTACCAACTGAGCCAAGCTAAGTCAAAGTCTAACAAGCTTTTCTTCAATATACTCAGGCATGCAGAGCTTGAAGTTTACAGCACAAATCCACAATGAGCTGCTTCTGACTTGCTGCCTGGCATCCATAAATAAGAAAGAGACCAGTTCTCTGAAGGACTCTGTTTCCCATGCTGGCCATTACCACAGGCAGGAGTAGTGCCTATCACAACAGCATAAAGATGGGGAGCAACACTTCCAGTGCTCAAAGGTGAAAATTTGTTCCAGATCAAATCAATATGAAAACAAACACTAAATTTTTTATGCTTTGAAAATGCACAGTCCCCAGATCAGTTCCTGTCACAGCTCTTCTTATCAAGATTTTATCATTCTTACCTTCTCTTCATCTTCAGCAACACCTCCTTTCCAGCTTGCTGGCATACAAGTCTCACCCTCGAGTCCCCTACCTCTTGCCCTTGAATAGGAGCAGCCTGCCTGAGTTCTTTTTAAGTCACTTTCTACTGCGACTGCAGAGATTCAGTGTTCAGTGCCCACCCACCAGGCTGAAAACTGACAGCTGGTTTCAGGGCACTGGTTCCCAAAGACACACAGTCCATCAGGAACTTGGACCAAATCCTGGTAAAAGGCAACAAGCTTCATTCTCTCAGGATCTGGAAAGTTTAAGGATTTACAAAAGCAGCAGATTTCTACTTCCATTTCTGTCTTTTACTAACACATTCCATTCCTCTTTCTTCATGAAATTAAATAAACTGCCATGCACTGCTGGCAAAAGAAAACAACACATCATTACTGCAGATTTCTCAGTTTAAGTCTTCAGTACAATGCTAATGAAGAAAGGTGTACCTGTTAGATAGCAGAGGATGAGGATTGTCTTGGCTGGAAAAACCTAAGACCTGATGGCTTTGAATTGAATGGTAAAGGTTAAAATTGTAATGGATATTTGCTCCACAGTTATTAATTACAGTACAACAGTGCTATCCTTAAGCTAGAAAAAACAGATAAATAAGTTTACATACGCATCAGATGAAAGATCCCATCACAGGCGTTAATGTGAGACAAGAAGGAATTTCCTAAACCTTGTCCAGTGTGGGCTCCTTTCACAAGGCCAGCAATATCCACCACATTCAGAAATGCTGGAATTTTGCTGAAATATAGAAGTTAAACATTTCATTACTAAAGCATACTAGCCAAAATTTTGGGCACAGAAATAAATTCAGAACATGAAAATCCAACACTTCTTTTTTTTGGAACAAGTTAAACATCACAGTATGGAATGCGTAAGACAAAATTCCTCCCATCGCATGTAAAACATCCATTCTCTAAGTTCTCTGTAAATATTTATGTAAAATTAAGTAAACTAGTTTGGAAGTGTGGAATCATACAGACAACTATACAATAATCGAGCAGGCCTGGAAGACTGAGGCATAGCTATGTCAGGTGCAGCGCACAGTTTTCCCAGAACCAAAGGGATAACACACAAAAGGCCATTGCACTCTGCTACTGCACACCTCTAAGGTTACCATTTAGTTCAGTAAGTTATGCAACTTTCTCAGAAGACAAGGGCACTTATTTTTTTTAATATAGTGGTGATTAAAACTAGCAGTGATCAGGGTTATGCAAACAATTTGGAAAAAAAGCAGGTAAGTTAAGATGGTATTATAATGTAAACAGCTGTGATGTTTTCCACCAGCCTGAGCAGCAAATAGTTAAGCAGACACGCTCACATAACATTTTATACAGCAACAGACTAGACATTAAGTTCAAATTAGCTGACAAAACCAGAAAAAAGCTTTTAAAGTTATGGGAAATTTATAAACTTCAAACCTTCTATCCTCCACAAATCCTCAACTTGTTTTAAAATTAACAAATATCTTAATGGGCAATAAACTTCACGTATACTCAAACCAAATTACTTCTCAAAATCCAGCTGAGTCGGAAAAAACCCCAAGAAACCACTAAAACTTTGTGATAAGGTATCGACTAAAAGCACCTTCATATGTTCTATGCAAATGACATCATCATCATGAACAGTGGCAGAGAGAACCGCACGGAAATGCTGCAAATCCCTCATTTGCAAAACACTAGAAACCGCACACCACAGTCTCAAGATCTCCAGCTTGACAGCTCCAAAATAAGTAGCTGGAACAGTAGTTCATGCCCATCAAACACTTTATCACCATTACATTTCATTAGCACTATGCTAGGACTAATACAACAGCTCACTGGTATAGTGGCAAACACCCAAACTCACGGCTTTCACACCCCCAACGAGAGGGGTGTGACACGCCCTGAAGCCGGCATCAGCAGATAGAGCTGATTTGGAAAGCAGAGTGCTCTGTTCTATGGTGAGTGTTCTTCAACACCAGATTCAAATCCAAAGATATAAATTCTGTGATCTGTCTTAAGATGCCTTTTCCAAAGACCTACCTTTGCAGTGCTGCTCACAGACAGAAACAACCACAAAGGTGGGAGTGAGGGCAGCCAGTAACCTCCTAGGCAGCTCTTACAGAAACCCTCTCTGAGCACTATGACACTTCTGAAACCTTTATTGTCCACAGCCCAAACTGAGCTTTATTTTTATCAGTGTCACAATATGCTGATAAATACGTTTTTTCAAATACTGAAATATATGACAAGACTGCTGTCAAATCTGTAACAGCAGGAAACTCCACCAGCAGGAAAATCACCCTTCTCTTCTTATCCCAGTGCCTGGTATGGCAGCTATAGTCCAGACAGAAAAAACCAGTAGTTTGTAGTTACAGAAATCTATGGATCACAGTCTCTGCTCAGAGCAACTGACTTAGCTAGAACAAAATATAATTTCAACTTTTTTTCTTTGGTGCCACCCCACTTCCATTTGACTGTAAATAACACGTATCAGCAGATGTGCTTCCTCACTTCAAATCAACTCCCTAATTTGGGAAGAGATGATTCACTAGAATCTGTTTGAGTATGGAACATCAATTACCTCTGGACGAGTGGTGACCTAAAGGTTTTGTTTTCCATCTTGCTCTAACATTTCCAAAGAAAAATTATTTCTTTCAAGTAAAATAATTTCACAATACAAGATCTGGACAAAATCTTTTTGTTTACCAAGGTGAAGTTCAAAGTGTCACTAAACTTGTCAGGTGTAATAAATTAGGAACTTAATGATGTTTCATCTAATTAATATCTTTGTGATGTACTTAGAAAGAAGCAATTATGTAACATGATACAGTAAGTTACTTAAATTCAGATACACAGTATGTTGACCTAAAACTTCACTAGGCCCATGAAAAGAAGGTCTCACGCTTGGGAAGACAGACACCGTGTGCTGCAAGTTAATGCCGTGGAATGCAGTCAGAAGAACGTGATTGTCCCACTATTTTGTTTTTTAACTACCAGTACACAAACTCAGAAACAGCAAATCCTTATTTCAGGCACTAGCAAGAGTAACTCACAGTCTGAAGACAGAAGCCAGTAACTATTAACGCATTAATCCTTTTGCCTGACACAAAGAGAACTAACATACTTCAGAAGAAACCGCGGCAACTTCCCAGTCCTTGGTTTTTGACACTCACTCAAAAGCAAGACAGAAAAATGCCACTCTGTAAAGTACTTCTCCATTGTCATTTTAAACTGTGTTTTAAAGAAAACAAAGGTGATGCAAGGAAGGTTCTATGCTCCCCTCTCACCTTTCTGGTAGGATTAACTTCCTGGCCAGCCATCAGAACAATTCACACTTTCACTACAAAGATGCCACATTAGAGCAAGACAGATACCTTCATATGCAGATGGCCACTCTATCACCAGAATCAACCTCATTTGCTACACAACGGGAAGAAAACCCCAGCACATTTCTTTCATAGTTGAGTAATACAAGCAAGAGACCTTTGAAGTATGTGGGTTTCCAGGGCGCTTTCTCACCTCCACTTCGGGTACCACAAAGCTCACGTTCCAAGCAAATTAAAAGTATCCCCACTGGCAGACACCTTTCCGGGTCTAAATCTCTGTTTAATCATAGAAAAATGAATACATAGAAAAGCAGGAAAAGGCACAAGCTAGTCACACTTGCCTGTACTCAGAAGGACAAAGAGTAAACATTATGAAACTAAATAAACAGAGAACACTGCACAGCATGGGGGGAAAGCACCGTACATCTTGAATATGGTTTACTGAAGACTTAACTGCATTTTGCTTTTTTTTCTCCTCCTCTAAACAAATTAATTTCCATTTCTTAGGATTCGTTAGTCAGCATTAGCATAATGTCACTGAGCCTCAAACGATCATCAGGAACAGGTGGCATCAACTGATCATTTGTACAAATCAGTGCAACACCAATCTACCATAAAGCACATCACAAGGATTTATAATATGAAACAGAACACCAAGTCCAGAAGTATCTCTATATTTTAACCACAGGTACAATCCTTGGGCAGGGATTTTTTACCTCACTTTGAAAAAAAGCAGCATTCAGTTTGTGTTAGTGTGCTACCTGCACTGTATGAGCAACCATGTAGTAAAGAGCACAAGACTCACTGGGCCAGACAAAGTACAGTTTTGCAGTCTGGTGGTTAGGGCATTTCAGGAATAAGAGGCTTATGCATCCACAAGGTTACATATTTTGCAGGGGGTGAAGCTTATTTTTCACTAACTTAGTTTCAAATTTTGTTTCAAATTTCAGTCCAAACCAGTTACTTAAACAGGAAGAGTTTCTTTACCTGACCTCTTTGTCCAGTACAGCAGTTCTGAATGGTACAGTGCAACCAGTTACCCGTTGCTTCTAAAATGTACATATATACGGTATCTGCAATTTGTTGTGCATATTTTTTTTCCTAAATTTGAGGGGAAGAGGCATACATTTATTTCTTGAGTTTCCACAAATAATTGCTTTGTTGAAAAAACTCACAGTCAACACACACCCGAAGCTATGACTTTGACTGAAACATGGTAACTGAAATGCTGTTTCTCTCCCTGGATTTTCACTCTTCTAGGTTTCCACAGTCTCTCTTCTCCAAGGAAACCAAAATCCCACTAGTTTCTCTGCAGCATTTAATACAGTTCACTTAAATTTCACATCCACCAGGAAACCCTGGAAAGCCATATGACAGCTTCAACTAAATTCAAAATGCAGTAGTTTTCCAGCAAGCCTTGATGATAATACTCATAACACATTCGCTTTTTACTCATTTCTTCAATAGTTCAAGAAATTTCTCTCAACTCAAACTCTACCTCATCTTAGGTCCCACAACCAAGAAGGCCAGATTCTTCAGTGTGAAGGTAAAATGTCCGGCTCCCCTTTCTCTTTGGTAAAGCCAAGTGTATTACTCATCTCCTGCTTTCAGCACAGGCTCTTCTGTGCAGCTACATTAAGTCTGTTAGAAAAGAGAAATTCTTCTTCCTTCCTGAAAATTCATACAACTTAAATCAGTCATCTATTAGCATTCACAAATGACCTGAAGTAAATGCAGCAACATAGAAAGAGAACACGTATATTGTGACAACTCTTTGAGAGCCATTCAACTCTCAGTCTGTCCCTCACTGCTATTTTTGGCTCATTTCCAAACAGTTCAGTCCCTCCCTCTTGCAGGAGACTGTACTCCCTATTACAGCTCCCACAATCAATCTTGCAAGCAGTTTTGACCAATGTAAGCAAAATCCCTCACTGGGCAGTTAAAAGAACCTGCTTCCAAAAAACTAGGTACTGCAGATGAACTCTGGCCATTTCCATACAAGAATGATTTCATTAATAGCATTTTATCCATGTTACCGACAAACAAGACTTGAACCTAATGGCACATGAATCAGAAGTGAAAAATCTGCTATTAAATTGTCCATATATGAATTATAACAAGGTAAGAGATTCGATGTGGATTACAACACATACTCCGTGTCCTGCACATACCAAACACCTGCATTCTCAAACTATTCAGTAAGTTATTACACCAACAAAATACAACTAATTAAATTTTGCCTTCTCCCATCAGGCAGAAAATATGCTCAAGGTTTTTCATTCACTGCTGGCAAATACGCAGTGCTAGAACCCGCATCACAGCACAGCTGACTTAAGCACGCTCAGAACAAACTGAAGAGCAGGCAAACTTAGTAACACCTAAGGAAAAATAACATTAACAACAGGATATAGTTACCAATTTTCAGTCATTTTCTGTAAAAAAATTGAATTCTTTTACAGATGATGATATGTTAGATTTACATCCTGCTAAGTTATTGATCTCTCACTCTGAAACTACAGGAGGTCTCCATTTACGTAAATGTTCTTCTTAAACATAGATTAAGTCCCACATGATGTCCCTCAGAAAGTCCCACAGCTGATCTGGTTTCTACAAAATGCTTTCCAGCAGCTGATTACGTAATTTTGACTTTAAAACTTTATCAGGTATCTGAGTATGCTATCCTACAATGAGTTCAAGGGAACTTTCATTTAATATTGCAGACTTTCATGATCTAGACAGCAATGGGACTAACTCAGATTTAGTACAGTACCCATCACTTGAGCACTAAAGATCTGAATGAATGAATTTTATCGTCTGCAATGCAAAAAAACAAATCAAAGCAATCTGCTGACAAAAAGGATAGAAATCCTGAAGTAAAACGGACAGTGCTAGAGTTGAAGAGGGGTAGTTGCAATTTAGATACTATCCTCCTTTGAGATAACCAAAATTGCTTTAAATTTTAAGTTTGAAAAAGACATCCAAGATAGATTAGAAATAGTCTAGGTGAAATAGAAATGTTTGTGGTTGCAATAAGCTTTGTGTTTGTGAATGCATGTGTGCAAGGCAACTCACAGGTGCAAACAAGGAATGAAACAAATACTGACAACTTTTTAAGCAGTTTGATTCATCCTCTCTTGATTCATTCCTGCTTATAACCTCATTTGATTTTAAGCAAGGGAAGAAGCAGAAACGTAAGACTTTAAAATCACCTTTCTTATTAATATTTTCAGACAAGTTGATTCCAGTCAGCCAATGCAGTCTTTGGGTGTAATTACCTACAGTTAGGCTGTAGGTTAATTACCTTGGGCTTACTGTGCTTCTTCCTGAACACTTCTTTAAGTTAGTCATGTAGCTTAAAGCAGAAAACGCAAATAATTGCAGTGAGGAGATTACTGGGGCACAAAATAAATCAAATAGAGGAAATTGCAGTTTCCTCCACCACCTCAGTGAAAATCATTGTGAGGCTGGACTCCAGTGTCACCTGAGGCACATCTCCTGGTCAGACACAGCACACTACAGCTGTGGCAATAGCCAGGAGGACATATGGGCTAAGAGTGGTGGGTACATGTACCCAGAGGCTTTCAAGCTATTTGTGAGTTAGGACTCAAATCACTCTTCAAATTACATGAGTTTGATATATTTACACTAAAAAAAATATTTTTAAGGTCATTAAGCAGCATTTTAACTAAATTTAGAACAAAAATATGCATGAAAAGAGCTTCATTAAAGCTTCTATTAAGTTAGTAAAATTTCTTTAGTTACACTATACACACAGCTCTTTTTTTTGTGAGATACCCATCACTCCTAAACACACGATGCCCCATAAAATATTAACTGCAGTTAACAGAGCAACTGTTTCTGGCTTCCATGTCATAACTGCCATGTCAGGAGCTACTTGTTGAGATGAAAAACATCTCTTTTCTATTACAGAATTAGCAGACCTCATCCTCTGCTACCTATTTAGGATTCATAAATCAGGTGGGGCGGAAATACACTTTTCTGCTTTAGTTCCTGCTGAAGTGTATCAGTCTACAGAAAATACTCTCTTTCCAATCACTAAACCGGAACTAATCCAATCATTAGTCTGCAAAACCTTGCTTGAAAGTACCTATACTGGGGGAACAGGGGTAGGAGGACAACAAAATAAAAAAATCAACCCTCTCCTTTCTGAAAAAGCTACACAGGGCACAATGTAAAAAATGAGTTTTCACTGACTATTGTATAAAATTTATAACAAACAAATAAATCGTTTAAATACATTAAGTTAGTAACGTAATATAAACAAATACCATAAAAAAACAAGCATTCAGAATTGTGCTTAATATATTAAGATTTCTTCTTTTTTTTTAGTACCCACAGTTTCATTCGCACCAAAAAGCAAGCAGTAGCAACACTAAAGCTCAAAGAAATCATCTGTATCATTTGGCAACAACACAGCAGTTTTTACTCTAAGTTCTTAGAGCCCATCTTCTGTGTACAGTCTATATCACTCAACTTATTTACTGTCAACAGTCACATACATCCCACTGCTGCAGAAAGAAAAGAAGCACAGGTTACAAGTTCTGCCAGTGTACCTTAACCTATTAAGTACAGATTTACCTGTAGGTAATAGTCTCTAAATTGTTGCCTATGTCATCTCACTTACAAACGTTTACATTTCCAGTTAATACCAGTCAGCTTTCAGCACGGCCTAACAAGTAACAGCACACCAGTCCCAAGGAAGCTGAGGCTCTCCTCTTTTGGAGAGAGGAATGGATCTTCAAGCAACAAACGGTACCTGAAGATCCCAACTCTTCCTCCTATGCCAGAACAGGCACTAACTCATACCAGCAATGCCCCTGGCAATAGAGTCAGTCTTGCTGCAGCAGAGCAATCCCAGCTCAGTGGGACACACAGCAACTGCCAGCCCAGCCCTGTCCCTCTCCCCTGCCCTGGCCCACAGCAGGCACCAAGGCAAGATCACTTTGGACTGTCATACTTTATTTCAGTTAAGACAAAGTCACCCCTTTTTTCTTTTCCCCATCTCCCAACAATGACGGCAGTTATGTAAAGACTAAGTGTAACATATGGGAAATAAAAACCCAAATGCTTTAGATTTTGAAAGACAAAATCTTGAGGCTAGACAAGAGTCCAATTTAAAGAGAATTCACTGTTTATAAAACATTCTGCGTGCACAGATGGATTACGTCTACTAAGCCAAACAAGTAGAAAATTATCACAGAACGTATTACATAAAGATGAAGAACAAAATCAAGACTATACAGAGAAATTAAGACATTTAAATTACAATTCAGTAGCATATCTTTGTGACTACAGCCTTCTTTTCCTGAGTTAGTCTGAGGCAGACAAGCACAAACAGCCCAGTAAGTTACTTCAGTCTATTGTCCTACTGGATTATCATTAATTATCTCTGCTTTATTACTGTTACAGTGAAATACAAAAATCACATAAGCAGCATAAGTGAACTCAGGAGCTGTAACTATCCACTAATGCCCACATCCATTGACTTTAAGTAACAAATGTCTGTAGAAAGTCAAAACACCATTCAAATAAAAGCTGATTATCCAGCTTATTATCAAACTCAGTATATTTACTGAAGACAGATTCAGCAAGTACACTATTTTCATTAATATTTTAGAGTGATGAGGAGGGAGGAAGGGAAGGAGATTTGCTAGTCAGAGAACACACATACAGGTATTTATGATCTTAGCACTCCTTGTAAAGATAGATGGCCAAAGGCAGGGTGAGGGGAGAGGAAATAATCTCTTTGTCACTTCAACTATTAATTTGGGAGTAGCCATTCATAGCTAAGTGAGAAGAAAAAGGGATTACTGACACAGCCAAAGCAGCACTAATAATACAATTTAGAAGAAAATTGTCAACAAAACTTCAAAGCCACACCATTAGCTCTGCACAGTTGACAGTCTGAAAACTCCGTCTCTAATTCAGTTTTGTTTTTAAGATCCATGCTGTAACCATCATGCATAACACTGACTTGAGCAGGAAAAACAAGGTAACGTTATAACAATCCACCTAAACACATAGCTTCATATTAATGCAGTATTTAAAAACTACAAAACAGTTACAGATGGAAACAGCTTGTTCAGACCTGAAAATTAAGTCAGAAAATGGATTTTTGATTAGCGACTAATAAATATTTTTTAACTGTGGGTGAGATCTGGCTCTAAAACTGAGGTCCAAGAGTTTAAAAAAAGCACATATGCATACTAGTTTGCCCTATGATTTATGTACACTCACTTGATTCAAGATACCCCTGCAAGTAACTGCAAACTGAAATTAATGAGTCACAAGTTCCTATTAAAGTTTCTGTTCCCTGGAAGCACCTTAAATTTTGCGGTTCAAGCAAAAAAAAAAAAAAATTCCCACATCGAACATACAGAGCAGATTACAGACACAGTCAACAGCAAAAAAAATGATGTGACAAAATTAATACACTCCTAGAATAATGAAAGCATCAGGAGAGATGTAGTGTAGGAATATCCTTGAATATACCACAGAACAAGTAGCAGAGCCTATTAAAAGGAGAGAAAATCAGGGACAAAAACCACTGCCCATAAAACTTATTGCCAAATAACTGAGGATGCAGGGATAATGACAGATACTTGTTTAGCTCCCTACAGCACATACAATATTCTGAATGATACAAAGTATAGGGTGGAAATCTTACAAATTAGCAACCTTAGACATGTTAGGTATGTCCACTACTGTTCATTTTCCAAACCTCTTCAGAAGATCCTCCAAGTCACCTGGGAGCAACCATCTTCAAAGACAGGAACACCAAGCACCAAATGGTGCTGAGCAACAACTGACAGCTCCTACATTTATCATTCTCATACAATAAAGGTCATACTGGGGGCATGGGAAAGGTATAATCCAGGTAGACATATAATTTCACATTCTAAAACAGATGTCAATAACAAAGTTCTAGACATTACATTTGCATTAAACTTTTATGAAAAGTTTTGGTTCATAAAAGCTGCCTAACTTCTTTTCTTCAGCTGCCTAACTGAAGAAAAGTATTAAGAATTTGAGTTACCTCGGAGGTTTGTGGTACTGGCATAGGAAGTCAAATCTGTCATCTGGCACAGGTACTCGACTCTCGTTAGGATCAATAGTACAGAAAGGAAAATTTTCTGCTGCCGCTTGACTCTTCGTTAACACATTGAAAAACGTTGATTTCCTACAAACAAAATACACATTCTTAAAGTAGTTCATTCAGAAGCATTTCAAAGTACTGGATAAAACCATATCTTATTCTAACCCAAAGTGATACTGAGCTTTCCCTTTACTTCAACAGCAGTGACCATTCCCCCGATTATAGCAGAAGACTAATGCCCCACTGAAACCCAATGTGTTGCCTCTCTTCCCTACCCTTTAAAACTCCCCTTCGCACACACGTTAGCAAAAAACAAACTAAGTCAAAAGCAATGCACAGCCCTACTGGCCATTTCTCATTTTCCTCAAGTACAGCGAGACACCCGTAAGGTGAAACTTTTCTTTGAACTAGTTCTGCCATGAGTCACCCATTCCACAAGTGTATTGTTCCTTCAGATTTATTTACATTGTAACACAATTTCAGTGTCTAAGCAATAAAAGTCAACAATGAAAAGAGAAAAAAAGCAGCACAGAAAGCAAACCACATCAGTTAATCGATTACAAGCAATCTTTTGTTCATATGAAGATACAGTTGTACCTTACCAAACTATTTTCATGCTTGTAAAATATCAGTGGAAAAATGCCTACAAGTATGCTATCAGGGAAAAAAAAAGAACACTTTCCCTTAAACCAAGAGGCAGATTACTTTGCTAGCTGACATTTACTAAACCAAAAGAGCAATTCTTGATTTATTAACCCCCAAATCTTCTACCATAAATAGTCAGGTTGTTGTGTTTTTCAGAGCTGCTCTGCATACAGCCAACATGCTCCAGAGCCACGAACAATTTTCTTTGAAAATTACCCCATAATGTAACTCAAAATGCTATTTATCCCCATTGACATGCAGTACAATGCTACAGCTAATTATTTCCTTTATGGAGTACATCTTAGCTACACTCTGAAAAATAAAATAAATTATAATAAAAACATAAGAAAGCAATGCTTCCAGCTTTAAGATACGCAAAAGGTTTGTCTTCTAATTTGTTAAAGATTTAAAGTTTGAGACTACCGAGACCTTCTCTTAGTAAATAGGATACACGAATTAATACCAAAAGGTTTCACATGTATATCCTCCAGGAAATCAATTCATCCTCCTTTTCAAGTACAGCTCCTGTGAGGAGCCATAACAACTACAGATGACAAGCATGACAGAAATCAATGATTAACGTTTCATCATCTCTTCCAAACTGTCACTAAGGCTTGTCTCACTACAAACTCTGAAGAAGTTTCAAGAAAGAAAGTCCTCTTCACTGCCAATGACACTGAATAATTAACCCCTTCCTGTGCACATCATCCCAAAATATAAAAGGAATTTGCTGTGCACGTGTGCCTAAGTATTTGCATAAAAACATGCATTACACAAACACAACAGTGGAAGTAAGGAAATACAAAAGACATAGTGTTTTATGAAACTCAGCAATTACTAAGACTTTTCCTTTCTCTGACCACTTCCCTATTATCTTGTCCAGACTCGTACACACCTGCCTACCGCTGCCAGTTTTGCGTCGCTCCACCTGCAAGTAGTTCCAGCTAAAGATGGAAGTCCATCGCTGAGCAGTAAGACTTGTGTCCCTCAGCTCGCATCCGCACCTGTCTGCACCCAGACCGCGCCTCAGGTCCCTGCCCGGCGCAGGGGCGAACGCGGGGAGAGCGAGCAGCCTCCCTGCCCGTCCCCAAACACCTACCCCACGTTCGGCAGCCCGACGATCCCGATCTTCAGGGACGTCCCGAACCTTCCGATAATCGGGTGCGACTTAACCCCGTCGCCTCCCTTTTTCGGGGGCATCTGCAAGCACACAGGAGGGCACACTGAGCTCCCCGCAACACCCTCGCGCACCCTCCACGCCCCGTCCCCTCCCGGCACGGCGCGGCGGCCCAGCCGGGGCCTCCGCCNGATCATCGAGTCCAACCTACGACCAACCACCTTGTAAACTAGAGCACGGTACTGAGCGCCACATCCAGTCTTTCCTTAAACACCCCCGGGGACGGTGGCTCCACCACCTCCTGAGCAGCCCATTCCAATATCTAATCACCCTTTCTGTGAATAAATTCCTCCCAATGTCCAGCCTAAACCTCCACTGGCACAGCTGAAGAAGACCATGTCCTCTAATCCTGTCACTGGGTGCCTGTGAGAAGAGGCTGACCCCCACCAGGCTACAACCTCCTTGCTGGGAGTTGTAGAGTGTGATACGGTCACCCCTGAGCCTCCTCTTCTCCAGGCTACGGTCCTGGTCTTGTGTTTGCCCACCCATCAATCCTGCACCAGAGCAGGAAGCACTGGAAAGGTGAAATACCCAATGCCCAGAGAAGTGCCATGTGCTTTTTGAATTCGAAGGAGCACTGATGCTTAGGCACATCACTAGATTTTTGTTCATGCTTATCTAGATAAAGAGGTGTATGGTCAGGAGGAGACCCTTGTAAATGTATGGTGATTTATTTACAACAATTTACACGGAAAATTAATAAAATAATCTAGGAATAAAATAGAGAGGTCATGAAGAAAAGATGAAACATTTAGAATCTATGAAAAATTAATTGCATAATATTACAGAAGTCAGACCAGGACTCTTCAAAAAATTAGACATTTTCTTTAACTCAGGCTCTGCTTCTCTGAACCATTAAAGATGGGCACCATCAAGTGTTGCCTGCTAAGAAAATTGAAGGAGAGAAGGCAGTAAAAACTATTCTTATAGCATGCCCTATTTTAAGTCCATAAGATAAAATTCTCAAAACTTGAAAAACACCAGAGTGAAGGAGTCAAGGTGAGAGTATCATCAGACTTATATCATCTCTGTCACAGTAAAAGGAATATAATATTGAACATTTTTTTTTTAAGAAAAAAGAAAGGACACTTCTATTAAGACTAATTTGAAGTTAAACATAAAAAATGTCTGTTACAACTTTTATATTTCGGTGACATGAGATCTTTGCAACAATAATATTGAGGAAGAGAATGCTGTATCTTTTCAGAGTTTTTCTATTAGTATAGTGATAATAACTGTTCTTGATAGTAATATATTTACGTGGTCTTTCTATTGTCTTAAAATCTATCACTATACACTTAAGAGGGAAAAAAAGTATATCTAATTCAGATTAAGATACAGTTACTTAGCTGTTGAATAAAGCTAATGTATTACTATACCAAACATTCAGTAATATTGAAATTAACAGAAACTATTTATAAATAAATTTAGCACAGCCCCTGAATCCTTCACATCCATAAATTACAAACTTTAGTAACCAAATTTAGTTCCCTTTACAGGAACAAAATAAAAACCCTTCACCCTTCTAAAGCTCACGACACATTACTTGTCTTGAAAGCAGCGATTTGCAAGACTATTTCACAGCAACAGTACAGGATGGATTTGCCTAGCTCTATTAATAAGGCCACAAACTTTCTGAAAGACTACTTTTGGAGAGCTTTTCTGCTTATTAAATTTTCCCACAATCCAAACATTTTGTCAGACGATTTTGTTGTCCAATCTGAGGCACAATAGCTCTCAGTAGATAAACTTCTTGATTGTCTTCTTGAAATAAAAATATTTAACTTACCAGTTTGTAAGCACAATACACTCGTAAGGCATAAGCAGTTTGATACATGAAGTAAAGGAGTGTATAAGTGTGTTTGTGTATATATACATACACAAATAATAAAGCCTACTGTAGGTGTAATTTCCGTTTTAGCTGTTGGGGAAAACAGCTGAACCGGAAGAGAAAAAGAAATTAAAATCCCTGCCTACTTTTGTTGCTGTACTTCAGTGTGACTACATATGATACCAAAGTCAGCGATGTGTGTACAAAAGTGTGCAAGTTTGAATATAAGTTTTTAATTTATGCTCTTCATTCAACATACTGTAATAATGGCCCCCTTCTCCCTTTCCCTCCCACCACCCTCCATAGTCCCTATATCTAATTTACTGTTAGCATGGCCACTTCACTAAATGCAGATACAGGACTTCAAAGCATTTGATTCCTCCAGCTAGAAATCAACTCATGGCCATGTAACACTTCATCTTACCTGCTTTTGATTTCAAGCTGCTTTTAAAGTCAAAGTTTGCCTTATTTGGCTGAATGTTTCTATCCAAATCCGTCATAATGGTGAAAACCTCATTTTAAACTGGCATACATAGTTTAAACCGTAATCATCTTGACCATATTACATACAAAATGTGTTTTGTAAGTTTAATGGAAAAAACCACAAACATCTAGAAAGCAATCATCTCCGTGTCAACTCTCCAACACTGAAGTACTGCCCAAATACAGCTTATTGTACAGCTGGATCATGTGCAGAAGCCAAACAGCCCTGGAGCAACTCTACCTGATTAAAAACAATGTTTAAAGGACAGTAACAAAACAAACAGTTTGTTGTTTCTGCCACCAACATAGTCCTTGCTTTCTGCTGCCCAGAACATATATTTACAGCAAAGTCACTGTTAACTGCAAAAATAAGTGGTTTTGTAGAACTGAAAGAATAAAGACAGAGCCCCGATCCTTGCTGTGACCAGGTAATATTCAGTGCAGCCCAGGGGGTGAGAAGAACACAGCTGCTTTTGCACACCCCAGCTCAGAATTACCTGGGTCCCTGCCACTTGAAAGGAGCCAGATGACTCCTGGTAATAAATACACACAGTACTAAAAAGAAACACTACTCAAGGGCATGGTCTAAACTAAATGGTGTTCATCGAGTTCTGTGAAGTTTAAAGGTAGTCATCACACAGCTGAACTGTGCTTGAATACAATATTTTTAAACATTATATTTGGTAGGGTTCAATAGTGTTTGTTCTTTTAGCTGTGGATTCAGCTGATTTCATAGAGAATCTAACCTTGCTCCATTCTCTATACACTTATATTCATACTCCTCCTTGCATTTTATATTTAGGCATTTTCATTCTTTTGTATTGTGATAACTGTCCTTGTTTTAATGGTATCAGATTGTTAATCTTTGCAGCTCCAAAGATGGTCAGGATTGGTGTGGTGGCATAAAGCATCTCTTTCACCCCTTTCTGTGGCATCCCAGGCTTTGTCAGTCTAGAAGCATCTAGTGCTAGTGCAGAACAGTCTGAGCTGCCACATATTATTAATATTTCTAGATCGTAACTCTGGATGTGTCAGCTGAATTTCATAACTTTCACATGGACAATGTCACTAACAGGCATGATGCATACTGAGATCTTCATAGTGAGAATAGTGAAAGAGATTTGCTCACAAGAAGAGAGAAAGCCAAGAAGAGAGAGGATCTATAGTAGGACAAATTACCAGTGAACTAATAAAATCTCAGTTCAAGAATGACAGGTCTACTTTGAACATTTCAGTACCTTAGCAAAATGAGGGTACCACTATAAAATAAAAATATTTTTATGATTAATACTAATAAAAACAAAGGGAAAAAATTAAATTGGGACTGATCATGAGGTGAGCAATACTAGGCTTTTTCCAGGTCTCCAAGAGGCTAGGACCATTCTAGCACGACCATTTTTTTTTCAATAAATAAACCATATGACATGAAAGAACTGTTAAAAGAAAATGAATGGCAGTGGTCTAAGAAAAGATGTAGATTTCCCTTTATTTAGTGTTGTAGATAGTAGCACTGAATTGTGTCTTAATCAAGATGCTTGATAGCTGAACAACAAACTATGAAAAAGGAACATAAGTATTAAATACTTCCAGTGCCTTAAAGGGTATTACTGAACATGAAAGATCCTCTAATTTACGAGTAGGGAGACTTCTGTCTCTGAATTTGGACTATACCTGTGTACTTTAAAAAAAGAAAGCAAACAAAAATTCCAAACCAGCCCATCCTGCAAGAATGCTGACTAGGAATAAACCCACAGTAGGACTTATTCTTGAATCAGTTTTTTGCAATCTTTGAGCTATGTTCAGCAGCCTGGAAGACACCAGCAAGAAAGAAACCTTAGGGAAAATAAAATTACTTTTCTGTAAATGTCTCTAAACTCTACTTGTGAGGTACAAGTTCGAAGTTACAACATCAAAGGCTAAAATAATGTACATTTTGGCATTTAGTCTAGATTTTTAACTGCGTGCCATTAAATGTCTACGCAATAGTAGACTCTTGCTAGATTTCAAAGACATTTCATCTTTCTCTTCTAGGGCACAAAAATGTTTGTGATGTAACTTCTTAGGATAGACAGAATGACTTCATATGTTGAACACAGTAGAAAAATGTATAGAGAGATCTGGATAGTTGAACTTGAAAACATGATCTCAGGAAAAAAGCCACACACCTCATTCTGGATCTAATGCAGATTGAGCAGTTATATTCTAGCCTGATAAGATACATTCTCTTTTGATGGAAGAAAAAAATGAGATACCTAATAAACTACGTTAGTTAGGTGATAATGATACATTTTATACACTACATATTTGCAAAATTACTGTAAAATGAAAACCAAACAAAATATTAAAGGATATCACGCAGCAATTCTGGAAGTCTTTTAAATTTTTTCCATATTATATTTATTCTACTTCTTAACTCAGATTGTAAAGTATTTTATAACCTGAAAAGTTCAGATAAAAGGGATTAATAATAGTCATCTACATTTCTAGAGGCCTAGAAAAAGAGTTACTTGTGGGAAATAGGACACTATTTGCAAAATAGCAAAGAATTCTTTACGCTCTGGAAAATCTGCAACCTTTACCAGGTCACCCAGAGTGCTCACAAAAATTGCATGTACGGCTGGATGTGGAGCCTGATGCACAGAAAGGGGGTGGGACACGTTCCTCTGGGCTTATGAATGAAAGCCCCAAAGCACATCACCCCTACACACACAGAGAGATGGTAACAGGGATCCAGACTGCACCTTCGAGATGGGACTGCCTAGGAAAATTTCAAGAGTTTACCACTGCAGTCAGCTAGTTTTTGCTCATGAAGGTACACTGTTTAGCATGGACAGATGAGTATATACCTCAGAACAATTCAGAAACATTGCACCCCTAGAGAAGGTGGGGTGACAGATTCTGTTCTACATTAGGATTACAGTGACCTCTGTAAATACAATGGAAATTTATTCTGTACAATGCTTCAGTTTACATGTAAATACTAATGGCATACTGCTGATATTGCATTCTTGTGGTTATAATAAGAATCCAGTAATTTCTTCCTCATAACTCAGCTACTACATTACAAAAATCCAATAGAAATCAATTTAAAACTCGGATCACATATATACATTTTTTCTTTAATTTCGTGGTAGTGTTCTTATTTATAAGAAAAAGGTCACAATGCAATTATGCCTCACTTGTGCATTCAGGAGAGGACCTGTTAGCTACTACGTAATTTCGTAATTCTCTATTCAGAAGAGCTTAGAAGCTCAGCAAAGCTTCACTCAACGCCAATATTTTCCCCATAATTTACTTACAAAGTTGTTCCTAACTTTCTATTCTCAACTGTGCAGTACTCTCATCTGTAAATGTGGGATTTGCCAGATTTTAACTTAGGAAACAACTTGTATATGCACACTACTGGTGGTGCCAGCATAAACCAAGAAGCCACAGCAATTGCAGAGACCCTGGCAGTCCTCATCTGTAAAGGTGCCTTGTCACAGTTGCCTTGCACCCACCGTCCTCTGGCAACAGCTCTTCAGGTGCCAATGCTCCTGATACGAACCTGTTTAGCAGTCAGCTTCCCAGTGTATCCCATGCCCTGTTGTCCTAAAGGATGTGATGATGTTACATTCACATCTGTATCAGGAAGAGATCTCTGTCCTGCCCCGCTAGTTGCTGGCCTGGAGGATGCACACAGCAGGACAGGACTGGGCATGCCAGAAGTGCTTGGTGAGCAGCCAAAGCTTGAGAACACCTCTGCGGAAGAGGTGTTCTCTGAAAAGACAATGAAATCCTATTCCCAAACAATTCAAAATTACTTATCAAAATGTAAAGATTACTATCACTGTGTTAAGAAATAACACATGATCATAGAAATTCTGTTGCCTCACAGTTGTAATACTTTTGTGGGTGCAACCAAAGGTTGACTTAAGCATGAATGCTTGGACACAGATTTCACTAGGGATTTCAGAATCCAAATAAATTCTGGAGAGGGATTTTCAGCCGGAGTTTAACTACTGGCTGCCACTATGTAATTCCTGCCCCACTGAAGAAACACAAGAGCATGGCCTACCACAAATAACTGTTTTTCTGCCAAACCTAATCTACATCTTTTTTTACACTTATTCCAGGTTTTTTTCCCAGACTCCCTTTTAAACCAAAACTTTGCCTTACAAAGTATTTTTATTCCTCTTGATAGCTTTATTTAGATCATCGTATCTTTACTACAATGTAAAAGAAAGGTTTGTGCATTGGCAAGTGCATTGAGAACCCTGAGGTGGGGAAGAACTACTGCTGACCAGCTGTGGGAAGGCACTGAAATAACATCAGTGACCTCCTATGAGAAGAAAGACGTGGCAACTCTTGTGGCAGATGAAAAAACCTTTAATAGTTTAATTTTTTACGTAAGTGAAACAGATTGATCGTATCTCTCTCTTTGTGACACTGAAATTTTCCCTGTCACAATGAATGTTCATAGGGAAGAGCAATCTTTATCAGAAAAGGTACTCACTTGCTCTGCTCTTGCACTAAAGATTTTACAATATTTGACATGCCAGTCACAATTTACAGGACTCCTGACAACATCATCCAAGAAATCACACATTTGTGTTGGTCTTTTTTAGAAATCAGGTTTTTAAAGTGTGACCCCTTGTTTCTAACCATAGGCTATCTGACGAGAAGTGAATACAGCTGTCAGCTGGTGGGGCAAAAAATTTTAATGTCAAGAATACGAGAATCTCTGAAAGCCCCATGGCCTGTACTCATGGCTGTCCAATACGAGTGGGCAGCTTCAGTAATTTAGGAAGAAAAGTTTATTTCCTGACTGCACAGAGCTTTGACTGTCAAGTTACCTATAACAGTTATTCTTTATTCACTTCGAGGTGGGCAATAATATTTTCTTGCACATTATATAAACTTAAAGTGGAACATATTATTAAGGATTTGAGGTGTCTAGCTTTTTTAGACTGCTTTAAAAAGAGTCAAAGACTGCTACTTGAAGTTATACAAGATCCCTTTAAGATATTTGTAGGACATTGGACATGAGAAAATACTCTTCTCTGCTTATTTTCCTAAATATCTCTTCTACGAATCCTTTTATAATAAATGTGCATGCTGATAAATCTTAAAAAAGAACTACAGAAATATTAATTACGTTGTGATTGTTTATCATTTTTCCCATAATAACATCTTTTGTGTATTCTGTTCATTTTTGGGAAGGTCTTATGATCTAATCTCCAACCTATTTAAAAGAAAATGCTTTGTGTGCCATTTTGTACTCATGGTCGTTTGGAGTTCTATTTCAGTTTCATTAATATTGATGGAACTTGTCTCTGCACTCATTCTCAGCAGATTCTTTGAAATTAATCTTCAGCATTTACTGTGATTTGTTTCTGTTTTCTGCTTCATTCCTGAATCCAGCTCTTCTCTAGTTAATTTTGTTTTCTTTATTTTTATCCACTTGCTATGACGGTTCTACTACTTGTGCCACTGTGGTGTGTCAGTCCCTTTATGGGATCCCTGTTTCGTCTCTGCCTTTCACTGTGATTTTCCATCATTATGGGCCTCTTGAATAAAAATGTAGCCCTTGTTTCTGACAAAGTCCATGTTCCTTTTCTTTCTGTGTGATTTTCCATCATTATGGTTCTTAAATTTCTTGAATAATGATATATACTATGAACAAATGCATGAAGCAGTAATGGCTTCATCAGTGTTTTCTAAAATGTATCTGCAGCTTTTAGAGCATACAGTGCTACAGCAGAGTTTGTGCCATGTTTGTAAAAGCATGATTTTTAAAGTGTATTTTGTAGCCTATTGATGGCTATGCTGCTGTGCATTAATAATTTGCCTTCTTTCAAACATTATCTACTTTTCAGGATAGTGATTTCAAAGAGATATTGAAGTTGAGGAATAAGTATTAGCACTGAACATCTTTTGTTAAAATGGCAAAAACATAAACACTTCGTAATGTTTACAGCAATACCACTATGTTATGGGAACAGAATTCTTGTTAGGCCTTTTACATGAAGGATGTATGAACAGATTTCGGAGTTCTTATTAAAACAAGTCAACATTTTAATTTGAAGCAGCATATCATAATAAACAAGTAATCAGAATAAATGTTTTAAATATATATCTGAAAAAACGTGATAGAAGAAAAGTTGTACTCCAGTACTAATTTGTTACATTTGAGTTATGTCAAATACACGATGAAAACCAAAAGTGTAAAAACATTTAAAGTTAAACATCAGTTCACCAATTTGAACAATGGAAATCTTTAATATGCCATAATGTAAGTTGGGGTAAAAACAGGGATCAAAATATTATAAAATATTTCCTACCTTATTTCATAGTAGTGGCACAGTAACTCAGTCCACAAAGTGCTTTAGCGGTTTCAAAGGGGAGAAAATGTTAATTACAAAACACTAACCAAGTATGTCAATGATTTCAGCTTTTTTTTTTAACATACTCTGTAAAATTATATCCATTAATGTTTCATTTTGGATAACAGATGGAAAGCTTAAAGATCTGGAGAGGCTTGCAAAAGCAAACAATCATTTCCAAAAACATTTATAATGGTATTTACAATTGACTACAGTCTCTCCCACCAAAATAAATGGGTCTTGTGGTATTAATTAGAGAAAACTTGGTTCCTATGTGCCCTGTTTCCTTCCATTTGAAATACAAGTATCAAAATTCCTTTAAGTTCTCTAAGGAAGCCAAACATGAAATGCCCCAATTGATGGCTCCAGCTCACTGCCCAGAGGCTGGAAACACTGTCCCCTTCTCACCAGGGCAGCTGGTGGCCCAGAGCAGGTGAGCTACCCGCAGAATTCCAACCAGGCACAAAGGGTGACAGCAAGACCAGTGGGAACAGCTTCCCCGTAATACCAGAGCAAAAAGAGTAGCAGGTTTGGCAATGGCAACCAAGATTAGCCACAAATCATTCACTGCCAGAAAAATCAGTAGTGACACAACAGGTGTGTGGTGGAGCCAGGTAGCCAAGTGAAAACAGACTGGAGATCAGACCACATGATCTTCACAAAAGGTCACAGAACGAGGGGGTGGCACACCTACAACCTCACACCTGAGTGTAAACATAGCTCTCAAGCACAGACAAGGCCCCAGTGAGACTCTCTCTCACAGGTCTGTTCATAGCATCTGATCCCAGGTGACAGTCCTACCCCGAGCAAGGCAGCCAAGCTCCTCAGCAGGTGGAAAAAGGTTGTCATGCATTTATGCTTCACTTGGGGCCCTGACTCAAGCAGCTTTCAATAATTGACACTCCTTACCTCGGTGCCTTGATACGGCTAAGAATGCTTTTATGTCCTTCTCAGTTTATCTTCCAAAAAATCTGTGACTGTTTAACAATGTTTGTATTAATGATTTCCTCTTACTCCATTCCCTTACAATGTGAACATGGTGCCTCAGTGACAGCTATTTAGCTGCACTGCTGGTTCAGTGAAAAGCCTTGGGAAGATCGCTAATTTATGATATGTATCTGCCAAATGATGATCCCACTTCAATTTTCTTCCCTCACAGTGTTTTGTAGATTGGAATGCGTAGGTAGGTGGCCAAGTTTGAATAGCTGTGTTATGTTAGTTCAGTAACAATGAAGTGTCATTATTTTTGGCTAATGTTAATGTGTAACTGGTGTATGACCTGACAGATGCATCTGAAACATTTACAGATTCTGGAAAAGAAATCTACACTCACTCACAGAGCTGTCTCCAACCATTCTAATGAGAAGATGAGATTGTTTTGCAGCACAAAGTGGGAGAAGACTTAACAGAATCAGTCACAGTTTTAGTGGTACCTCTGCTTCAATAACCAATTTATGTCAATTTATACCCAATTTTCTTAAGTAGATGGTTGAGAATAGTATTACTATTTTTTTATCTTCCAGGTAAAAAATACTTTTCTTTTCATTTTATCTGGGATAAATTATGAAGTCATTTCTCAAATGCAAGTTTCAATCCATCATTAAATAATAACTTGAATGATTGCTTCTCTTTTCTTAACTCTTAGACTGGAAACATACTTGCCCTTTCTGAATCTGCAAGTTCCAGTCCTCATCATTCTTTGTTTCAGAGTAGTACTAGCAAAAATAGTATGTGACTACTGTCCCTATCAACCTTAATTCTCAATGCATCCAAGTTGTTTTCCCTAATTCCCTAATTTAAGAATGTCATTACGACATTCTTAATTTTGCTATGCAAAGAGACAAACCATGTTTTGTTTTCAAAGCAAAATAATTAAAACACACGGAAAATAGAAATATTCACATTGTAAAAANAATGTTTCAATGCATCCAAGTTGTTTTCCCTAATTCCCTAATTTAAGAATGTCATTACGACATTCTTAATTTTGCTATGCAAAGAGACAAACCATGTTTTGTTTTCAAAGCAAAATAATTAAAACACACGGAAAATAGAAATATTCACATTGTAAAAAATAAGCTAAAAATGAAGAGAATATACTTCAGAACAAAGACAGGGGTTCACACATCATTTCATGTTTGACTGAATAAAAATCCAGATGACTTCACAAATGAATCTGAGATAAAGTTAACCATTTTCACTACAATTATCTGTGATACTTCTCATGTTGGCTAATGTTTGCTGCATGATCCCGGCAGAAACACGGGCTACTTTTAAAGGCATTCAACCATCAAGGAAGATTCTGAGTCACTGAAAGTCCACCCAACACAAACCTCAATTCACTCACCAGCTCAGACTCCCTCATAGGAAACCAGTAATCGTACTTTGCCTATATCTTCTGCATATTTTTGAGTTATTCATGTGTGGCAACACAGGAAACATTCTATCAGTTCACTTTCAGTCTCATGGGTCACGTATTCAAGGGAATTAGCAACAGCAGCAGCAATATTTGAGAACTCACCTATCTGCAAGGCAGGGTAAGAACTCCTATTGATGCAGGTGATCTCAAGTCTCTCCTGTTATTTCTTCTGTAATTTCTGTGGGGTTTTTGTTCAGTGCTTGGTGCCTCTCTGGATTTCAATAAGACTGAAATACCATTTGCCTCAGGAGTCCTTTGAGCTTAAGATTCCCACTTTTCTGGAGAGGTGTACTGAGAAGCACAAAATGCCTAAGAACAGCATTCAGTCAGGAAAGAGATGATGGTCACCAGTACCTGTATTCACCTCACTGCTGTGATAACACAGTGGGGTAAATGACCTCCACAGAACTGAAGCTATGTCTGCTGTCAGACTGACAGCTGTGCTAGCCACAAAACTATCTTTAATAGACAGATTTAATAAAAAGAACATGCTGTTTATATAATAAACAAATCTCAGCCACCTCCCCGGTCTGTACCTGAAAGTACAAACGGCAAGTAATCATGATGCACTTTCCACTTCCCAAAGCTAGGAGAGGAATGAGGCAATTAAACACGATTGCTCTCTTACTTAGCCTTATCACACTTAGCACCTGCTTGAATGCATTCTGTCCAGCTGAGGAACATCAAGCTGTCTTAGAAACACCCAAGCAAGGGCTTTCAGCAAACAGAGAAAGCTCGAGAGATCTTTGGCCTAGAAAAGAAAATCTAGGAAGCTTCTAGTGTTTTAGGAAACTACAAAATTAGTGAAAACCATTAATTGCACAAGTGATGTTTTGTGGATGAACTTAGTTTTTCCAAAAATTTGCAGAGATTCCTTTAGAAATAATCAGCAGTCTGTGAATCACTAACAGTGCCCGGGAGATGCTATGTCCAAGACTATAACCTGAACAAACGCGATCATTATATTTACCAAATAAATATTTTCTGGTTGGACCTTTTTCTTACTTCAGAGGTCAGTTTCATATCAATAGTATCTATGACACAACATATGCAATGCACTGAGTTTATAAATTAATTTCGAAAGTAGTTTTACTTCTTTTACTTTTTCTGCTTAAAGTCAAATAAATATATATGCAGTCCATATTCAACTATCACAGAATTCAAAAATCCCCCAGAGTTGTGACCTCAACTTGAAAATAATAAGCACATGTAGCATTTTGAAGGAGGGAGGAAAGGTAAACTGACTAATTAATTTTTGATTTTTGGTATCTCTAAGGAGAGCTGATAACTCCTCTTTAAAAATTTCTGCCTTCAATGAATTTGTAAATACGCCTGACTGCAGCTACAAGTGGGATGCAGAAGCTGCAGGATACCGAAGCCACTCCCATAATCTTTAAGTGAGGGTGTACATCAAACCAGGAGATTTATAGTAATCCCCTGCTATTAGACACACTTTTCTTGAAAGTGTGAGTTCCCCTATTAGCTACTCAGCAGGGGATTCCATTTACCCTGCAAGTGGTCTGAGGCATGCAAAATGTTTAAATTTTGAGAGAATCACAAACAGCAATATCTCCAGAGTACAAAACATGACCTATTTTTTTTAATTGCTCATGAAACAAGACACGTCCAAAGTGACATGGATACAAATAGCTTAACTTGAACTTGCCTAGAACCAGCTCTGTAACTCACACACCAGGAGGATTTGGTTGTGAAGCCTCATCAACAATCCATCAGGTGAAAATCCGATGCCTCAGTATCTCAGAGACCAGCCTTTCTGGAAAGATGAAATTTGAACAAGGCTGCCTCAGATTTTGATTAGCCTTCACATACATGACAGAGCTCACTAGTAAAAGCATTTTGTCAGCAACTTCAGTACTGCAGTTTTAAATTTCTGTAATTCCTGAAGACTGCATGAGTTAAGCATTTTGAAAATACTCGATATTTTAATGCTTTTAGGGTTTTCCTCCTTTTTCAGGATGCACCTTTCAGAATTATTGACTCAAGAAATACCAGCCTACTTAGTTCTGAAATTTGAAATTGCAATAGACTGTGAGCTGTGGTAGGTATGTGCATCAACAGATTGGAAATTCACCCAGCAAAACTATTGAGGAAAAAAAAAAACTAACTAAAATGTATTTGTGCTTAAGAATTCTAAGAGACTATCTTCTGTTTAGCTGAGATTAAAGATGGTAATCTACAGTCTCAAAACCCTAACTCACAAAGATTTGTCATATTCCTGTTTATTAAAATGTCCTCTTAAAATCTTGATTCAATTATATCTGTGGTAGGGTGAATGAACACTAGAAAAGAAGTTCTGTAATGATTCTGAAGTTAGATTCCAGTCATTAGATAATAATTTGGCTCTAAGACTCTTATTCATTATTTACATTTTAGTTTTGTAACATTTAGCTTCAACTCTTCTGAAAGAGATTAAATTGAGACTATTTTTAATGTTCATTCCAACAACTGCAAAATAATCCTTGAGATTTACTAATACCAATCCACAATTAAACAATTTGCAAATGCAGGCTAGACATAATTAGTAGGGCTTGCTGAATGAGCTCTTTTCTTTACATTTTTAAGATTCATGCCTACATTGATCTGAAGACAGAATAACTTTAGTTTCATTGTCCATTTTACATAGTCCACTGCTGAAAGCACATTCATATTGCAACCACTTCCCATCACTAATAGAGAACTGCATTTGGAAGTATTTCCTTCAAACTGATAGATCAAATGCAAAACTGCTCAGAAATGTAGGTTATGAATCTTTTCCACTGTACATCTCTGTGGCAACCCACTACTTCCAACCATTAAAAACCACAAAGAAATGTTGGCATCAATAAGAATTACAGGTACACTTCATCTTCTGACAGTGTTATGTCTGCACAGATGCAGCATTGCAATGGCATGGTAAATGGCAACTTGAATATTCTCATGTTAATGTATTCACATCAAATAGTTACTCAATTTGCATTTTGCTGCTGTAATTAATTAAAAAAAACACCAAAGTTTTTGGCTTTTTTAAAATCCCTTTTGACTTACTCCAAAATAGAAATTAAAGTTACAAATTTTTTCTGGTTTAGAATTTGAAAGTTATATATGCAAATAGGGTATAGATGTATGATGCCAGAGTTGGGTAGGTCTTTTCTCCTTTTCACTTAGTAAAATAAATACTTGTATGCAAACATCAGATCTCACTCTAGAGCTAACATATATAGCTAATATATAATTACTATGGGATTAGATGCGATCCTAATTTAGTGGTAATGAAGGTATAAATGAGGTGGGATTTTTAAGTTAAACCCTCAGTGTAGGCCAGTACAGCATCTCTTAACATTAGTTCAAGCCCTGTCATTGGAAAGACTCCAAATACAGTAGTACTTTGCTTCCTTAGACAGAGTAAAACAACTTCTGGCAGAGTATTCTTTTATGAGCAAAGTCTCATCATTGAGAAGAGTATGAAACTCTATAGGAATTTAACTACAGTGAAAGGTTCTGAGGCCCTAAGACTGATTTCAGTGTGAGCATTGCTCTTCAAGACTGTTACACTCAACTAGATTCCCTGAGTTATATTATTCACATATTACTATATTAAGAAATGAGGCTAATATTCCAAAACTGTTCTCTGCTGAGAAGTCAATGTTAACCAAATCCAGGGTTCTGCAGAGTCATACAGTATGTACATTTGAAAAACAAAGCAACAGTATCCCCAACTCCCTATTCTGCTGAAGAAACATCCTCTTCAACCAGGAATTTAGAGGAAAAGTTCTGGCGCAAGTAGAGACAACAGTTTCATATATTCCTAAACAACAGTTTAATTGGCTTTGTAGAACTATTTCCCTCCTGCTCAGATATTGGTATGCCCCCATTCCCATCCTCCTAACCATGTGGAACACATACTCTTCTGCCACATGTTAGATTTCAAACTTTATATTATTTAAATACCATGACACTGTATGTTATTAATCAAAATCTCAATATTTTGGAGCTGTTTGTTAAACAATTTTCTAGCATCAAAACCTTACAAAATCACAATCTGAGGCACTCAGCTGCCTTGAAGATCTCCTCAGAGAACACTTCAAAGAGGAAGTTATTGTAGAGGTCACTTAACTATATTCAACCCTATAAATACAAAGAAACGTTTTTTGTTTTAGAAATTGGAGAAAAAAATGTTATGTAATTGTTTTAAATGGTTGGACTATTTAAAAAGTCATGTTAAAATAGTTAAGTTCCAGGATGAGACTTGTCTTATACCTTTTGACATGCATAAGCTATAAAGCATGCCTATTATTAATTTCAGGACTAGTTTTAGATACCTACACTGAATTAAACTGTCACAGTTGATGTAATTATTAAGCAAGATTATAGACCATGCTCAGAAGTTCAAATAGTGCCCATTTCAAAAGTCCTCTCAGTAGTTATGAGCCCAAGAGCAACCTACCATGACTGGTCACACTCCTAGAGCAGGGTATGAAAGCTCTTTTTGTTTAAAGCTTGTCTTCTCAATCCTAGTTACAGCAGAGTGGTGTGAATGCAAGAGACTTTTGTTGTTAATAAATTTAATGCATCCCATTAACACTTTTTACATGCACATATAACCAATACAGAGCATAAAAGAGGAGCATGTAGTACTTGTCACTCGGTTTCAAAACTTCAGATTTGTTGCCTGTATGAAATGATCTCAGGCTGAGTAACCTCAGTTCAGCAAAGCAAATCTAATGGACAGTGTGTGGATGAACATTCTTAACACTATCAATCAAATTGCAGGCACCTCTAGTACCACTTTCACCTTTTTATGTCAAATCATGTGTGATCAAAATGTGTTAGTTAAACCCGATACAGTTCTGTTGCTAAACCAGAAACTCCAGCAGACAGACTAATGCTGGACTTGTTGCATTCTTAAAACTGGAACTAGCATTCCTAAAAGTGGAAATACGTCCATGTGTGTATGTTTTTAAATACACTGAAATGCGGGGGGAAATAATTTACTTACAGAAATATTTTCAGCTACACATTGGAAAAAATAATCTGAATTTCACCCTACCTATTCAGTATTTTAAACAGAACAACAGGATTTGTGATGCTGTTTTCAGCACTGCTGTCTTCAGGTTCACTGAAATGTTTTATACCTTCACAAACTAAACAGAAGATTTCATGTTGTGGCAGTAGTCTCATTGGAGCCTTATGACCAGATAACCACTTTGTTTTGCAATGTCATTTACACCTGTACAAACGTGGAATGTCCTCTCTGGAATTAATTTAAACTACTCTTGTGAATGTAGCTTTACGTAAAAGACTACAAAAATTAAAGTACACTGTTTAGCAACACTTTTTACTCTTAAAGATTTTTAAATATTCTTTTTAGCTAGTACAAAGAAAACACAGGCACACACATATGCACACAGCTGGATATACACAGTTGTACACCTTCTCTAGCAAAGTAGCATGCTCTATGGGCTGACTAGCTGCTACTCCTTTTGATTCAGGTAATTAACGTAGAAATAACATATAGCAACATTTTCTCCTCCTCTGAGAAATTTTATATAGCATTCAAGTATTTCATGGAACCTTCTCTTATTCTGTGTTAAATGCTTAAAAAAAGATTCAAACAATTTACACTAAAATATGGTCCTAGCTGATTATAAAATAAAAAATCTGATTATAAAATAGGCCTTGCAAAAATAAATAGCTTTGTCTCTGTTTCCAGAAACAAGATGGTATTAGCAGACAAATTATTAAATATAATAATCCAGACATGCTTGCCACATTCAAGTGTGTGGAGGGGCTAGAAAAGCGATTATTTCTTAGTCATGCAAATTACTTGAATCCAAAATAAAATTGCCAGTGTTGCTGGGGCAGCATCAATGTTTAAAAGTGGATTCCTTTTCTTTCACTTTTTCCAATGGTTTTTATTTTTGTTTGATAGAGATAAAACCCTTTCATCTGTAGCATTTACCTTAAGAATTTAGTAAAATATGTGCTATAGAATTGGAGAAAAATATTGGCCTCCTAAAGGATTTTTACCTCCTTTCTCCCTCCTTCTCCTTTTCTTTTTTTTTGTGCTTGTTATATGTATGGCTCCAAGGTCTGTCTTTTGGTGCTTGGTACACTATTGCTATGTTATAGGAGAATCTTTACAGTTCAGTCTGAGATAGTTTTTCAGGGGTGGGTCACATTCTGCTGACAGGTATCATGTGCCTTGTCTTCCAGAAAATGATCAGTTTGGAATCTCATCCTAACTGATATTTTCTCTTTGGGGATGGATGAAAAACCACAACGTGTTCTATAAAGCTCAAATTGGCCTTATCAAACAAAACATCTGCTAGATGTGTGAGTGACTTGTGACAGCAGGAGATATCAGCACTGGCCTCCCCAACAGAAGACAGTGCTATTAATGGAAGCTATTATGGAAGAACTCTGGCAAGAATTTTTTTTTTCCAAACAGCTAAAAAAATTTAAAGAAAAAATATGTTGTTATGGTAACAGCTATTTGAAAAATACTGTAACAATAGGCAATTTAATATCAAACTACCAAGCTGTTAGTTTGACTATTTGGTTTTCTTTTTAAGCAGTTTATTTACAGAAATCCCCTCCCTTTCCCTTATGCAGTTACACGTGCGAGTGTGCAGACACTCACACTCGTAAGGAAGGTAAGGCACCACCTGCAAAGAATTAGTGTTTGTAAAATTTCGGTCTTGGAGCTGCAAAATTCCAGATACTGCAGGTTTTTGCACACCATTGGAACATCCGGTTTTATATGGGCTCAGTCTGTCCTTCCCATGGCAATAAACCACATTTTCTAGCATCTCCAATATGCACTTCTGGCACAAAGAGGTGTTCCTGTGCTCCTGTTGCTTCATGGAATGTAGCTAGTCAATTTGTGGGTACCACAGCTACTCCCTGGAAAAATGCAGTATTGCATCTATGTGTTCTGGAAATCAGCACTCCCCCCCACTGCTGGGAAAAGAGGGTTCCAAAACAATTTTTGGGGTCAAAGCATCATACAGCATATCTTTCCCAAGCCTGCAATTGTATTTTACACTTTACACTTTTTTAGAAAATTTCCTCTGAACAAGCACAAGTTTCTGTGTGCACTAACTTCAACATCTTACTTTGAATAAGAGCATGTAATCCTCACTCAGATAAAGTCTCTTTTGAAGTTAGTGTATTACATATTGGGTACTGGCTGAAAGGTCTGGCTACTTGATTTTTCATACTGATGTATGTACAGTGATAATAGGAAAGAGCTGGAAGACACCGCCTGCTCTTCCTCTTAGAGCTGTGCTTTCAGCCAGGATGTTTACAAAAAACCAGACAAACAGGACACATTTTTGTATATGTCTCAGGTGAACAAACCTTGGAGCTTTGCTAAATTTCCTCCAAAATACATCATGGAGGCTCAAGTTACACTGTGTTAAGAACTGCATGGGAATTGTGAACATCCTATTTCTTAGTATGGAGATGAGATTTTAGAAATGTGAAACCTGCATTTTGTTTCACTGCTTTCAATCCCTCTGAGGTGTAAAATGGTCTGCCCCTACAGATTAGAATAACTAGCTTGTTTTATCTAAAAATATTACAAATAGAGGGGTGTGGTGATAGAGATTTTGGCTTCTATTTGTTTTGCCATAACTGGGAATTTTGCAGTCATGTTGTTTTCTAAATAGACAAATATTTTTATTATCAATATAAAAATTTAGTTATGTTTATGTGCAGTAAAAGCCGTGAGAAATCCTAGATAACAAAAATCCACTACAGCTTATTTTGCATCATTTTGCAAAAGAGAAAGTCAGTTATTTGTTCTCAGTGACAATCCAAATTCAGCAACAATGTGCTCCACAGGTCCTACTGACATTTATCTGCATATATGGGAATGCATTTGGAAACTGAATGCAAGTGGTGGTATTTTCTAACCTCCCTCCCAAAAGCCCTTGAGCATTTCAGACATTCCACTCAAAATTATTTTTTAATGTGGGACCTACTTACCACATTTGTTTTACATTATAAAATGCTGTATAGGTTGTTTACATATGGAAAAGACAGGGGAGAGAAATTTCTGTAACTGTTCAGAAAGAAAGATTGCAATGTTACCGTAACAAGGACAATTATGGACAGACACAGGTAATAGCTGTTTAGAAAATGTTAGGAGCATTATTGTGGATAATAGATATTCTTTCCTTAGCACTGCTCTTGCCCAAGTTTAATTTTCCATTGATGGTGTCCACCTAGATTGCTTAAGACAGCTGTAGTCTTCTCATTTACATTAAGGTAACAAAAAGTTGACTGCTGAGTTGTCCCAGGTGGAGTTCATCTGTACAAAGGTCCAAAACTATGAGGGAATACCTAAAATGTCAGATATGTCCAGTATCTGATGCTGCAGCAAATTATCACCTCTTCCAGGTCATGAAGGTCAAAATAATTTCCAGCTCTATTTTTCTAAAAGCCATTTTCATTTAATCTGTCCTTTACAAATGGTAAATTTAATGAGAACTTCAGGAATAATTCAAACTAAAATTAAGAAAAACTACCTTGATATATACGTGTTCAATTCAAATATATTTTAGTAAGCAACAACATGGCCACTATTAAACTAGTTCTCAAATGCTATTGAAATAATAAGTATGCTCGCAAAGGAAACCTGCTTTCTTTTAAGATGACTGCATGCATTATTCCAGCTTCTTCTGATAATAGCACATTTAATACTGAGGCTAAGATGCAATCAATCTTTTTTGTTGGAAGAAGGTGGTGTATTGCACCTGTATGCTTATACTCACCTAGGAGTTCCAATCCACTAAATGAATCCAGCCTGAAGCTCAGGAGGGCTGCTGCTGGCTTGGCCTCCACGGTATTCTTCTTGCTGGCTTTGCGGAGCAGTGGGGAGCAAATCAGGTGAGAGAGGGAGCAGGGGAAAGGAAGAGGCCTGTCTCTAAAGAGACACTGAATTAGACTGGAGTGAATAGCTGACGTCCTCTGTAATTATACACACATTGAACCCTTTATAGTTGACTTAAGTTACTTCAAACTGCATTGGTCTGGCCCTCCATACTGATTAAAAGCAGCATCTATTTACCTTAACAATAAATGTGGAGATTAGTAAAAATTCACTTGATCACAATAAGAAGACAGATAATTAAAGGGCAATGCAAGCCAGATTGGAATGTAAGGGCCTGAAATAGCATATTAGGAAGGATAGGCTGCTTTTGTGTATGTGTAGTTAAGGATTGCAGAAATCCCTTCAAGTAGACTGTTTTTGTAGCAATACTTAAAGCAGAGGAAGGCCAGAACGTGTCCTGAGGAGACTGGCCCAGCAACTCTCTTGGGCAAAGTGACAAATGCAAAGCTTTGGAATAGGAAAAGGACTTCAAAGCACAATGTGACTAAATGGACAATCTCTACAAAATCTTTAAAGAGGCATCCAGAACTTTTATTCTTCTTTGACGTCTCCTCCATGATAAAAAACAAGTTTAAGGTAAGCAGGACACAGTGCTGATTCTATGGGTTAAGCTCTTGATAGCGTAGGGTCTACAAGAAAGGGAAGAACTGGGTTTAATGTGTGACAGACTCAAGAGAAATGGTCTTCTCTCAACATAAACTCTTTTCTTGATGTGGGATCTCCTTCGGGGAAGGGGTAGGACAGCTCTTATTCCTATTGAAACTGTCATTTGGTTTTACATGGTTGATATTGTGTTTTACTAATCCCTTTCTAGCAAGAAAGCAAGCAGCTGATAACTAAATAAGTGAATACTATCAATCCTATATGGACAACTTTGAAAATCAGGAATGGCTGTATCCATGTTTTGTAGCAAAAGAGTTGTATCTCTTGATAGAACTTAACACCCATCCCTTGTTTCTTTTCTTTGCACTGATACTGAGGAGCTCCATGCTTACCTCCTTGCAGAAAATTATGGGAACAGTGACTTTTGACAAGCAGTGCAGCCATTTCCAGAGACCAGATTGTTGCTGAAACACAAATAATAATTGGAATCTTAAATTAATAACATTCTCCCTCGTATGATATTCCAAAATAAATTTCCAGCTGAACCAAGACTTACAGATGTTTTGGCTTTTTTTCTAATAAACACTGTCACCAGTTACACTGGTCCCATTAAAGTCACATTTTAAAGAATGGCTTAGTTAGTTCACCTGTGTGGGGTTTTGTTTCTCAGCAGTTTTAATTTGGAGCATGTCAGAACTGTTTAACACCAAGCCAAAGATTCATTCAGTATGTACAGAGAAGACTAATTTTGGAGTGCTAAGTATCAAGATGAATAAGCTTAGCAAAAAGGTAAGGAAAATGCAAGAAACAGAGAGCATCTGTTCCATGAATGGCAAATCATGGTCCTGTTCCTTCTGAACTGAATCTCTGTCCCCCTAACAAATTGGTGGCAAGTGCAAAGTCACCAGTCTCTCTCAACCCTTCACTCTGGGGTTGCCAAGAGCTAGGAGGAATTTTCCAGGTATGAGAGGTTCCCTGGATCTTCTGAAAGGAGGCAAATAAAGACAGACCGAAGGCCTACAGGGTAGCAGCTCTGGCTTTCATAGCAGCTGATATTTTATAGTTTCTTAGTTGTAGAATGGTTAGAATAATCATACATGGTGGAGAAGACTGCACCTACCCTGCCCCTCTGTCAGCTGGCACATCCCAGCCTGCTTTCCACTCCTTAGCTGTCTTGGCACTTCCAGGGATCGTGGTTCTGTGTCCCCACTGTCCTTAAAAGGCTACAATAATCTAACCAAACACTTTGTTGAATATATGTGTAAGCCACTGCTTTCATCCTTGTGTTGCGTACGCACAGCAGATTTGTGTCTTCTTTAGGAAGCAGTCAGGGATCTCTCTTTGTTTCCTTCTTTCAGGTACAAGGTGAATTAATCAATTTGGAAACGAGCAAATCCACCCTTCCCTTCTTTTTCCCCCACAAACTTGAATTCTTCCAGCCTACATCTCTTGACAATAAAGAGATAAAGCTCAGATGCCCTACATGACGAAGAACTGAGCCTGTTTCTCTGCATTTAAGTTTTTCTAAATAAATTGCTTTTGTTGTTTAAAGCTGTGATGAATGGAGACACAGGGCCAGGTTGGTCGCTGGAACAGTACAATGGATGTAAGAAGGTTTTTTTCTTTGCCATATAAATCATTCACATTGTTTAAGGTACATTGATCAATCTAATGGCTTGTAATAGGCTCCTAATTGCCACTAGGAAAGTATTGCAAGCTTGCATCTGAACGTGAAATGGTTCATGATCTGAGCTGAAATTCACCTCAAGCCTGAGTTCCAGTAATTACAGAACACAGAAAGAGCATAATGAACGGCTCCCCTTCTTTCCTTGCCCTAATCCCAGGACAGGGTGAGGGGGGAGAAGGGAACATAGGAATGGGGGTCTGGCATATTTTCCTCCACCAAACCAGCAATTCATTAAATGGCAAAAGCTGCAGGAGGATTTATTGGTCATTGTGGACCGAAGGGGACTTTGTAATGTCAATCATCCTGCCTATTACGCTGCCACATATCTCTATCTGTAGATAGACAGCTTGCTTAATCACAATCAACATTCTGAGTCACGCCTGGCTAAAAACGTGGTATGAAAAGCTAGGAGGGTACCGGAAGCGGGATGCTAGGAGAAATGTGGGGACAGGACTCCTCCGCGGTGAGGCTGCTCCGGTGAGGCACCCGCCCGTTCCCCTGCCCGCCCNCCCGGCCGCCGCTGCCCTGCTCAGCGCACACACCTCATTACCGAGTCAGCAGAGCTGCTTTAATGGACTTGTGTGGAAAGGCGGTTTCACGCTCTATAAACGTTGGGTCCAAGCGTTTACTAATTAAACTCTTTCTATTTAGAAACACCTGCGTTTTAAGAAAGCTTTCTGAACGCTAGCACTGGCTGAATTTCCAACCTGCTGCAGTCTGAGCTTGTCATGCCTAACCTATGCATCGTAACAGCACTGGAAAGCATGTGAACCAAGAGGTAAAATCCTCGTACAATGCTCTTCGCACAATGTTCCTCAGACTTTCCTACCAAGGCAGAAAACAAATCTATGATGCTGTTGAATAATCTCCCAATAATTGTAGTAATTAAAATCATCATCCAGTCTGCAGTCACCTTCCTTCCTTTGACACTAGTCTTCCCTTGAATTGTTAACGTGTCTCCGGCTGAGATAAACAGAACAAGGGAGCTTTAAAATACACGGTCCAAATAAATTTAGCGGAAGAAAATTAATTCCACAGACATGCTTTTGACTGCGTTCAGTAGGCGACAGGATTTCTGAAACTATTGTGCAGATTTTTTAAACACAGGGTAATATGGGTCTCCCTGCTACTCCTAAATAGTGTCACCTTAAAGATCGAGGAAAAGATGAAAGCCCAGCCTGATGCTCCACCTCGGGGCTCAGTGTGCAGGGGGCAGGAGGAGAGGGGAGTGCACCATGTAACAAACATCATATGAAAGATCAAGCAGAAATTGTGGGAGAGTGCCATAATTTTCATTTAATTTCCATGATCTATTTGATCCCAGTGTTCATTCCCTTTTTATTAGCTATGAAAGATTTCCTTCTAATCAAAAGCTGCACTTCATCTTTACCCACAAATTAAAAACTCCGCAGTGGAAAGAATTCAGTGGACTCAACAGGCACCAAGGTCTGTATTTTAACACTATCTCTATATATCCTTCCCCCTTGTAGTATCTAGTCTTGGGCAGAATAGTGGGGAAGCCTTTTCCTAACTGAAGTTATTAATTTATCACCAGGTATCCCTCTGAGTTGCTCTGATAATCAATGCTGGTTTCTAGACCACGTAAATGAAGAGTGTAATTGAGGGGGGGAGGGGGTTTCGCACGGAAGAACTGTTGCTAAAAAAAAAAAAAATCTGGCAGGACGCAATTATTTATCTCGGCAATGAGCAGTTTGCCTGTTTCCTGCCCACGTCCCTTCTGTCTGGCAGAAAATTAGGCTGCTTCTCTTAAACTTGGAAGGGTTTGCCCCCTTCCCACCCGTAACACCCTTGGGTAAAACTCCGTGCCCCTCCTAGGATGCAGGGGAGATTTTACAGCAACCTTACATTTAACTGCTGCTAAATCGATTTATTTGGAAAATATTTGGCAGCTCTTTCCCAGAGCTCTTTTTGAACAGACGAGCCATTTCATCTGATGCTCTTGAATATAAACCCAGGAGCTTCCCAACCATCTGTAATGAACGAATTGTTTCCCAGCTCTACCTCCTAAAGACAGCAACTTTAGTAGTTGCACAGATCAAAAGACACTCGTAGAGAGAAGATGGGAAACAATATTGTTCAAAGGAAGTGAACTGTTGCATTTAATTAGGCTATTCTTTATTAGTATTCATATTGAGATTTTCTTTTTTTTTTTAGATTTATGTTGATTTAACTGTAATGTATTTATGATGTAAATATATTCCAAGATGAAAACGTCACGGATCAATTGTAAAGGACCCGGATACATAATTTTAAAAAATCAGTTTCAGTTTATATGAGGTTCTCACCCCACTTTCGCTTCTTAGTCAGATTTGTTTATGCAGAATCGACATTTAATAGTGCTAATTGCACTCCAGTTAAATTGCCCTGATTGCAGAAAGGGAAGCAATTTTCGTGCTCTCTGTCTGGGTTTGGAAGAAATTGTTTTATATTCACCTCTTTATAAAGAAGTGGAGATAAGGCACCGAGCCTTTGCACAAATTGCACTTATGGGCTGACTGGCAGCATTCAGGCTCTATAATAGAGCATTATTTGGCCGTTTTGAATAATGTAAAGCATTTGCTGAAAGCTATTCTCCTGAAAATTGCTTTAACTTTTAAAAGGGTGATGATTCACTCCAAACCAGGCCTTTGTTACATTGTCATTATCCCCCCAAATGTTTTAACAGTCAGCTCAACACTTTAGCATAACACATTGATCTTTGTTTAAAAACTCGATTTTTGGAGTATGAAAAAAATCTGCCAGAAAATACTTGACCCCCTAAAGATTTTAGCAGCGTTCCCCCTTCCGCCGCCATTCGCTCAGCCTTTCCACCGCCTGCCTCGTTCCTGCGGGTTTTAGTTACTTTTCCGACTACAAAGGGGCGAGGAGATGGATGTGCGGCAGGCAGAGCCGCCCGCCAGTCTTCAGGCACAGCAGAATACTCTCTTTGCTGTGGGAGCGCAAGCGGGTAGCGGATGCCTTTACTCGCTGATGTAGAGGCAACATTTTTAAACGTCACGCTCTCGATCTGCCTTCCAGCCGTATTTTATTGATGACTTTCCCCAAGATGAGAGGAAAGACCCTCTCCCCCCGCCGCCCTGGGGTTGGCCAGAAGCGCCGCGCTGCCACTTGACGACCACCACGGCAGGCTCCTGGGAAGGGAAGGAGAGGGTTCCCCCCGGAGAAAAGGAGGAAGGAAAGAAGGAAGGAGGGAAGGAAGGAGTCACCTGTTGGCCGATGGCTCCCGGGTGCCCCTGTCGGACTCCTCGCCTCACCCGCGGGGGTTATGTCGCTCCCCCCGCCACCGCCTTTCTGCCGCCTCCACCCGCCGAGCGCTACAGCCCCCCTGGGTACAGCCGCCGCTCAGGATCTGCTCCGGGCAGACCTTTCGAAGGAAGGGTTTGCCATGCACTACCCGGACCCCTGCGCCGGCTGCGAGTCAATGTGGAAAGAATTAAGCGCAGAACAGTATTTTCTCCTACTGCCCCGACTGTTTAATACGCGGCGACAAAAAGGCGAGCACCCTTTGAAAATAGCCTTAGACGTTTAAATAAAAGATAATCTCCAGGGACATCCTTCCTAGCGTGGCAGTCGCCCTGTAGATTGCATAACACAATGTAGAAGAAAACGCAATGCCCACCTTATTTAAGCACACACATAAAAATATATATATATAAATAAACATGTAAAGGAAAGCGAAATCATAATCTCAAATTCCCGGTTTCTCCATCTTGCTCCTAAGCGATGCCTATTTTGCATCTGCTAGAAGGTTTTATACCGGATGGCTGAGGCGGCATCGAGAAGAAGGAAATATTGACTGAAATGCAGAGCAAGGGCCCGGCGTTGCTTGAACGCACTCATCATATTTCTGGTTCAGAATTGTACTCAGCTGCACTGGGAACGGCAAAAAAAGAAGGGGAAAAGCTCCTATTCCCATTCTCACAGAGCCGACCGCGATGATGAAAAGTTGCACGCCTATTGATCTTCCGCGGGCACAGTACGGGCAAGTTCTAGCCAATTACTTAAGAAGCCTCCAATAATTACAAATCAAAGGGACTAGCTTGCAAGATATTGAGGAGTCGAGGTTTGGACTTACATTTCGCACATGCAGAGAGCAGGTAAAGTCTCTGTCGCTCACTGGGTGCGTGGAGTGTGCACAGTGCAGAGGCCACAGGCAAGTGCTAGGGAGGCTTATTCCAGCAGCGCCCTAGCACTGCTAGGAGGGAGCAACCCTTCTGCCATTAGCAGCACTGCTTCCACGGGAGTATATGAGGCTTGAAAAATGTGCTGCAGGCTGCGAATTTGACTTTCAAAGTGTTTTGCTGGCGATTACTCTGTAAAATAATATCCTCTATCTTAAGCGACAGGATGTCAAATGCCCCTCTTCCCCTCTCCCGCCCTGGTACAAGAGCAAAGGGATGCCCGGACGGTTCCCTGCCTTTGGAGTTTTTTGGCACTTTATATAACCACAAAGCCTCCTCAGTTCTTTTCGCTATGAAAGTAAGAAATACGTTGTGCACGAAATCACTTCTAGCATTTAATAATGAAAAACAAAAAAATTTAACGTGTTTTCCCAGGATGTCATTAGGCGCTGTTAAGTTATTTGTATCCAACACGGACAGCTCCCAAATGGCCTGAAAAGGAGGCAAAGGGCCTGTTGAATAAAGGCGACGCAGGTATAGTTTACGGGCCGCGAGGATCGCAGGTGACTACACCAGCAGCGGGGGATCGGACACCTCCTGCACAGTTTACAGGCGACGGCAGAGCGGCGTCAGGCGTGACACCAGCCCTCCGCAGGACNCGCCCCGCGCCCCGGCGCCGGCACCTCCGCGCAGCCTGATTGGCTGCCGGGCCGCTCCGGGCCGCTCCGCCCGCGCCCTCATTGGGCGAGCGCCGCCGCCAGCGGTACTTCAAAGCGGGCGCTGCCCGCACTTAGGCAGAGTTTGGCCCCGCCGCGCCGGAGTGTCCTTAGTGCCGCCGGGCAGCGCGGGGCGCTCACCGAGCGCCGTCCCCTCCGCCCCACCGCCCAGCCCACGGACGTGCTATGGCTACGTCTATCCTCGGGGTAAGTCGCACCGCGCGCTTCCTCGCGGCTTCCCCCTGGAAAAGCTGTCGTTGCCGCCGCGTCGTGGCTGCCCCTTGCGCAAATCGCGTGGACCCGCGGATGGGAGGTGATCCCGGCCCGCCTCGGGGGATTTTACTGCGGGCTGCCCATCGGGTCCTTCCCAAAGAGTTTAGCCTGAAAACTCGCTGGGCCGGAGAGAAGCCGCGCTGCTTCTGCTTTCTTTTGTTTCGTTGTTGGTTTGGTTTGGGATTTTTTTGTTTGTTTGTTTTTTAACTCGAACTACGCTCGATTTCCAAAGATTTTCGCCAGCCCGGCGTTGCGCGAGGCGACGGTCGGAAGGCTCCGCACACTGTTCGCCTTGCTGCCATCTCTTTTTTTCCGTCGCTCCTGTACGGTTGCTCGAGGAGACGCCGCATTTCGTTCCCACGGGATTTTTGGTTTAACGGCGGTACGCTCGAGCAGCCCTCTCGGAACACGCGTGTCGCTTGTCTCCGTCGGGACCCGCTTGCGATGTAAATCTCTCGGGCGATCAGACCGGTCCCCGGCGGAAAACGAGTTGTGCCGAGAGTGGCAGGACTGGAGCCTCCCTCCAAAATAAGAGAAAACTTTTCCGCGGTACCGCTCGTTGAGCCGCGGTTCTACCCGCGCTGCCGTGTCCCCGCGGGAGCCTGGCGAGGTGGCAAGGGTTAGGCTGACGGGCCGGCTTTGTCTCTTCCCACAGGAAGAGCCGAGATTTGGAACGACTCCCCTGGCCATGCTGGCCGCCACCTGCAACAAGATCGGCAACACTAGTCCCCTGACCACCCTGCCCGAGTCTAGCGCCTTCGCCAAAGGGGGCTTCCACCCCTGGAAACGCTCCACCTCCAGCTGCAACCTGGGCTCCAGCCTCTCGGGCTTCACGGTGGCCACGAGCAGGGGCTCCAACGGACTGGCCAGTGGCACGGGCACCGCCAACAGCGCCTTCTGCCTGGCTTCCACCTCGCCCACTTCCTCGGCCTTCAGCAGCGACTACGGCGGCCTCTTCTCCAACTCGGCGGCGGCGGCGGGCGTGTCCCCGCAGGAGCCCGGCGGGCAGTCGGCCTTCATCTCCAAAGTGCACAGCTCGGCGGCCGAGAGTCTCTACCCGCGGGTGGGCATGGCGCACCCCTACGAGTCCTGGTACAAGTCGGGCTTCCACTCCACGCTCTCGGCGGGCGAGGTGGCCAACGGAGCGGCCTCCTCCTGGTGGGATGTGCACACCAACCCGGGCTCCTGGCTTGAGGTGCAGAACCCGGCGGGGGGGCTGCAGAGCTCGCTGCACTCGGGCGCCCCCCAGGCCTCGCTGCACTCCCAACTGGGCACCTACAACCCCGACTTCAGC
>VZRS01002203.1:145098-181777 GCA_013398055.1 Ifrita kowaldi | reverse complement strand
TCTCTCCCACTACAGGTCCATGATCACAGTTATGCTGTTTTCCAGGTTCACCCCTTCACCACCTAAATTCAAACCCCAGTCATCAAAGAAGGAGCGAGTGTTTCCAAGGAGACACTCCAAGTCTGAAGGAGTGGAGGAGCCAACCAAAGCTCCAGAAGCAATGCAGGATCCTGCCCAGCAGCCAGCAGATGCAGAGGGCTCCCTGGAAGCAGAGGTAGATTTTCTTGTGCACCTACCACTTGCATTGCCTCCCCTGCTTGTCACCAAAAGCCATGCTTGTGCTGACCTCCCTTTTTTGCTGTCCTGTGCCCTGAGAGTGGGCTTGGCAGCAGGGCCAGTTACTGGACATGGCTGGGCATCTGGGGAGGGAGAAATAGGAGAGTTTTGCTTGGAGAAGCCCACTCAGATCCTACCGACCTATGCTGAATTTGTGGGTTTTTTGGCTTATTTTCTTTACAATGTAAAACGAGGTCTTTATCTGCATCATGATGAGAAGGCTACCAGCTTCCTTTGTGTGTCAAGCCATGACGAGCCCTGATCTCCACATACCCCCTTCCCAAGCCAGCTCAAGTGCTCCCATCTCTGCCTTCACCCGAAAGCTGGTATTGCAGTGACAGCCCCAGAGCTGTCTTTTATAGAGCAAGACTTTGCAAAGTGGCTGTCTCTTCCTCCATGCACAGAAAAAGGCCTTTGGTCTGCCAGCTTGCCTGGTGAACATCAGCACTTTGGAGTGGGAAGTGGCCCCTTGTTCTGCATCATGTGGAACAGAGGCTGCTCATGGGGCAATAAAGAAGATGTAAGGAAGCAGAGGAGTTTCTCAAAGTCCCAGTGTTGGCGTTAAGTTTAAGGAGAGGGGTTGTACCTGCTCACACACAACACCGGTTGTTTTAACTCTGCACATTTTTTTCTGAATCAGGAGAAACAAAGCCCTATAGATGCCATGAATAGTGTGGCTGAATGTTTTCAGATAGAAGCATAAAATCATCTTTATTTCCTGGTTGTTGCCATGTTGTATGCATGAGTAAACCAGGGAAATTCACATGGCCAACCTAGAATCCTGGAACAGTTTGGCTTGGAAGGGACCTTCAGAGATTGTGTAGTTCCAACCCTCCCTGCCTAAGGGCTGGGAGCACCCAGTTCCCTCGTGCCAGTTTGATGTAGGAAGTGCAGATGGAGCCCAGGTCTCATCTGTGAGTGGGCTTGGACCCACACTTGACTGATGGCATGGACATTTCCACACTTGATTTGTGCCCAGGGCCCTTCTCCGGTGCTCCTGGTGTGGTGAGGTGGTGGAGCCTGCAGCAGAGCCTGGCCTTGCTCAGACCAGCCAGCTGCTCACTGCAGCCCATGGTGCTTGTTTTCCAGAAGCTCTCATCCACTGCTGTGGAGCCTCGCAGGCTGGTGAGGATGAGGGGACGGAATCAACTCACAGCGGTGCGGCACCTCGACTTGGGAATGCAGGAGGTAAGTGGGAATCTGTCTCACTTCCATGTTTCCAATGTGGAAAGCAGTTGTGTAGCCCCCACTCCCACTGGTGGCCCTCAGCATTGCCCACAGAGGGGCCTCGCATCCCTCCAAGCCCATCCCAAAGCTCTGCTGAAGCAGCTGGTCACTGGAGAGGCCGTGTGGGACATTTTGTAGGGCTGCCCCAGCATGCTCCCTGTGCAGCACCTGTGGAGGGCATTGCTCCCATTTACCTCATTGTTGAAAATGAGACAACTCTCAAAAATTTTTGAAAAAGAGGAACCTCAAATTTATTAAACGAAATTAAAATAATTAAAGAAAAAAAAAGTCCGGGTCCACACCTGATAAAAGACTGCAATTGCACAGAAAAAAATAGGCAACTTTCCCCAACAACAAGTACCCTTGCAGTGCTGGACCTTGTCCAAAACAAGGTAGATTTTACCAGAGCTGGCCCAGTATCCCAGCACTGGGCTATGCCCGACTATCCCCTTGCACAGGGTCCCGAGAGAAAGAGAGCTCCTGGTGCAAGCCCACTTGGAGGCTGACATCAAAGCCAGGTGGGAGGCAAAAAGCGACTATGGGGGCTATGTTCCCCTTTTTATCTCCTCTTCTAGCCCCTCCTGTCACCGCCCATGGTCCTGCCTCTGGGTGAGTGTTGACTGGTGAAGTCCCCTGCAAAGTCAGTTCATTGGTCCTAGTCCCGAGGATGACATCGGGTTCTTCACCCAATGGCTCGTGGTGTCCGGGGTAGGATTGGTGGGTGATGTCATCCAGATGTTCAGGCGGGAAAATGTCGTCATTGAAATTCATGTTACCATGCAGCCGCGGTAGAATTTCTAAATTTAGCCCTTCTGCCATGGGTGAGGCGCCTTTGCCTTCTGGAACACAGCCCTGTCTAAAAAAAACCTCAAAAGATTTCATTAGGTTTGTTCTAAATGATTCTTTGAACTCTCAGACCTGGGTGCAAACCTGCAAAGCCTCTCATTCTTAACTTAGTTGGTCTCACTCAACCTATAACAGCATCCAAAAACTGCATTACAAGGGATGTTAACTCCAACTTTAATAATAACTAAAAGAAAGAACCGTGAATGCAACTCCAACTTTACTCAACTCACAGTACCTTATAACTACCTTCAACTACCTTCTAACTCCAAAACCCAAACCCCCCCAACACTAACTTACTTGTATCAAAGTTTAATTAACTGTTCCTTTGACCGATGCAAAAGCTGAACTTCTTGCTGCATGCATGACACTCATCAAGTGGTTGGCAGGAAATTTTTGTAGGAACTTTTGCTGTAGCAGCTTGAGAAAGCAGCACATAGATCAGAGAGAGAGGGAAAAGCCTCAGAAGTCAGATGAGCTGGGCTGAGTCCTTAATTTATTTCATTCCCCAGCTCCAAGGGCTCCCACCTCCGAGTCTCCTGTTTTTCTGAAGGCAGTGGGAAGTGTTTCTGAAGGCAAGTTGTGCAGCAGAGAGAATTTTTTGCTGTCAGGAGACATTCCAGTTTACTTTAATGTAGTGTACTCTCATCGATAAGTGATGATGGGAGAAGATTTTGCCCATGGTCCCTCTACTGGTCAGCGGCATGGACACAGGATGAGAATCGGGTGATTCTGGCTGTGTTTGGGGAATAGGCCCCTCCAGATATGACTGTACTTTGCTCCAAGCCACAGCTGCTCTTCTGCATCCATTTCTACACTCAACACCTCAATCTCTCCTCCCCTCCCTCCAGGTTTTCGATATCCTGCCGCTGTGGGGTGTGCTGCCGCCGGGCGAGAGCGAGCTGGTCACCTTCAGCTTCTTCGGCTACGACAACATCGTCGCCCGTGTCAAGGCGCTGTGCCACGTGGAGGGGGGCCCCACCTACGAGGTGACGCTGACCGGGGCGGCTTCGTGCCCCAGCTACCACCTGGACGTGGAGGAGATCGACTGGGGGCTGCAGGTACTGCAGGCTTCTCCTGGCACAGCTCCTTGGCTTGGAATCATGGCCAGCGGGTTCCTGCCCACCTCAATGCCAGGCTCTCTCCCCTTCTCAGCTCCTTTGTTGGCTCTGGGGCTTAGAATACAACCTTTGAGGGATATGTCCAGCATGGAAGCTGGTTTTTAATGGCCATCTCCTCCCCTCCTCCCTGGCTGAGGGACACAACACCCTCCTCTTCAAGGCGCCTATCACTGCCTCCTGGGGAAGGCAGGGTCCCAGTGAAGATGTCCAGAGGGATGTGTCCCTGAGACGTCCCTCCACGGATCTGCTCCTAAAGCTTGAGCTTCAAGAAGATGCTCCTGTCCAATGCTTTTGCTTAATCCACAAAATAATCCAGGGAGGAAGTTGGGCTTTCAGTCACTGTAGCTAGAGAGAATGTCCCAGAATAATTCCCACTTTACTTCTTTTCAGTTAAAAGCTCACAGATATTTCCTGCTGGCCGTGTCTGTGTTGCCCTGTGTGTTTCTCTTGTCACCTGTATGTTTCTTGCCAATATTTGCATGCAGGTGCCTTTTCTTCTGGAATGCCTCAGTGCCACCTCCTTTGTTTCTCCTGGCTGTTGGTGACCCCTCAGAGTGCAAAGGACCTGTGTCCTCTGGTTCATTCATTACTGTCCTTGACATGGTTTTACCATGCCTCTGTAGTTTTGTGGTTGCATTGTGGCTGTTTGCTTTCAACCCCATGGAAGAGGAAGGAGATTCCCAGCATCAGGCCTGTATCTATACCTTCCCACTCCTCTGTCCTCTCTCCAGGTGTTTAACCAAGTCCTCAAAGCAGCGGTCACCCTGCGGAACACCGGGGTGGTTGAGTTCACCTACGTGGTGCCAAATGCCAGCACTGGCACTGCAGCAAACCCTCTGCTCGGTGTGCCCGTGGTCGTGCCCTCCACAGTGAGTAGCACAAGTGATTGGCTCTGGCCCTGTGTCAGGTGGCCCAGGAGAGGGTTAAAGGAAAAAAGGGGGGGAAAAGAAGGAAAAAAAGCAGGAGGGGGGGAAACCCCAAGCCCAGCCCTGAGAGACAGGGCTGTAAGCAATTGCTGCTGGGAGCAGAGAGGTCAAGCAAGTGCTCACCTAAGGGACTCCCCCATGGCCTTGGCTGGCAGGTAGCACTGGCCAGAGGCACGAGCGCTGAGCTCTCTGGCTGATACTGGAGTTGGGTGCTGCTGGCTCTTCTGAGGGTCACCTTATTCCTTGTGCCTGCCTCCCCACTGCCAGCACTAAACAGCATTTACATATTCCTTGCTTGGGTTTGAAGCTCCTTTGCCAGAAATTGTCACAGCCTCTGTGCTCGTCCCTCCCTCCTCCAGCTTTGCTTCTCTGCAGCAGCTTTGTGGGGCAATGAGGGGGCCAGCGAGGAGCAGAGCTGAAAGACCAAGGAGAATAGTTTGCAGCATCCCACCATCCTAGCTTCTCAGTCCTGCCTGGATGTCTTGGAGCTTTCGCAGCACTCCTGTCTTTGGCCCTCTTTGGAATGGGAAGAGGAAGCCAAATGGCTTTCTCACTGTTTCATGCGTGTCTCGTCCAAGGGATGACACGCTGGTGCCCTCTTCCTGCGAGCACCCGCAGACACAGCTCTGCGTGGGCCCTGCAGTCAGTCGCTGTAGCAGCAGCCAGGTGCTGGTAGCTTGGCCGGGCTCCCTTCGGCTGCAGCCATGTTATGTGCCAGAGTAACGTGGGAGAGCGAGTGGCAAGGTTTGTCCTGCTCAGCTGCTTCTCCCTGCAGTGGCAACAGGAATGGGGAGCCGAGGGCCCAACCCAGTGTGCAGAGGTGAGCCAAGGAAAGCTGCAGCTTTGTTGTGTCGCCTAGAGCCGTGTTTTCCTTCAACCTCGCTGGTGTGATGTGGTGACCGATTGACCTGTGGTACAAGAGACAGAGAGTGTTCTTGGTAAGACAGTCTCTGGTACCAAGGATGTGTCAGTTATGGTGAGGGAAAGAAGCCTCTCCCAGGATGCCTGTTCGGTTGTGGTAATGTGCCCCAGTTCTGATTCCCTGGTTGGCTCTTGGTGTTAGCCACTCCCTTGTACTTAAGATCAACCTGTCACGAGTTCGGGGTCTTTTGCCTATGGAAACCTTCAGGAGCTGTAGCAATAAACTACTGTTTGTGGAACTCAATGCAAGGACCCTTCTCAGCTCCTTGCCGTCAGATTTACATTAACGAAGTCACCCCTGTGCCTGTGCGTTCCTGTATATGAGCCCACAGAGCCAGAGGGGACTCGGTAATAGTGTGAGCCCAGCCTGGGACAGCATTTCTGGAAGCCCAAAAAGGAGGATGGCCCTTCCTGCCATCACTCTCATCCCCAGATCCCATCCTAGTCTCTGCTCCTGCATTTCCAGAGAGGTACATTTGCAAGAAACCATGAGTCAGGATGCACTCACGTACCCTTGGTGTAACACAGAGGCAGAAGGGGTTTTTGTTAGGATCATTAATAAGGGGTCAGGTTCTTTGACACCAGCCTGGAATTGCTGATGTGTTGTGACAGGGGCTGCTGGCCCTTCTGAGAGTGCAGGCGCTTCACTCCTCTTCCACAGAGCCTGGCAAAAGAGCTTTTATTTATTGAGTGTGGCCCTTGCTGGCAGAGGGCAAATGCCGTGAGCAGCAGAGCTGTGCTCACATCAGCCTGTGCTGGGGCTGCAGCCTTTCGAGACCTCAGGAGGACACACTGCATCCCAGGGTTGGAGGTGTGAGCTTTTGGGCACAAAGAAGTTAGAAAGTGATGTGGTCTGATATCTTCTTCTAGATGAGAACCTGTCTTCTCAGCCTGTCTGTCCCCTAAGCCATTCCCATCAAACCTTCTTTGATGCATTCCCTTCCTCCTCTCCCCTCCCTGCAGGGTTCCATTGCGCCTGGCAAAGAGCAAGTGTTGAAAGTCTATTATCTGCCAGGAAGGCCAAGAGTCTTCTGCAGGACTTTCCGGGTTCAAGTGGGTTATCTGGAACCAGCAGAAATCCGCCTGAAAGGAGAGGGGACCTTCCCTATGATTACCATGGACCTACCCTGGATATTGAAAGGTGAGCACTATCTGTCTTCTTCCAGGAAGATCCCCTGTTTTCTTCCTGTACCATAGCACACTGGGCAGCTCACACCCATGTCCACCAAGTCTGGAGGTTGCAGGGCCACCAGACCAACACTTGACCTCTCTGGTTGCTTCCTGAGTCTTGAGCAGTTGAGCCCATTTGGGCTTTCTCCCAGGACCCATCCTGCAGATCTTGCCAGCACATTGTTGGAGGCCTGGAAAGATGATAGCTAGGCAGAAAAGCTTGGGGAAGCTGTAAGAGAGGCTGCCAGGGCTTTTGGCAGGGTTGGATTTGCATGACATTGCAGGGGATGAGGTTCTCCTCTGTGAGGAGGAAGATAAGGGAGAGTGAACATGAGGACTCAGAGAGGAGCAGCAGCATCCACTTTTCATAGATGGCTTGAGGGGTTTGTTTCTGGGAGAGGCCAGTATGGGGGAAGTGGGACTTCCCATCTTAAATGGGATTAGCAATGCACCCACGCTTCTGTTTGTGGATAATTTTTCCTTCAGGAAATAAAAAATATAAGAAGATACTGAAAGAGATGAGACACAACATGGAAAGACACACAAAGGGCGGTGAACCATCTATTCTGGACCTGGAGCAATGCATGGATGACTCTGATGCCAAGAAGGAGCAATGTTCACTTTCTGTAGAGGACTCGGAGGAAGGTTTGTTTCTGGGAGAGGCCAGTGTTGGGAAAGTGGGACTTCCCAGCTTGAATGGGATTGGCAATGTGCCTAGTCTTCTATTTAGGGATAATTTTTTCCTTCAGAAAGTAAAGAGATACTGCAAGAGGAAGAAGAAAACCTGGAGGAAGAAGAAGGACAGAGAAATGAATCATATTATCTGTGGTCATCTGCGTCCAGGGAGTCGTCCATGGAGTTGTCCATGAAGTCGTCGATGGAGCCATCCACAGAGTCATCCATGGAGTCCTCCCCGGAGTCATACAAGGATGAGTCTGGCATCGTTGTAAGAACAGCTGCTCCCCCATTTGGGTGATGCCAACTTTCCCATGTCACTTGAGCCCCTTGCACCCCATAGCAGCTTTCTGGTGCTCTGCTGGCACTTGGGACCCCCCTGCCCATACCTGGCCATGACCATGTGTCTGCTCAGTGTTGCCTGAGGGGCTGCCCCTCTGGTCATGATCCCTCATGGAGCATCACCCCTCTCAACAAGAGCAGGGTGGGATCCTTTCTCAGATGCAAACCTTGGAAAAGACCTTTGCTAACAAGACACTGTCTTTTCTTTCCTCAGTGGGACACTTGGATGCAGATGGAGATAGAGAAGAAGCTGATAGAGGATCATATTCTGGAGCTGGAGACAGCTGTTGCCTCCAGTGCCCCAAAGGACAGGGTCTTTAATAAGAAGATGCGCCAGAGTCTTGTCGAGTGAGTAGGGACTCGAATCCCCATCTCCAGGTGCCCCGTGGGTAACACCCAGCAGTACCCCCTGCTCCTGGGAGCTCCTTGTGTCTGCAGAGCTGGGAATAGCTGGGGACTTCAGAAGGGGTCTGGTCCTGGTGGCTGTGATGCTCTCTGTGAGCCGCTGAGTGCCCTCCCTTCTCCAGCATCATGCTGAACTTGGGACTGCTCAGCTTCCCACAAGTGTGGGGTGCTGTCCCTGGAGCTGAGGGGGTCCTGTGCAGACCATCAAGCCCTTACAGGCAGCACAGACACCATTCCTGCTGACAACTCCAAGCTGCCATCTTGGTTCCAACTAACAGAGCACACTGAGCAAAAGGTCGACAAACCCTTGGAAACCCTCAGTCAGGTGGCTTGGAAGCTGGTGAGATGGGCAGGTCTTACCTAGGTAATTTTCCCTGTGCTCCTTCATAATGCAGCACAGACACAGGAGGTTCTGCTTCAGGAAGAAGATGCTCTGCAAAACAGATCATTCGTGTGCTTTCCTGAGTTGGATTGCTCTGGGAAAGGACCTTCCTGTGAATTTTGCCAGTATTGATTATTATGCTTATTGGTGCTGCTTTGGTGGCAGTTCTGGTTGCAGAGCAGTGAAGATTTCCTGTGCAGGCAAATCTTATTCCTAGGCCTCAAAGCAATTTCAGGCTCACACTGTACACCAGGCTAAGCAGTTTCATTGAGACCAGTGGAGGCCTAGTGTCCTCACCTCTACTGACTTTTCATAGCAGAGGAGCTGTGACCAGTGTCCATTTTAAACTAATTTTATTTTCAGGTATCACTGGTAGCTGATAAAACCTACGACCTGCACTCCCTATGACTTCTCAAAGTCATTGCCAGGTGGTCAGGCCTTGGGTTTCATAGGCTTGAGTTGAGTTTTTACAGCAATTAAGTCAGAATTATCCACTTTATTTGCATCTTCCATCCACTTGAAGATGTAGCCAGGCTGTGGTTGAAGGACTGTTCTGACTCCTTCTTCCAGCATTGAGCTGATCGAGTACGTCCTGAAGATGGGCAAGGTCCCTCTCAATGAATCTGTAAGTCATACTGTGACCATCAGCAACCCCGGGCTGCTGCCAGTGTCCTTCCAGGCTGATGGAAGTGTCCTGCAGGACACAGGTAAGCAGTGCTGGAGAGACTTCCTGCAGGCATGAAGAAGCTGTCTTGAGCAGATTAGCTTAAGCCACTAAACATGGGATGGGGTTTTGGGTGTTTTCCTCTCAGGGCCCCTGCTGGGAGCTTCAGAGCCTGAACTCTCCTGGCCAGCCATGCCCGGGGACCTGGCCTGCCTGTGATTGCCTTAATGCTTCAGTGCAGGGGCCAAATGGGCTCATCACCTGGTCACCTCTCAGCATCTTCTGCCCTTGGCTCTGATGAGCATCGAGCACAGAGTTTCTTTGGGCACTCTGTGAACTTGTGTTGCAAACTCGTGGGATCTGTTGTGATTTGGAAGAGCTTTGTTTAGAGTCACACTGTCACAGCACTTACATTAATCCTTTATTGAGGAAACAGCCTGAGAGATCCTCTGGTGGATCAAAAGAGGCTTCCAAAAGAGGCCTTGAGGCAAGGCTGCATCAAACAGTGGCTCACTGTGTCTGAGGGGAGCTCAGGTGTCTCCCCTAAGTTGTTTTCATAGAAACAGCACAGCACAGGGGAGTCTTAGTTGGAAATTCTCCTTTGTAGAGCTCTGTGCAACCTTCGCCGAGGTGCCTAATGAAGGAATTGCTGGAGCTCCTCAGCTGATCTGTTTTGGTTTTACCATCCAAGGTGGATCCTTGGATGCTGGCTGTGAAAGCCGTTTCTCTTTGAGTGGTGGGTGACAAGGGAAAAAGGGCAGCAGCATCTCCAGAAATGCAGAAGGGTCTTTCCCAGAGATGCCAGCCAGGACACCTGTATGACCTTAACGTGCTTGTGACACGTTTCCTCTTGCTTGTGTATCTCAGCTGCTTTATTTTCATCCGTTCAAGGTTTCAGCGTGGACCTGGACCAGGTGCAGGGCCTGACATACTGCCACTCCCACAAATTTGAAGTGCACTTTAATAGTGCCAACCTGCCACTGGGAGAAGTGGATGTGCTCCTGCCCATCAAGGTACCACAGCTTTTTGGGCAGGCAGCAGGCTAGGCACAGCAGCAGATGTCGCCTGGACTCCCAGCTGAATCCTCTGTCCTTCTCTAGGTGGCAGGAGGCTGCACAGTTCACATCCATTTCTATGCCACTGTGATTGACACCTTCTCCACCAAATGCAAATTACCCAGAAAGAGACAGAAGAGCAATGGCAGCAAGATCTTGAGGAGCTCCAAAAGGTCTTTTGACTTTTCTTTGTTAAGGTGATGATACAGTTGGGGTCTCTCGGTTTCAGTAGAAGCCAAGGACTCTTAGTGTACCCAAAAATCATATCCTGTGGCTCCTACTCAAAGATGCTGGAGAGCTTTGGTTGCTGCCCCAGGGATGAGGAATGCTCACTTCAGCAGTAACATCCTTGCATCAATCAGTTGCATGATTTTTCCAGTCGGGAAAGGGAGGTGTTTACAGTGGCCTGGCAGAGAGCTGTATTGCTGAGCAGAGAAAAGGGGTTGTGCTCACAGGCTAGTGTCCAACATCTCTCCAGGGCCTCTTCAGCTGAGGGGGTCCCCCAGCATCGTGCTGGGTCTGGTGGAAGAGGTGGGAGGGTTGTTCCCCCTTGGGAAATTGGAGGAGCAGTAGTTGTGCTCCCTCTCAAAGTTGCTTTTACTTGTGGCCACCCCACCCTCCATACTTTGAGCTCTCAGATAGATACTGCCATAATCAGGTGATAAGATTTCTGGGCCACTTGCTGAACTTGGAGAGCTTGTGGTGTGTTCTCTTTTGTGACTGAGAGAAATATTTGTATTTAAGTGTTTATACCTATAAAGTAAACAGGGTATTCAGTCAGTAAAGGGTCAAGCACCAGCCAACTCTTCTTCACTTACTGTTAAATAGCAAGAGGGGTGATTGAACTGGTGCTGGTCCTGATTTCCAAATGGCCTTGTTTAGGGTAGCCCTCATTTACTTTTCTTATTGCTGTAGGAGTCCATGAAGCATTTCTGTCCTGTTCTGGAATGCAGAGGTTAAGCAGGAAAAATTGTTATTTCTTTGAAAAACTTTGCCTATTTCTATACCTGTATGATTGAAATGACACGGTTTCTTCTCCAGTGGTACTGCTGACCTTGCAAGTTCATCTGAGGATAAAGAAACTGAATCATCCATACATTCCTCAGAAGACAAACCTTGAAAAGTTCAGTCCTGAAGTTCTTCCTGAAACTGGTAAGGTCTTTATGAAGAAGTTTTCTTACGCTAAGCTGGTGAATGCTTTTACATGTGATTGCATGGAATTTCACTTACTCTGAAGGACTCAATGAATGAAGTGAAGAACCAACTGAGTGATAAGAACCTGGAGGACTGGCATCAGCACACCTCGTTTACCAATAAAGCAGGGCAAATAATATCTCATGTGAAGAAATCTGTGAGTGCTGAGCTGTGTACCCAAGCATGGTGTAAATTTCATGAGATCCTGTGCAGTTTTTCTCTTCTCCCCAAAGAAGCTCTTCAAGATGGGGAACTGAATTCTGTCCACCTCTGTGAAGCACCTGGAGCTTTTATAGCCAGCCTTAACCACTACTTGAAGTCCCACCATGTCCCTTGCCACTGGAATTGGGTAGCTAATACTCTAAACCCTTACCATGAAGCCAATGACACCCTTATGATGATCATGGATGACCGTCTGATAGCAAATACGTTACCGTGGTGGTACTTTGGCCCAGATAACACTGGGGATTGTGGCAGACTCGTAGAGAGAAGACTCTTGGTCAGGTGTGAGATGGATGACACTGGTGATGTGGATAATTATGACTAAACTTATTGCTAATACAGTATCTAATTATTGTCAATGCAGTATAAAATATAAACAGGTCTAAAGGGTTTTAATGTAAGCAGGTTTGGCTAGAAATGTACAGGTTTACAGACTTTGGCATTGCAGAACTGCTAACAGGACCTGCCCTCTGCCAGCAAGGGCCATGCTGAGCAAATAAAAGCTCTTTTGCCAGCTGCTTTGTAAATAAATCTCATTTGAATATATTATTTGCCTTGTTTTAATAAGATTACACAACGTTTTACTTGGCATAGTCGGCAGGATGCCAATAGAGGGGGTTTTGGGGAGTCAGAGCTGTGCCCCTTCTCCTTTAGGGATGGAATGGGTGAAGGAGAAGGGCTTGGACCTGAAGGAGGTGGTAGAGAGACGCAGCAGTGCCGCCGCGGCAGAAGAGGAGATGGTAAAGAGAGCGCGTGTGCCACCTTGGGAGCGTGCCTGGTACAGGCACATTGTGATTATTCCAGAAGACTGGAAATAGAGAAACAGCTAGAGACAGATGTCATAAACCAACAGGGAAGGAGAGCAAATATGTTTATTGGAACAAAAAAAAAAAAACCCCAAACAATAGGATTATCTACTTCTGGATGGTTACAGCAGATGTGGATCCAGAGGACTGGTACGGGGATATTTGGGGAGAGTCTGATGAACACAGTTCTGAAGGATTTGGGGAGTTAGAGGAAAGAAGCGTGTGGCCCCTTATTTAAAAAGGTCTGTAGGTCCACGTGGCCGGTATTGCCTCTACCACTGTACACCCAAGCCCACGGATTAGAGGGGAACTTGATGCACTACAACCTAAACTTTTGTGCAGCCCAGGGGAAACAGAAACTGAGTGTTTGTGGAGAGTCTCTGTGCTAAGGGGAGATCAGATCGTGGGAAGTGACAAAGAATTGTGTGGGTTTGGGGGTCCTGGAATGGTTTTGAGTGATGGGCCAGCAGGTGTGGTTTAGGTCAATTAAAGAACCAGCAAAGGTATCAGGGCAGTGCTCACAGCACCAAGGCTGCCAGAGTTCAGAAGTGCTTGGACAGTGCTCTCAGGCACATGGTGTGATTGTTGGGGCTGTCCTGTGCAGGGCCAGGAGCTGGACTCAAGGATCCTTGTGGGTCCCTTGCAATGGAGGATAAACTCTGATAAAGGCAGACATTTTTCCTCATGCGCACTTTCTCCCATTTCCTGCTAAATTAAGGAAGTGAGCAACCATACCTCAGGGAATTAAGAGGTTAATTCTGTAGGAAGGCACCTTATTATGATAACAAAAAACCCTGTGCTGCTGTTCAGTGCAAACATTTTTCTTCTCTTTCAACCCCTCACCTTTCTGTATTCTAATCCAGCCTGTACCCTTGCAATATTTTTCTTCTACCAGTTTTGACTATTTTTGGTTGTCACATTTCTGTGTATTATCAAATGTCAGCCCTAGAAGGGGAGTTGAAGAATGTTTATTTTAAATGGCTTTTATGATTCTAAGGGAAAACCTTAAGGTCATAACAATTCCTCTAGAGATTAATAGTGACTCCCTTTTTGGGTTCTGTACCTATTTTTAGGCATTTTTTGGGGTTGTTTTTTTGGTTGTTTTGTTGGGGGTTTTTTTTTTAGGTTTTTAAACGTTTTTATGTAATAATATGATATCCTTTGGCCCAGAGGGTTAATAGTTTTATTTAAGATGATGTATTCTTGCCCAACATCCCCGAGCTGCAGAGCTCAAGCACTAAACAAGTCCTGTATTCCCTAAGTAGCCCATATCCAGCATTGTAGTACAAGATCACCTACCAGTTCAGCTTTCCAGTTACACAAGAAATCTAGGAATGTAACTCTGTCCACAGCCCATTTAGCCATGTAATCCGAAATCCTGACAGCTCCTGGACCCTTATGAGTCTTCTCTGCTGCTGCTGCAGGGAATATGGGAGGGCCCCAGTGCGACCCAAACCACGCTTTTAGACCATTTACCTATTCACAAGTAGTTATTTGAAGGCGTTTTTCTACTACCCCACACCTTCTTTGCTAACTTTTCACTGCAATCAAGCCAAGCAATTTTTTAAAAAATTGTCAGTGTAATTCTTTATGGGGGGAACTAAAATTAACCTCAGGACTTGCAGTTCTGGCTGCGGCTGACCGCCTACGTCCCCACTCAGAGCCACGGGTCCTGCTCTGTCCCAGACGGTACAACCGTGTTCCAGAGGGGTGCAGTCCCGTCCCAAAAGGGTACGACTCTCCCCCAAAGGAATACAACCCAATCCCAAAGGGATCCAACCCTCTCCCAAAGGGATCCACCCCTGTCCCCGCTACTCCCCAAGCGCAGGGCCCCTCCCCGCTCGGCTCCCCCACGATCCCACAATGCTCCGGGGCGCCGCCGCGGGGCCAGCGGTACGCGGGCCCCTTCCCTCATTCAAATGAGCCACCGCGGGGTGCGGTGCGGGACTTGTCGGGAGTTGTAGTTCTATTGGCTCCCCCCAGTGCGCAGCCAGCGGCCGGCGGGACTCGCTGTCCCGGCATGCCGCGNGGGGGAGCGAGGGGCCTCGGCCGGGGCGAGCTGGGCCCGCAGGCTCGGGGGGGCAGATCGCTCCGGCGGGGCCGGGGCATAACGGGGAGGTGTGGGCTGTGCCTCGCCTCGCCCCGCCGGCAGCCCCCGGCGCTCCCCGGGCGGGCTGTCTCCGCCAGCTACCCCGGCGGGCCCCGGCGCTGCCGCCGCTACCCTCAGAGGCACCGAGGCTTCTCCTCGGCCGGGTGCCCGTCGGTGCTTCTGTCTTGCTTTGCGACGGCTTGGTATCGCAGGCAGGAGAGTAATGGGGGTGAACCGGGAGCTGCGTGGAGGTGGTTTGTGCAGGGCAGAAGGAGTATTCGGTTATGCTTCTCCTTCGAGTGTTTTTAATGTTCTTGCTGTTTTCTGTCTTGCCAGAAGGTTGTGAGAGGACTGAAGTTACCTGACATGGTTGAATCGCTTTTGTCACATTGAACGTGAAAGGTTCATGCTTCCTTGGAGTGAAACTAGCAAAGTGCATGTGCTCAGTGATCTGCTGCAGTCGTGTAGTTTTTTATTTTGAGTTGCCATTTTCCAGTATGATCTGCAAGAGAGAATTTTTTCTTCCCTTCTCGGGCTGTTGTCACTTTTCAGCTTTGAAAACAATCAAAACCTGCAAAGGTGTGCAGTAGCAAGGAAGTGTGTGTTTCATTTAGTTAATGAGAGATAGCTTTCTGAAGCCATTTAAATCCCCAAGAGTCTGTTCTTGCAATTCAGATTGAACTGTCTGAGGCAGGCTGAAATAATAATTCAGCTCATTCGAAGTCCATAATTTCCAGTGTAAATATGTCTTAGAGCTGGACATACTGTATTGCAGTCGAACTGGAAGAAAAAGCCCAGGTAAATGCTTGAGTAGGAATTGGTTGCAGAAATGTTGCTTGAAAGTTAATTCTGATTCCTTAATCAGCTGCCTTCTCAAGGTAATACTCTTTTGCCTTCTTGAGGAGTTGTGTTCAAGCAGTGATTTCTGTATTTGTGTGTAGTGACTATAAGTTTTCTTTTATCAGCAACAAAAAAAAGGCATTTCACAGACCTCCACCTAGAAGTAGCAAAATTATATAGTGAAATGCCTGATCTGTTTCAAAGTGAGGTGATATTTTGGCTCACTTTTTGGACTATTTAACTATTTTCCCATGGGGCCCCTAATTATTATTTGTATAAAAGGTTTCAAGTTATTTGTTAGATGATTTGAAATATATTTGCTTAACATCTCTGTTTGTTCAGGTCTTTAGAAAAATGCAGATGGTAACAACTTTCTGCAGTTCTCTTGCTGGGATTTCTTTTGTTCCTGTTAATAAAAGGATCATTTAGTTAGTAAAAGTGTAGAGTGTGGTAAGTTTAGGAATTGCAATGTGTACTAATAGCTGGTAACGTTGCAAGTATAATTCCTTTAGGTTGTTTTAAAACTTGTAGATAATGTGGCAACTTTGGCCATTAAATGTTTTGTTACTGTGTCTATAAGGTAAAGAAAAACAGGGTGTAGCAGTTCCCTCTCCAGTTCTCCAGTGCCTCCCCTGGTTTTTCTTAAGCTGAGCAGCCTTGCACTCATTTTGGAGAAAGGAAATGTGGCTTCAGCCTTGCAAACTAGAATTTGGTTTTTGGCTTGCATGAAGAATACTCTGGAAAAAAAAAGGCAGATGTGTAGCATTGTGGCTTTTGCTTAAAAACAAAACATTATGTCCTCCTCTGCAGTTATGTGTAATGTATATCTGTATGTTTGAAAATCATCCTGACTGACTCTGTGTGCCTCTCTTGGGTTGTCAGGTTGCAGTTGAGATGAGCATCAAGCTGTAGGCACAGTGAAAGCTTTCCCAGAGTCTTCCTCAGGTGCTTTGTGTACTAGTGGCCTTACACTTGCTGACATTTCTAACAAAAAAAAATGTACTTCAGGTTTGTATCATTCCCTCATTAATTTGTTTTAATGAAGTTGGAGTAGAGGAATAAAAAGACTAAGAAGGGGAAAGTAAATGTGTTTCCCAGAAGAAAATAGTGTGGACTTTGCCATCTTCCCCTTTCTCCCTTTCCATCCTTTCACTGTTCACATATCTAGACTTAATTATTTTTAGCTCTAAGGGCATATTTAGAATAATGTAATTTCTTGCACAGAGCAGTGCATGGCAATTACTTGGTGGAGGTCTCTGAAGTCAATGGTTTCTGATTGGCCTTGAGCTGTAGTTCACAGAGGGTTCTCCTCTGTGGATCAGTGGATCAGTCAGCTGCTGTGGAGGTGATTGTGAAAATACGTCAGAGAAACACTTCTTTCCTTCAGTCTCTGAATGCAGAAATTTGTTCCTCAACTGGAAATTTGATAGGTTTTCAAACGGAGAAAGATTGACCACTGAATTGGCATTTACCAGACAAGAGATGCAGTGTGTTGAAGATAAATGGCTGATGAGGCATGATGTCCCTTAGTAAGTTCCAATATTTCTTCATCCCTGTGTTACTGTGCATTCTGCCTGGTCTGGGCTTGTTTAGTCTAGGGAGGCTTGAGCAGGGCTTAATCACAGCCTGTCTGTGTCAGGCCATTATCAGGAGAATGGAGCCAGGCTTTTTTCAGGGTACCTCATGGCAGGGCAGGACACAAGGGGTGTAATTGGAACAGATGGGATTCGGGCAGGACACAGGGCAGCTGCCCCTCTGTATGAAGGCAGTCAGGCAGTGGAACAGGTTTGTCGTCCTGCTTTGAGCTGGAGGAGGTCCCTTGCAAACCTGCATTATTCTGTGATAATTTGCATAGTTTCTCTGTTGGGAGTGTATCCTTTGCTAAAGGAGGATGATCTGTTATCAAGTGGTTGTTGGTGGAGTTGAATAGATGACCTGTTTGAAAGAAGATTAACTGGTCCTGTGATACTGGTTCCATTGTGTTCCTAGAAAGTGCACACTGGAGACACTCCTGTCTTTGCAGGTTTCAGTGGCAAAAGAAAAGTAATTGAAGGAAAAATAGTCTAAAACTGTTTGCTGCTTTACTTTTCTTATCAGTCTAAAGACTGCTGACTCTCTAATCTGAGTGATCTAAAATACCTGCATGGTAGAAATTGCAAGAGTATGAGGAACTGAAAAAGCTGAGAGCTCTTTCATTGTCCTTATTTTCTCTGTTAATCAGTAGCGAACAGTGCAGCAACTGATGGTCTGAACAATGTTTGCTGTGGATTCACATGTGTCACTGGACCAGCAGCACAGATTTAAGGGCGGTATTGGTGCTGTTTTGTTGCACTGATTCTCAAATCTTCCAGAAAACAAGCTTGAATTCAATCTTAAGAGAGTTTAACTTCGGTGAAGTGGTGTGTTGAGCTGGCTTTACTATCCTGGGAGCGTGATTTATCTATGCTGAGATTACTTGTGGAATAAATATAGTCATAACTGGATAATAGAAGGTAATTTTCTCCACTAGCATTAGAATGTATTGGTTTGAGCCTTTTCCTCTTTAAATTCAGTGGATTTTTTCTTAGTGTTTTGCAGACCAGAAAGACTTTACAGACCTTCTTTGCCTGTAATGGCTGTTCAATGACTCTTTGACTACATCTTGCTTTTTAAATGTGGCAATCCCTGGCAGACCACCTCTGTTTTCTTCAGCAATTTATATTTTACTATTGCTCATGCTAGGTTTTGTTGACTTTTTCAGAAAATGTAGTATTCTTTTAGAATTGCAGGCCTACCATGCTCCAACTCAGAATGACTAATTTTTTGATTGATAGCAGCAAGCTTACATGTGTCCAGGTCTGAAAATGTGGAAAAGCATAACTGCTGGCTGAAGCAACTTTTTGTTCTTTCTCCATACTGCAGAGCTGTGACAGTAGCCCACCTGCTCCAGATGTCACTGGCGCTTATGTAGTTCAGAGAAGGCAATCTCTTTATTAGTCTTGTTTCTCCAAGTAGAAAAGTGACTTTTCCTCATGCTGCACCTCTGAGTAGCTCTGGTGGTACCGCATGAGCAGAAAGATGGACTTTGTGCTGCAGCAAACTGACAGAGAATCATGTGTTCTGTGGCTTGTGAAGGAAGCAGTAGGAGGAGGTTTCATCGAGATCGGTGGCAGAAATGAGTTTCTTAAGGACTGTGTTCTCCTTAGGAATTATGGGCAGTGTTGGTGTGCTCATGCTCATCTCTCACACCCAGAGCAAAGGCAGGGATGGAAGATGGGTGTGTGTTAGACAGAAGCACCAAAGCTGGGACAAGCAATGGAAAAGATTCTGTATTTTTAGATTTTGTGGATAAAAAAATCTGCCTGAGGCCATGTAACCCTAGTTTTACTCAAGGTCACTCATGGCCCATGTGGAGGCTCTGTTCTCTTCTAGATCTTCTCTGTCTTATAGGTGCAGCTTCCTCCTCAGTGCTACTGCTCGCTGGGTCTTGCAGCTTGTCCTGCTCTTGGTGCAGTCTGCCACGTGCCAAAGCAGATGGATGCAAAGCAAACACCGGGGATGCCCTGGTACCTTGTAGGATGAGATGTGTAGGGATTGTGGTGAGAGATGTGTAGAGGGGTGGAATTTACTCTTGACGTGTGAGCTTACAGCCTGGCAAAGGTATTGGAAAATTCGATTTTGATGTCACTGCAAAAGGCCCCTGAGGAGAAGCACTTTGGTTCAGCAGTGTCAGCGTATACCTGTTGAAGACAGTTGCTGGGAGCTGCAGTTTTTGTGCATTGTATTGGGTTTCTGCTTCAGCACTGACTACTGGGTAGTATTTGGGGTGGGGATAAATCCTCTAGTACGAGCAGATTGCAAGAAACAGAGTGAATAATGTGAATTAAGTATTACACTGTGAGCTGGTAGCTCAGCTTTGCTGCTGTGCTCTTGTGAAGAAGCCGTTCATCAAATGGACTGTGATGTTCTTAAGTGGATGTGAGGCGGTAGGTTTGGTTTGAAGTGACAAAGGCAAGGAAATTAATTAGCTTGAGGAAATTATCTCCTTTTCCGTGGGGAATTAAGGTGGAATATCCAGTAATGCACTTACACAGTAGTAACTTTCAGTAGGTGCCTTTAAAAGGACAGGTGTGCCACATCTTAGGAGCTTTCTAGCTTATTGAAACTTCTTTTAGCTGGCTTTATATTAGTCCGTGTTTGTGCAACCACAGACAGATTAGAGTGAAGCATGGATGGATTTGGCTGGATGGGTCTGAAGCACCACTGTGTTGCCCTAGTGTTTGACAACATCAGAACCTGTGCTATCCTCACAGGTTTGCAGTAGATCTTAAAAGCCTTTTATATTGTATTTATCTCATTAAAATACTGTACTGGTACATGTATCAATACAATCTTACATGGGTTGTGTCTCACTGAAAGGGACTAGGCTTCATGACACAGATCATTCCCGTCTTGTTCTTTCTTTAGGTACATCTAAGCTTCTTACATCTGTAATGACAGGCAAAAAACACAAGACAGCATGGAGGACAAGGTGACAAATCAGAAAAGGAAAATAAACCTTTCCGGGAAGAATGAGTGTTCAGCAAAACAATATATGAATGGCACAGGAAAGAGAGTAAGGTTGTAACAAACACAAAAAATTAGTCAAGAATCATTAATTTCAGCTTGTTCTCATTTCTGACAAAATCAATGTTATAACTGGTCAAATTTATGCTGGTTTTTATTTATTTTACTTATTTAATAGTATTTTACTGATCAAAATACAAGTACTTTTTTTTTAGGCAGAGATAGCAAGCTAACATACTAATTTTTAGATCTAAAACCATCATTCTACTTTCCATATTTAAAATAAGAATTCCTTCATTCCTTGCAGTCTCTAAGGCTTTCTCACAGTTTCATGATTGAACAGAAGGCATCTGGTGCTTGAGTGAGGCTGTTGTGCCTTGAGGGACTAAATGAGGTGCAGTGCTGGCATACAGCTTGATCTTGGGTTTGTATGATGGTACAGTGTGCTGTTAAGGGTAAATGCACATCTTGTGTGGGGGGAAGTTTAATATGGCAATAGCTAACTTGCTTTAGCTTCAGGAGAATAAGCTGGTGGTTATTTTGTTGTCCTCCAGTTCAGTGTTAGATGTGTGACTGCTGAGCATCAATAGCGTCAACTAGATTTGCCCTTGAATGTTTAGGAATATCTGACAGTGATGTGACTTCATGTGTTGAAGTTGAAGCTATGATGATCCATAAAAAGTGAATCAACATGATTTTTCACCTGTGCTGATTGTTGGCTCCACTGCAGCCATCCCAAACTACACACTTGTAGGTACCCACAGGTCTGGAATGGAAACTGCAGGCATCAAACTTAAGTCCTACTACTTCTGGTTTTCCAAATATGACATGAGCCCTACCTCTCAGCAGGGTGGACATCACCACTCAATAGAGTTTCCAGGGAGTTGGTGCCATGGTTTTAGGGTGATTTTTCTTCAAAATAAAATCCCCTAATACAGGCTGAAGTTATTTGATTCCTGGCTGCATACCAGCCTAACTGCAGTTGATCAGTTATGGATGTGCAATCAGTACCACTTTTTCACTTGTAAAGAACTAGGTTTAAGTTGTTTGGGATGCGACTTTGGGGTTGCTTTTGGTTTTTTTTTAAATCTGTTGTACTTGGGTGTTTTTTTAATTTGTGATATGCTTTCCCAGAGGAGTGGCCACACTGGGTAAACTCCTCCAGACTGAGGTATGTACTGCAAGTATCAGTGGAGTGCTCATGATGGTGACTAACACCAGATTGTAGATCTCTTTGGAGCAGTTGAAACAATAGCTGTGTGGCAACAAGACTTTGAATTTTTATGTTAGTGTGCAGGCTTGATAAGTTTGGTGTTCACTATACTGCCTATGTTTCTGATTGTGAAATAAGGATGTTTAAAAAGCAGTTGTTCTTCATAGTTAAATTTACCACCCTGACAACACAGATGCTACCTGCTGTTAGGCCATTGATCTAATAAAAGAGATTTGCTCTTCTGTAAGTCTGGCCAAATTTGTGTGACCTTAAAACTTCCAACCTAGAGTCTGAACCCATTTCAGTTCCCATTTGTATGAGTAAAGCTCAGACTGCCGAAGGCCTAAAATATGAAAAGAGCTTTCTTGTCTAACTATGAACAGAAAGCTGGGCCTGGGAGTACCTTGTGTGGAGATCTTGGGAATATGTGTTTTGCTTCTCTTAGGAATTTGTCAAATCTTACACAGGTGTGTAAGTAATTGACAGCTAAAGGAAGCCAAAATAACTATTATGTCCTGTGTCCTAAAACAGAATTTCATACCTTTCCAGGCTTGCAGTGCAATTTAAACCTGCAACTCCAAGGTTCCTGGACAGGGATTGCAAAGAGGGACTAGTGGCTGACAGGTCTTAATTATAAGCAAGTATAGTTTGCTTGAAGTGAACTCAGATACTAAAATATCATGTAGTGGGGTTTGAGTGCAGCATTTTTGTGTTTTGAATTTTAGCACAATTCTTCAGACTTTCAGAGAGAGATCAGGATAAATAAAAATGAATTTGCTTTATTGAAAAATGTAATGTGACGAAGCCATCAGCTGTACCAATGGTGTATGAGAGTTTGGGCCTGTCTACGCTGCTGTGCATGCTCTATGCTAAATCCCTCTGGAATAGAAGGACTTGTGTTCAGAAGTGTGGGATGCTTTGAGCTTCCAGCACGTTCACTAGGAACTGCACATTCTCACCACTAAGAAAAATCATGGTTTGTATCTTGAAGTCATTACAGGCTCAAAGATAAACACCAAGTCTACTTCAGCCTCAGTGACAGGACAGAAGAGGATGGGCAGTAAGCTTGTGTTAAACAACGAGCTAGTGAATTAATTCTTGTTATGTGCCATTGGCAGGACACTCTTAGAACGGCCTGTGGATGGTGAAATACCTGAGGAGCTAAATACATGAATCAGTTGGTGTAAGCCACTTGCAGACAATCCATATTAACAGGTCAGTTGTTTACAGTAAATGAGATCAAGTTGAAACAGCAAGCACTTGCCAGCTTGTTCAGATGGTGTAACTTCTGAAGTATGTGAAGATAAGGTGGTAACACTCGATTTTGTTCTCATTCTCCACTTTTGTACATGAGATGTGACCTCACACTGAAATAGCACTACAAACCGAATCTATAATTAGAAATTAAACCATTCAGTATCCAAGACTTTTATTTACAAGTCTAGGATACAGAGGTGAGTTTTGTCCTACTTATCCCAAAGAAAAATTCAGGCCAGCTGAGAGGATGTGTTTCTTGGTGCTAATACTCAAGCCAAGTGTTATGCTTACTCCTGTGATCGTTCTGATGATTTTGTTGTTTGTTTGTTTTATAGTCACTGGCTCTGGGTGAGGATTCAGAATGGGAGACAAGCCTATCTGGGAGCAGATTGGATCCAGCTTTGTACAACATTACTACCAGCTTTTTGATGCAGACAGGACTCAGTTAGGAGCAATATATGTAAGTATCCAGAGAAATGGAGCTAAGGCTCTGTCCCATTATGTGTCTGCAATTCCCTGTTCTGATGTGTGAGAATACATAGGGTGGGATTGTGGGCTTTATCCTGACTCCAGAATATCAGTCAGTGCAATCACACTCGCTTCTATATATTGCTTTTCTTTTATGTTTCACTTCTATTTTGAGCTTTGTTTGCCTTATAGGCAGTCAGACTCACAAAAGCCCTGTTTAGCTGTAGACAGTGGTTTGTATTGGAGGGGTTTGATGATAATCCTGTGATGAAGTGCTCTGTAAAAGCAAACATTCTAGTCTTAGTTTGCCATTAATTTACAGGCATGGATTTGCTTGGATCCCTCATGAAGTGGGATGTAATTTAAGTCCTACCCCGTGTTTAGCAGTTCTTGCAGGTGTTTCTTTTACCTCATGCTATATTAATCCTCTGAACATTAAAATAGATTTACAGTTTTAAATCCAGTTTAAACATGTAGAATAATATGTTAAATGAATGTAAATTCAGTTTTAGTTTCCTCAAACGTTAGGTTTTTATTTTTGCTTCTTATTTGGGGTGAAGTAGACTTGGATACCAGAATTAAAAACTGTAATTAACAAACCCAAGGAACATCAGCTTTTAGTTTTGGGGGAAGATTCGTCCAGAACATGCAAAGTGCTCTGTGTGTGGAGTTGATTGCTGATGGTGAGGAATGCTGCTGGGTGGCTGAGGAGTTGCAGCAAGACGTTCAAGGCTGACAAGTCTTCTAGCAGCATATCCTGTTTTTCTGACCGGTTTTTCATCTGCTGGATGAGCTGTGTGAAGCTTCAGCAAGCTCTTGAGGATTGAAATGGTTCAGCACCGTCTGACACCCCTCCTTATACCTCAGCAATATCCAGCAGCACTGATATCATTTGCTCTTGGGATTGTTGTGTAGTTGCTACCTGCCAGATTGTTGCTTTATTTTGCCCAAGAAGCTGTGTACAGAGCCTAGAGAGGAAGAAAACCAAGCAGTTTGTGTTCTAACCACAGCTCTAAATATGAAGGCTCTAAGCAGTTTGTCATTTTATTGCCAAAATACATCAAGTCCTCAAAATGGTGGTAAGTACAAACTAATTTAAATTCCTGGAGATAGGGCCTTCCACACAATGAACTCCTGGCTTTTTTTCACCCTTAGGGTCTTTCTGCCTTCCATCATTCCATGAAGAGTCCTGTGCACATGTAGTTGGGAGAACTATTATGCAGGTCACTGATGTGTGTTGTTTTGTGGAGTTCCTAAACTGTGGAGAATGGGACCCTGTTTTGTGTGGCTGAAATGCACCAAGGTCACAATTTGTGTAAATTTGGGGAGATTCTGCAGAAATGGGCTTGTAATGATGAGCTTTTTCCCTTCAGAGACCCTGTGGGAGCAAACAAATTTTATAGCATGCAGGAATGCAGCAGGGAGCTCTTGGACTTGGTTTGTATTCCCGTATCACTACTTCCACCACAAGATTCAGTTTATATTTAGTGGTGTTATCCAAGTCAATCAAGACTTTTGTCACCTATTCCAGGTAGGGGTCTGGCCAGTCACTTTTGAGTTGCTTTAGTTAGAGCACTACCCTGGTGGTGCAACCCATTTGTCAGTTTTCTTCATATTTTTTCTCTTTCCACATGCTTGACTTTGTGTCCCTAGGATTTTTTTTTTTATTTATCCTTTAGATTTTCTTCTGAAAGCTGACTTTATTCCAAAGGCAGGAACTCTTTTAAATGCTGGTAGACTTACGATAATGAAATGTAGTCTACTTAATTTTTAGTTGATTGTTCTAAACTTTTGCAATTGATTTTGCTGCTTTCTTTCTATCTCCCAGTGAGCTAGTTTTCAAATAAGCAGATTCTAAGGATTTATGTTAAATAAACAAAGTCTCTTACCAGGATTGCTTGATTACCTAAGCAGGTTGATGACTTTTTTTTCTTTTTCCCCCAGATTGATGCATCATGCCTTACGTGGGAAGGACAGCAGTTCCAGGGCAAAGCAGCCATCGTTGAAAAACTCACTGTAAGTCTGTAATCCTTACTGAATGTTTTGGGAAACAGTTATGAAGACTAGAAGATAATTGCTTCTGAAAATTTGAATTAGACTTAAATAGTTCAAAAATCTTGAACTTGTGCTTCAGATTGGGTCTTCAAGAAATGTTATGATTTACTGCTGTGTAGTGGGTTATTCCACTGATGGTGGAATGTTAATTGACTCCATAGTTTGCAAGGTTATTTTGTGACTGCAATTGTATTTGACATTATTGATTTATTTTTTTTAAAAGGTCTAATGCATAAGCTGCCTCTGATCTAGAGGAGTGAAAGGTGTCTTTGCTCTTTTAAGGCATGCCAAGGAAGAAGCAATAGCAAACCTGTTACTTGGATCTGTCTGTGATAAAGGCTAGACACATTACAGCAAGGAACAACTTGTTTTCTGATACGTAAACTGCAAATAAGTTCTATAGTGGAGAAGCTGACTTATCCTCAATGCAGATTTGTCAGCAGTTCAGATATGAGCAGGTATGGTTCAGGACTTTGAAATGTGTTTCCTCTTCAGCAAGTGAGAGGACACCGGAATTCCATGTTCGTTTAGTTAAACTTAGAGAATTTTTATCTTCTTGTGTAAATCCATGCTTCTGTTATAAAACTGGGGGTACTTGCATGCTGTCATGAGACTAGAAAGTTTGTTTCTCTTGCAAGATATGCAGAGGACATGCTTTTTAGGTCACCAGACAGTCTGCTCTGAGTATGGTATTTCAGACATTTTTATTACACATTGAGAAGAAAAATAATTGCAACTTGACACTTGTCTTACTACAAAGCTACTGCTCCTGTGTTTTGGAATTGCTTCTTTCACCCAAGGCATCTTTAACTGTGAAGACTGAGGTTTGCCCTCAGGTCTGTGCTTTAGGTACCTGTGTTGCCTTTGAGAAGGCTGCACATCTTAGAGCAGCAACTGCTGCTCGTAGGTGAGGAGATACCAAAGCTCCAGGGTAGCTTGTTTGTGTACTCAGTGTTCTTTAGACTTTTGGGCTAGCAGCCATTTAGATACCCAACCAGCCAAGCATTTGCTTGGCCACAGTGTCTGATTGCTGCCTTGGATTCAGCCCAGTGCAGATCCAGCCCCTTTCTCACTGTGACATAGCTCATCTTTACCTTCCTGTCTCTGCTGCAAGGTGGACTTTCTGGATTTATGTGCCTGCTGCCATCATAATTGGTGAGTGGAGACACACTACTCCACTTTAGGGAAACTTTTTATGGCTTGTATCCATCTGCTTAAAGTAAGGAGGAAATGCACTGAAGTTACTCTGTGCCCTTCCACTGCCGTGGCTCGTTATGGGCTGTATCAGCTTACAGTGACTCTAATGTCGTTCAGCATTCCTCTGTCAGCACTGAGCTGCCTGGGCTCCCTTTGCTGTGTCAGCTTCATGTGCTCACCTACTCTGCCTCTGGAGCTGCTTAGTCAGTTCAGCACATCCCTGAAAGTTTGGCACTGAAATTCTTTCGCACTTCTGTGGTCTTGTGTCCTTCAGTGCCTGGCTGGTGAACTGATGTAAGCACAAAAAGGTGGCATTTTCTTATAGATCAAATTCTTTGCTGTGTGACAGCAATGGTATGGCACCTTTCCAGTCTGCTAATATAGTAGGGCAAGGTTGTATGGGCATTGCTCTGCAGGACTGACACATCTGTACCTTGTTACAGCGTGGGAATTGACACTTGTTCCTTCTGTCCTAATTGGTGCTGGACTTGTTTCACATAGAGTGCCTGTGCTAATTAGGGGCAGCCTGATTTACATTGAGCATTTGAGATAGTAATTATGTAGTTCTATGAACATACTGGACCAAGGAGGAAGCTGAGACAGGTATTCTTGCTGCCAGCAGTGAGTTTATGCTACTCAACTTTATTCTTGCCTAATTTCTCTTACCTGACTTCAAGGAGGATTCCATAGTTTTGATAGTAAAAGACCAGCCAATTTCTAATGTCAGAGGATGGTAAAAGCCCTGGTTGTTGTGTGGTTCCATGCTTTTTAGACACTTTTATTGTACTTTCCATACCACAAAATCCTTGCTCCAGTACAGATGGATGTCCATAAGCAGCCATCCTTTCGAGGTAGCCTCTGCCTATCCTAAAAATCAGTGGTCTTTCCTGTCAGCTACACTCCTACTCTTTCCAGTGGGATTTCTCCCAACGCATCACATGAGTAGCTCACTAGGCTGGCCAGCCATTTGGGGTCCCTTCTTCTGAAAAGGACAATCATAGAGTCTTTAAGGTTGGAAAAGATGTCCAAGATCAAGTCCAACCTTTGACTGAACACCACCTTGTTAACTAAACCATAGAACTAAGTGCCATGTCCAGTTGTTCCTTGAACACTTCCAGGGATGGTGACTCCACCACTTCCCTGGGCGGCCCATTCCAATGCTTAACCACCTTTTCAGTGAAGAATTTCTTCCTGGTGCCCAACTTGAACCTCCTCTGATGCAGCTTGAGGCCATTTCCTCTTGTCCTGTGGAATCAGGTACTTGAAACAGCCACTGTCTTACCCAGCCTTGTCTGTGGTTCCTTGTCACCATTTTGGAGAGCTCTTGATTCCAAAGCTTTTCCTTCCTCCCTGGACACAATTGCATTCATTCCCCTTCATCCCTCTGCCTTTTTAAAAGAATCTTTTTGCAGGGCTTGTTCCACAAGAAGCTCTTGTACTGAGGTGGGACTGGGCTTTGGAGTACCCTTTTGTCAAAGGAACTTCCCAGCCTGTGCTTGTACAGGCTGTGTGGGCATTTTGCACATTCAAGTTTGGGATGGTGACCCTGGAAAACAGTCTGCTGGTCATTCAGAGAAGAAGGCTCTGGATTTGTGTTGTTACTAAATGTCTGTTCCATACTACAAAGCTGTTGGTCCACTTTGCACTTCGGAGTTGGTTGGGACTGCACTCCTAGCCAAGAGGAAACACCACAGCCTTTATTGAAGGAATAATTGAACAGTGTCCCTCTAGTTAGAGGGCTGCTCCCTACACTTCATTTGCTTCCTCAGGTCCTGATCCTTACACAGTTTCTGTGTTTTCTGTTATCCAAGGATTTAGCTTCCTGGAATTCTTTCTGGAGCCTTAGGCTTGTAGAGCCAAGACTGTACTTCATATCTGTCACAGCAGGACTCGTGTCTCTACCTAGGCCTTCTGGGAAGTCTTTGAGGCTCCTTCCACTAGAGGGAAGTGCAGAACTTGTCAAAGTATGCGTTTGGATCTATTTCAACCTGTTTCCAAATCAGGGAAATGCAGCAAAGGCATCCAAGTGCCACCTGAGGTTTGAATGGCCCCGTGCTACCATGCTGTGCAGTTCCTGGACTTTGAGTATCTGCCACATGGTCACCCAGAGCTCCATCCATGCTGAACTGCCACTAAAGCACCTAGCAGTGATGCAGATTTTGGGAAAACAGTCCCAAAACTGCATTTGTGTGACAGGGCTCTGAGATCCCCCAGATACTTCACATTCACTGCTTGGAATTGTCCGTGTTGGAATGTGAATGTGGTCTAAGTTGAAAGACAGGAATTACTCTCCAATGCCTGGTGCTCCTCAAGGTGTGTTCCTTGCACAAGTACCCCCAGACATACTGACAGTGGCTACCTGAGTGTCAAGGGAATTAAAAAGGGGAAGGGTGGATATGTGGATTTCAAGTTTTGAATACTTCATCCACTTCTCCTTTCCATTCATAGCCACTTTAACAAAGAAGCAAATTCGGAGTTGTCTGGTAAACCTCAAGTATTAGATGATAAAATCCTTTAACACAGTTCAGAGCAGAGGTTTGTTTCTTCATCGTACAAACTTTGAGCTTACAGATGATCTGAAGCTCTTCAGGCAGTGCAATTAGAGTAGGAAAAGGTACCATTTACTATGTATGGTGGCATTATTTCCTCTCTTGATGCTTGAAAAACACAACTGTTAAAACTGACCCCCCCAAATGAGTAGTGCCCTCATTTGCAACAGTTCTCTGTGCAGTACTGCTGCAATAGTCTAACACTTCATAATGTTGGATTTGCTCAATCTTCGTTTTGTAAGTTAAATAATTCAATTACTGTACATTTTCTTATTTTGATTACTTTTCGTTGCAGAGCCTCCCTTTCCAAAAAATACAACACAGCATCACAGCACAAGACCACCAACCTACACCTGATAGCTGTATACTCAGTATGGTAGTGGGACAGCTTAAGGTAAACTCGTTCCATTACAGGTTAATGAGTGCTTATGTCTTAGATTTTTGTATGATTCTAAATCATCTGATTCTGAATACATTAAAATGCTCTCATGGGTGGGGAAGGAACAGGGGTAAGTTTGCATTGGGATATTGTTCCTCTGCTATTCAAGACTGTCAGGAAATGCTCCTTCTTTCAGATAACCTAGTTCTAGGTAAACCACCTGTTACTTGACAGTCGTGTTTTGCCAAGCAAAGTATCATGGATTTTACTGTGCAGACAAATATCATGTGGGTTCTGGAGGCATCAGTATTTCCCTTACCCCGATACAGTAAGGTTTTGGTGTCTTCTGTTGCATTTAAAAGCATCATCACAGTGTTCTTGGACAACTTCAGCACATCTAGTTTAACATCCACCTTGATGTCATGTTTGCATTGAGCTCTGATTTAGCAGACTTCATTCTATTAACTGACCGCCCTTCAGTGAGTCCATACTTTTTCTTTACTGTCGCAGGACACAAGAATACAATCCTGGTGTCAGTACAGTCCAGTACCTCTGTAATCAAAACTGATTCAGCAATGGGAACGTTGCCTCTGAGATCAAACACCTATTGTTGAAACAGCTGCTTCTTGTGAAGAATCAGATTATTTTTCAAGCTTAGTATGACTATATTGCTATGTGAGTGATACTACTGAACTGTGTAAACTTACCCAGTCTGCCAATATACCAGGGCCACAGACTTGTAAATTAATGAAGCTGTAATGAATGAAAGACATTGTCCTGGAATCTGCAAAAAATATTCTGTATGTGAAGTCAGCTGCAGGCAGAACTTGCTCACACTGGGTGGTGTTAGTTTAAAAAATGTGAAATTACATAGCAGTAGCTAAAGTTATCAGTTCATTTGGTCCAGCTATGCTGTGAAGCCAGGCCTCTAATGCCATCCAATCTTTAGAGTTACCTGCACCCAGTTTATTTTAAAATAGCTGTTTAGATTTCCTTTTCCTGCTAACTCAATGGCACCTCCAGTATCAAAGCATTCAAACTTCCACTGACACTGTACTGTTTACTAAGCAAACATAGGACTGAATGTTTGAATCTGCTTGCTAAGCTGTTCTCTTTGTTTTGGGCTGGGCAGCTGAGCAGAGCAGTGCCCAGTGTATTGCATCCACTGCAGAACCTAACATAGGCAGCTTTGGCTCTCATTAAAGTTGCTCCTTTGCTTCGTAGCTGCAAGTTGGATTCCAGCTTTCTTGTTGCTCAGTCCCACCTGCACACACTCTGTGGAAAAGCAGCCACATGTGACCATGGAAAGCACTGAATTGCAGGACAGACATGCTGATCTCCTCTGCCTTGCTCTTGGGTGTGCACAAAACTCTGTGATGTGATCAAGACCTTTTGACTCAATGCCTTTGGCCAGTCACATCTGCACCTAGTTTTGCACAGTCATGTTGTTAAGGTTACTGCATAATTATCAAGCAGATCACAGCTTGCAATGGTGATTGTGTTGGATCCTGTGGCGAGATACCAAGTTCTAAAAGATTCTGTAGAGGTATTGGGTTTTCTCATCCATTAATATGGAGGGATTGTAAATGCACTTAATTTATGGAACTTTTCATAAATACCATGACTTGGAGTAGTATTTTCTGATGTGTTGTTTTTAACCTCTGAATAATTTCAGCTTGCTGAAATAACTCAGGATAATTTGGGGATCATGTGTTAGAGCATCCAGGTATTTGGAGAGAACATACTGGGTTAAAGTATGCCTACTGTCATGATCAAATCCAACTTGCTTGTGAATTTTTAGTAGATGAGGAAATGTTTTTCCACTCTTCACATGTATGTGTCTCAAACTTTAGCTTTAAAAATCACATCTTAATCCCTGGGAATGCTGCTTCTCACAGAACAAGTGTCCAGAAGGTCAAAGTCAACTTAGAACTTTAACTTCACGCTTCTGCCTTGTGTGATATTTATAGAGGTGGACAAATGAAATATCAGGAACAGTCTGTGGCATGAATGAACCTGGCTGTCATATGTAGTGAATACTTTTTTCTCGTGCCAATTCACACATGTTGACAGCCATTTTACTGCATCTCAGTGCTGCTCTGTGTACAGTACAGTAACTGAGAACAACTGGGTGCAGATGGTGCATTTTAACGTGTAGCTCCAGTTGATCAGGGAACACTGTAACAGGCAAATGCAGAGCTGCATGCTCACTGTTATTTAAAGCTGCCTTTTAGTGGTGTGGCTGCTCAGCCTGCATATGTTGGTCTCAAGGAGAACTGTAAGAGAATTTTGCACGAGGAAGAGCACTTTCAAGACCACCAGTAGGAGAGCTTGAAGGGGTTGAAGGGGAAGGCTGTTCTTCCTGCTTACTATTCCATTATCCTTTTCATGGGACTGTGAAACAAATTCTTCAAAGCCCAGGACAACTAATGCATATTTTAATCCTCTGCAGTTTTTCAAAACTTGAATTGTTTCATGTAATGAAAGACCATGTATAATGCTTTTAATAGAGTAACCCAAGAAAATAATAGTGCTAAAATACCTGTAACATGCTCTTTTCTAAGTTGTCATTCTTGGCATGATATTTAAACAGATCTTCTGAGGCATTAGTTGCTTGAATTGCTAGTCCCAAAAGTTCAGTGGAAACATCATTCACTCTGAGCAAGCTGGGCACATCTTGTATGTCTGCCTTAAACCATTATACATGTTTCTTCCCTAAACCATAGATGTATAAATCATTAGGGGAAAAATAAACCAAAGGAGAAAAGCTTTGTACTTCCCTTGCATATATTGTGGGGTGAACTATTACCAAATCATCACAAAGCCTGAGTTTTGTTCGTGACTGTACAAGAAGAGTTCTGAAGGAATAATGGGGCTAAGGACTGCTACTGTCAAACTCTTTTATTTCCTTTATCAGAGTATTAATTCTCAAGTAGATGTGCAGGTTTGGGTTGTTTTAAGCCCTTGGCCTCCCATGAGGGAGGGGTTTTAACTGGGGTCAGTTGAAATCATAACTGCCCCGTGACAAGGTCAGGATATGTATCTGCTTCTCTGCTGCTCCAGTCCACAGCCAAGCATGCTAATACCAGTATGAACTATAAATAAATAAATAAATCAATAACCCTTTTGCAGCCAAATAATCACCTACACTGAGGGACCTGGGCACAACAGCTTCTTTGAGAAGATGCTGTAGGGTAACAGAGCATCTAAGTAGGTGAATGTCTCTAGCAGGGATTTAAGTCACTGGCTAAAGCAGTGCAGTAATTGCTGTCGAAGATTCTCTTTAATGGATGCTGATAGGTACTAATGTTTGGGTGGGGTTCTCCTTTTGTAGAGGTATAATAAATACACATCCACTTATTCTAATATTGCTCTTCATTGTCTGGGCGCTGCTTGCTTGCTTCAACTAGGAAGAGTAAGCATCAGTTTAAGTCTTTAGGAGTGAATTCCTTTTGGTGTGACGCTGCTTTGCCAATGTTCATCCAGAATGTCACCCACTATCTTCAGTGTGCTTCACCTAGTAATGTATTTCTCCTGTCATGCTCAGGCAGATGATGACCAAGTTCTAGGCTTCCACCAAACCTTTTTGTTGAAAAATTTTCAAGGTGCCTGGGTGTGCACCAACGAAGTCTTCAGGCTAGCCCTCCACAACGTTTAACCCTCTGCCTTACCTGTCTTCCAGTCCTCGCTGCCCTGGTTGAGTAAGGAGTGCTCTCTTCTTGGCCTTCTGTCCCTTGAGCTCGGCTGAGAAGCATGGCTGTGGCTTGTGTGTTCACAGAGCCGTGTGGCAGATCTGTGGCTCTCCCCAGAATGTGATTTTTGAAGTGATCCGAAGCAGAATTAATTGTGAATAACTAATTGTTATGCGGTGTTTCCTAGTCTTAAAAGGAAAAGGAAATTTGCAATTAAAATCACTGGATGTTTTTGTAATGCATGCTGAACACTTGAAGCATTGCTTAAAGCCTGTTAAAAAAGGCTTAACATCTGAAAGAACCTGCAGTGTCAAGTAATTAGCCTTTCCTTTGAGGTAAGGGTTGTTGCAACCCTGCAGTTCAATCAATTATTGCTGGGGGTGCTGGTGAAGAAGTAAAACCCTCTCTGACCAGGCAAGAAAAGGAAAGTTGTGTAGCTAAACCTGAAGTGCAAAGCAGTCTTGCATCTCAAACTCTGACATGACTCACTGCTCTGTGAGCTGAGGACTTCCTTTTGAGCCTCCAGGTCAGAAGGGATGTAGAAAAACTGAAAGGTCAAAAAGCTGCCAAGATTGTGGGTGATGGAGAGCTTGTGGAGCTGGGAGAGAAGGTGGCTAAGGGCAATCTGCCTGAAATGTAAGTGAAAAGTGATTGAGTATTTCCAACAACCTGAAAGCAAACTCTTCTCAGTGGTGCCAGACAGTGTAACAAGGGACAGTGGTTAGAAACCATAACTTGGAGGGTACAGATGGGACACAAGGGAAGATTTTCATGAGAAGACTGAAACTCTGGAAGTGGTGCCTAGACACCTTGTGAAACATCTGTTCTCTGAGAATTTGAAGACTCTGCTAGACAAAGCTGTGGCTGATGCAGTGACAGATGTCCCTGCCCAGGACAGGAGGATTGGATTTAGGTGATCTGTAAAGGTCCCACCTGTGGACCAACCCAGCCCGTTCTGTGGTTCTGTGATGCAGAGCTGCTGTAGTCTATGCTCATGCTGAGCAAATGGCTGGCCTGGAAATCAGAGGATCCTTCCAGTCTGATTCTGGGACTTCTTTAATTTTTGTTTTAATTCAATAATGTCATGGAAGAATTTGAACTGCACAAAGGAAAGTTTTTTAGGAAGACTAAAGCCTCTTGTGTTTAGAGCTTGGGCTCACATCTGGAATGCAAATCCTGAGTTGGACATGCCTGAATTTGGAGTGAAAAGTAAGGATAGAGAGTTTCAGTGGTGTTAGCTGAGCTGTGATGAAGATCTAAATAAAATGGGATAGATTAGTGTGTGTTTTCTGGGGCATCTCAAGTCACTGAACTGTGAGCCTTTTCTATGTGCTAATACTACATAGTCAGAATTTGGGAATGGACTATAAAGTATTTACTTCACCTTGAATATAGTCTAGGATTTTCCTTGTTTTTAAAGTATACTGGTCCTCTATGCTATGAAGAGAGAACATGAAAGGAATAAAGAAAACAATGTGTAACTTCATTGTGGGAATTTGCTGTCTGTACCACACCAAGTGTTTTGGGGAAGAATTCCCTCTTAGTCCTTCTTCATGTGTCCAGCCCTGAATTGCTTAAGAAAGGAGGAAATTCTCCTTGAGCCAAAGCATCAAGAGCTGCAGTGCTTTTATCAGAGCCTACCTAGGCTTATCAGAAATCGAGGAGACCTACATTAAAGCTCATCTGGTGCTGGTATTTTTTTTTTCCAGATGTATATTTTAAAGCATACTCATGTCAATAATGACAAGCTCAAATTTGGTGTGAAAAGTACTTATGCAGCTTGTAATAGATGCCTCAGGGATCTGCAAGGAGGAGGGCAACTGAGAGTTGAGAACCTGCCAACTCCCAAGCAGTGAGGCTCTCCTGGAATGGGTTACATGGATACCCAGGAGAAGCTGGAAAAAGCACAGACCCGTGGGCTTCAGTGCACAGGCCACCTCTCCAGCACAGATATGTGAGCCTCCCTTCTGAGAATATGTAGTAAGGATAATACTTCCTTTGAAATAATTGCCATGACTGCTGTCATATGTGCTAATAAATGCACGAGATGGACGGCTGGTCTGACCCAGCATAATTGCTTGTGTTCACACTGGGCTCCTTCCCAGGGAGCCTCTGCCTCATGCAGAGCAGGTGTGTATTGAGGGACAAGCTGCCCTGTTCATCTGCTGGACAGTGATTACTGGCACTTGTCTTGCTTTGAGGATTTGAGGATTTCTCTCTCATTCAGTCATGTATTGAACACTGACTTGCTCGTATTTCTGGCCTTACTTGTTGCCTTCTGAATTTCTGGCTGTAGTAGTTTCCTCATTCACTTTGTTCTTCATGGTTTTATAGTAACTTGTCTTGCCTGTTCTCCCCATCCTCATTATGTTTTTGCAAGCTGAAGAGTTGTACTCAACTGGCTTTCTTCAGTAGGAAACTGTCCTATAGCTGGATCATTTTTCTTGTCATTTTATGACTTTATTGTAGCTTTTTTTTTTTTTAATTATAGGAAATGCATGCAGGATTTGATATGTGGGTGTTCTTTGCCTGTTTATGCATTTGCTTACTTGAGGGTTTTGGTTCTTTGTTCTTCCCTAATAACTGCTAACCCTGTGCTTGCCTTGATAGCTTTAGAGCTCTCAGCTGGTTTAATAAATAAATATCTATCATTATTTCAGTATCACTTTCCTGAGGGGCCAGTCTACGGCCCACTTTGGTTTTCCTCTGTAAATTAGCATACACTTACTGAAACTGCACTTCATGAACACCACTTAACTTCCTAGGCAGTTGTCACTGTGAAATCCTTGCAGTGGTTTTTGGATCTGAATGCTTCCTTTCCATGCACCTGATGCCACCAGTGCTCTGGCAGACTTGCTGTTCTGTGATATAACTGATGTCCTTTGCAAGTTGCTCCTGAAACCTGACTTGTTTCACAGTCCATTAATATTACTTTTTTTAAAGTAAAGTTTCTTTTTTGTTTATTTTGTAGTCTGCTGTTCTCTTCAGACTTCTCACTTGTTCTCAGTGAACAGCAGAGCATTGCCAATGAACATTCAGTGCTTTGACAGCCTCTTTCATGAGCGGCTCTGGCTGCTGCTTTTCAAGGCTCTTTTTATACATTCCCCCCCTTTTCTGAAGCTGAATAGTCATGTGTTGAAAGAATAAAGCTTAAAATCCTCCAAAAATGCTGAATTGAACTCATTACAGCCACCGTCAGAAGATTGTTTTGTAGTTGGTCCTGTGTGCTGTTCAGATTAAATCCTGTTGTGTGATTTCCAGCTGATTGATTTGGGAATCATTTATGTTACTTTGAGGGTTTAACTCCTGCACCATGTCTCTGAGAAGATAGGTAAATAAACATTAGGTGGGAGTACTAGTCTCCCTCTAGTACTATTTTGTACTTTTGTAGTAATATTGTAATAACCCAGACGTACTTTCAGAGGCAGGAGTGGAGGCACTGCTGCAGAGATTCCCTGTGCTTAGAACACATTGTCACATCTGTAGCGAATGCTCTGCTCCCTTCCAGCTGTTGCTGGACAGTGGAAGTGGGAAGTACTGTGTTGCTGGCCAGCTGCACCTGCTCTGGCAAGGCTTTCAAAGCCCAGATCATTACCTGGATCATCCAGTGTTGATACCAACCTCTACAGAAACCCCCTTCTGCCATCAACCCGAAGTTCAGCAGCTAAAAATTGAACCACTTCTTTTAAGCTTGAGTCCTGGGCAGGTGATTTGTGATTCAACACTGAGGCAGGCATGTTCCATCAGTGTGGTGAGTGATGTGTCAGCAAGTCTTCCACAAAACCCCAACTTCAGATGCCATTGCAGGATTTCCATGTCACTGGGCCCTGGTGTTTGTCTGCAAAGCCCCTCAGAACAGCCCCTCTGGTGGTATTGGTGTCTCCTGGGGTACTACACATCTTACAGCATGTGATTTCAATGTTAGCTTTAAGTTGTCTCATTGTGAGTTTTGGAATAAATTTCTCAAAAACAGAGTGTTTTGAACCTTTTCCCCCTCTCTCTTTCTACAGGCTGATGAAGATCCTATCATGGGATTCCACCAGATATTTCTATTAAAGAACATCAACGATGCCTGGGTTTGCACCAATGACATGTTCAGGCTAGCATTGCACAACTTTGGCTGAGCTGCCAATCCCGAGGCACCCGGGCTTTTTTTCTTTTTTTTT
>VZRS01002203.1:107847-145076 GCA_013398055.1 Ifrita kowaldi | reverse complement strand
TTTTTTTTTCTTTTTTTTTTTCTTTTTTTTAAATTTTTTTTTTCGTTTTCCTCCTCTCCTCTTAACTGGTATTATTCACACTCACAGAACATTCCAAATATCATACACAAACCTGCAGCACTGCAGAGCGTGAGCAAGCAAGACTTGTGACCTGCCCTTCTGCTGAGTTTACATTGTCACTAGATGAGTTTCTTGTGCATGATGTTTGGAAGTTAGACTTAGCTGCATTTGATAAGAGAAATTTGTGTTGTACCAGCATGCCTCGGAAAGAATTTATAATGCAAAAGGTTGTTGTTTATGTACTGACAAGATGCTCTATAACCCAAAGAAATGAAAGAACAGCAGCCTGTACAGCCCAGTTACTGATTTGTTCAGATGTTTCAATGCTACATTACACAATAAACCAGAGATTTTCTTAAAAGTTTAAATTATTTTATGAGTTGGCTGTGGAGTGTGTGATAGTGCTTGCTGTGGGTAGACTGTGTCTGTCTGGTGGGGAAATGCTTGCAGAGCTGGACCTCGAACTGAACGACTCCTGACAGTTTTACCAGTGAGTGCAGGGCAGGTCTGCCCTCCTCCATACACCTTTTCCTCTCCCTCTCAGCAGTTTTCGTAACAGAGCCTTCTGGCTCAGTTTTTAACATTTCACAGCTTAGTTCTCACCTGTTGTATTTTACCAATGCAAATTCCCCACATACTACAGGAGGATGACAATAGCGATGTAGTCTGTAGTCAGTCTCCGTGCCGTCTGAGCGAAACGGGACACGTGTATTGTCTTCACAGGCAGACACAGAGGCTCGGTCCAGTGCCGTTCTCCAGGAGTTTGTGCCTGAAGCTCTGCTCAGGTTCTGCGCTGTGCTGCGTGTGCAGCATCCTCTCGCTTGGCGGGCGCTGGTGTGTGCAGGGCTGCGCTCAGGGCGGCTGTCCCCAGCGTGGCGGTGGTGAATGGGGGGCGGCGGGGGAGCCCCAGGCNTCGGCCGTTGCGCCGCCGCCCTGCCGGTTGTCAGTGGTCGCGCTCGGGGCCCGGCCGGGACCGCTTCGCCTCCGGGCGCCTAGCAGCGCCCTCCGAGCCGCCCAGGGCCAGGGGGTCCCGCTCGGCCCTGCCTCGCTCCCCGCAGAGCCCGGAGCCAGCGGCGCGGTGGGGACCGGCCGGTGAGGAGAGGAGCCCCCGGCCTGGGGACCCTCGCTTGAGGGAGGGGGTTGTTGGTGCTGGGCAGAGCGAGAGCAGGTCGGCCCCAGAACTCGCTGCTGCGGCGGTCTCGGGGCTCCATTCAGCTGAGAGGTGTTGCTGCTGGGTGCTGAACAGCACCGGACCTCCACGACACAAGTGTCCCCCCTTACTAGGAGTACTTAGAATGTTTCCCACGCGTCTCGCTGGGCTGAGTGGAAGGGACTGTCAGGCCTCTCTGAGACCAGTGCTGTGTTCCCCCTTTACACAAACTTTTCACTCTCCTCATTTGTATGTGAAATGGGATCACAAATATCTCTCCTGAAGCGGTTGCGATTTTTCTCCCTGTGCTTTGAACTATTATACTTCTCAGCTCAGAGTTCAGCGGGCTCCCTTCTGCCTGTGAGAGTATTAGCAGCAGGCTCAGGAGTCATCTGGATAGTGTGCCCACTCTCCTGTAGCTTAGGCTCTCTCTCATCCCCCTTTTTGAACCTGTCATAGCGTTTCAGTCAAACGTGGTGAGGTAACGGTCTGAAGGAGGTTGAGACGTGAATGCTTTGCAAAAAAGTCTTAGCCTCTGGGTAGAGGACAGAATTATGCCTCTCTTGTGCTCCCTTCGAAGGAAAGGCAGGACAGGAATAATGTAACTTCTAAATGTCCTGGGATTCAGCAGGAATGTGCTGGGATTGTTGTAGAAAGGCTCTAGAGGCACATGAGATGATGGAACAAACCTCCAGGAAGGCAGCTTCGTTAGCTTTACTACCCATAGAGAAGCTTCTCATTAACTGGAATAGTTTCTCGTTTCTGGAGTGCTAGCACGTTCCTGAATTCTGGTTCTTATAAGAAAATTACATTTTTCATTCATAGTGCAGTACTGTACTTGAAAGACTGAAAGGAGAACTCATTGCAGGGATGGGGAAGATGGGGAACACTCGTTTCACAAGCAGTTTCTGAACTGAAAGGATATGTTGTGGTTGAGAAATGGTTGGAATTGTTGCTCAAGGTGGGTTGACTTTCTCCTGAAGCAGCTTCTCTTGCTGTTTGAAACCAAGGAGTTACTGACAGAGTATGGCTTATTTCTCTTCATTCTTCTTCTTACCTGTTCATTCTCTTTTTCCCTTCTCTGTCAACTCCAGTGCACAAAAAGGCAATTGAGAGGAAAAGGAGCAAGTGGGCAGGAAGCTCGCAGAAGGAACCTGTGGTGGTTCTCAGCAGAAATCACTGCCTGTGTACCAGCAAATAAACTTGAAAAGACTGACATAACAAGGGGAAGAAGAAGAGTACACATGTTAGCTGAACATCTCTGAAACTCCTGTTAGGATGCCAGGGGACAGGAATAGGGCAGCCTTCAAGTTTGGCAGTGCCAGGTGCAGGTAGCTGTGAGCAGTGTTGTGTTCCCCTAGGTCCTGTCCAGGCAGGTGCCAAGAAACACTCCCTGCTCTAAAGCGTTTACAACTGTCACAGCACTTTTTAAATTCTGCTGGGTTTGGTGATTGTGAAAATGTAATCCACTACTCAGTCTGTCTCTCTTGACACAGTTTCTCCCAGTTTTGGCAAACTTCATCCAGTGCTTCAGTAGCTGTTGCCAAAGCACGGACCTGCCTGCTGGGACGGGGAGACAGGCTGTCAGTGCCACTGTGCTGTTGAGGAGCATCCCTGCTGGTGATGGGCAGGATCCTTCAATCCATGCAGAGATCTCTGCTGATAACCAGGTGTTATGTGGGCTTACCCTGCTCGTGGTGTTTATCAGGGCAGTGTTCTGTTCAGTACAGGCTGGCATCTCCTAGTGCAGCTCATGGTGGGAGCAGGAAGCGTTCAGTGTCTCAGCTCTGACTGCTCCTGCTCTTTGAAAGGGAAATGAATACAAACACTCTTCTTTGCCTTTGAGGCCTGGATCTACCAGTCTGGCTTAACCTTTTGGTTTAGTTCATGTTCTTACTGAATAGAGCCTCTTCCCTTCTTTTATGACTCCAGGATTGTGCACAGGTAGCACCTGTGCTTGTCTGGCTTCCACTAACCCAGAATGAGCTGTGCCCATTCCTGGACGTTGAGCCCATCAGTCTCTGGGGAGCAAGCACAGCACCAATGTGAGGTGGTTACAGGATCACATTCCCTGGCCTGAATTTCCTTGTGCTGTATGAGTGCTGCTGCTTTTTCTTCATGCAGTGCAGGTACCCTGAGGTGAGTGCCCAAATTGTCCCTGCATCAGGGTACCCTGTCACTGCACATTTCTGTGTCCATAATGACTCTTTATAAACAGGCAAGTTTAAAATATTCTTCTGGCAAATGAATAGTTGCAGTTGTGTTTTAGGCAGCAGCACTCACCCTGATCTATTGAAGTTTATTCAGGAGCAGAAAGGTTGTCTTACTTTGGAAGGACGTGCCTCTTGCCCACAGTTATGTTTAGGTTTGTTACATGTGCCAGTGATGGGGGAGCTTCTGGTCCTGGGAGCAGCCATTTTGCAAGAGCTCAGCAGCCGTTGTTACCTGGCAACAGTATACGAAATTCGGGTTTCAAAACCAGTGAAAATTTCAAGCGAGGATTCGCTGAGACAGGCAGCTTTGCCTTGGGTGTGCTGATGTGGGGGTGCAGATGGAGAGGCCCTGCTCTCCAGTGGGGGTCATCAAATATTTGCCTTGCTAGGGAAGAAGAGGAGTCCCCTTCACCCTCTGTTATATCTGTCTCCTCCTAAAGCCTTCAGAAGGCATGGAAGCCACCAAGCAGCTTGTGCTAGGCCAGATCTGCCAAGTCAGGGCACACACACTCTTCAAAGCACAGCTGGGGCTCTGAACAAATGGCTGCTTTACATAAAATTTGAGTGCAATAAACTTCTATGGGATTGTTCAACCAAGGGAAAAATATGGGAATCCCATAGGCACAGCTGTAGTTTCCTAGCAAAGTTACTTAAACACCTGGACTTGGAGGTCAGGTCTTGCAATCAGAAGCCAGTTTTGGAAAGTAACAAACGTATTATTTCCAGCCAGCCCCAAATGTTGCAGCTGATCCCTGCACTGCTGGACTTCAGAGGTCTCTCTGCAGGCCTGAGGGTTAGAAGTGACCCGTCAAGAACCTTTTGGTCTGGCACTTGATTCAGTAAACTTGAATTACAAGCTTACTCTTTCTGATCTAAGGCTGTTTGCTCCTTGAACCTGGTAAGTTCCTTGAAACCTGTTCTTTGGTGTTTCTCTGATCTGCTGGAATGGCTTGTGTAAGAAAAAGAGCTGTTTCACTCAGATGTGTGGAGGTGAGCTTCTCATCACATGGGAGGTCTCTTACACATCCTTTTTATAGAACACTTTTCCCAACCCATTCAGCATATTCTACCTGACAGACCAATAGAGGCTGGCAAAAAGCATCTGGGGGTGGTGTATTTCACACAGTGCTAATTCTTTTAAATGCATGTTGGGCACAGCTGGTCATGCTTTCCCTCAGGTTCAGTGAATGAGAACCAGAGACCATCGAATTCGTATAACGGGGACCTGAATGGGCTGCTGGTGCCTGATCCCCTTGGGAGCGGAGATGGACCTGCTTTGGCCAAGCCAGTGCATCGCAGCATCTCTCTAGGAGCCCTGCAGGAGAAACAAGTCATGTAAGTTTTGTCAAAGAAATGCTGAGAGTGAATAGAAAACAGCTCAAATTCAGTTCTCTTGAGCGTGGACTTGCGTGCTGGGAGTCTGACAGTGGGTTTTAGGTTGAGTTCAGGTGGCAGTTGTGAGCCAGTGCTCTTGGTCAGAGCTTTTGTAGCTTTTGTGAGGCTGATGCATGGAATCTGCCATCCTTGCAGCTCAGGAGCTGAAGATTATCTGCAGAGTTGTTCAGAGGAGGGGAACAGGACTGCACATGGTGAAAATTGCAGGTCAGGGCAATGTAAATCATCAGGGCTCTGGCTGAAACTTGTGGTTCTCCTGTAGGAGTCCAGCAAGACTCCTTCAGGGATCCAACTCACCTGACGTGTTGCAGAGCTCGTGGAAGTAGCTTTTGCTTGGGTTCCCTGGTCATGGTTTTGAGAGAGGATGCCATGAGAACCACGAGCAGTGTGCACTGTTTTGTTGATGAGGTTCAAGTGGTTGGTTTTGGTTTCTTTGCACCTTCCAGTGTTGGGGACTTGAATCAAATGTAGATCTGTGCTCAAGTCAAATGAACTGAAGATTTTTAAGCTGAACAAAGCAGGTGTGTGACTCTCAAACCCATGACACAAAGGGAAGGAAGACTCAGCTGAGAGGAGTTTCTGTTTTCAGTTGTTCAGCTCAAGCTCTTAGATGCACAAATCCTGCTGTGTTGCTGTTAAAATTATGAATTTAACATAAAATGTTAAATTTTCTGTTTGTTTGAGTTTTGTCTGATATTTTCCCCTTCTTTGGGTTTTTTTTTTTTTTTAAGCTGCCTTTCTGGTGACGACAGCTCCACTTGCTTAGTGATATCAGCAAAAGATGTGGAGATAGTGGCCAGCAGTGATTCCAGCATCACCAGTAAGGCCAGAGGGAGTAACAAGGTAAGGAGCAAGAGGAAGGTGTGTCTCATGGTCTGGCTCTTTTTTAGTCACATCAGCTCATGCTTGAATATTTTCAAGCAGAAATAAGCATCTTTTTTTTTCTGTCATAGGAGCTTGTAATTAGGTAGACGTTTGTCAAAGAGTTTAACAAGAGGAAAAAAGTTGGAGCAGTATCTTGTAACTGATTGTTCCTGTTATTCCAGAGTCTGGCCAAGTTATCCTCTAATTTTCAGAAGTCCATGAGCTAAGCTGTAGGTTCCTGGGAAAATGTCCTTTCTCTGCAAACAAGATTTTTCTGCTGATTGTTTTCTCCCTGGACTCTGAAGGAAGGGTTTCCCTGGCTGCTTTGCTGGCATCAGTCCTGCTGAGGGCTCTGGCCAGCAGGTCAGAGCTGCAAGAACCAATATGCTGAAATTAGAGCTGGTGCTGAGCAGAGAACTAAGTCATGCTCAGAACAAATGCTAATGATTAGGAGAGAGACCTCTGGTCTTGATCTGCGCAGCCCTTTTCAACTTTGTTCCTTAATTTTCCATTTTCTGTTTTTCCATTTTCCATTCCAGTTTGTTCCTCAGTGTGCAGTGAACTAAGGGACCACAAAGATGGAAAAGACAATTCCAGACATTCCTCATGTTTTGTTTTCTTTCTCTTGGACAGGTGAAAATACAGCCTGTTGCTAGATATGACTGGGAGCAGAAATACTATTATGGCAATCTGATAGCTGTTTCAAACTCTTACCTGGCTTATGCTATTAGAGGTGAGATACCTTCTTGTTTTGGATGTGATTTGTGTTCTTTTGCTGTTGGTATCATTAAGAAAGGCAAAGTTTACATCAGAACAATATAACTGGCACTGATTGAAACATACCTTGCAATAGCCAGATCAGGGTGCTGTTGTAGAGGGAGTATAAGCGAAGGTGAAGAGAAGAGTTTGTTATGTGGGAGAGTTAGAAATAAAAGAGAAGGACTCAGTGGGGATGTAGGAAAAGTTGAAGGACTACATTGGTTTTACTGGAGAGCTGATGTTCAGATTCCTCCTCTAATTAAATATTTCTGCAACAAACAAGCTGCTTTGTAGCTAAGCACAGAAACAGCCCCATGGTAATTTGAGCAGATAAGTGTTTGTGATGGATTTGCTTGCATAAATTTAGAGTTGAGTTTAAGGCTAAATTTAGAGGATCCAAAGAGCAACGCAGATGCAGTGTCTTGTGCAGTAGAGAGAGAAAAGCTGAACAACACAGGGAAAGATTGTTTCACAGCATATGGGAAAGAAAGTGACGGGATGAGAGAAAATGGTCTCAAGTTGTGCCAGGGAAGGTTTAAATTAGGTATTAGTAAAAATTTTTTGCATGGAATGGATTCTAAAACATTGGAACTGCCCTGCCCAGGGAAGTGGTGGAGTCACCATTCCTGGAAGTGTTCATAAAACATGTGGATATGGCACTTGAAGACATGGTTTAGTGGTGAACATAAGGGTGGTGCTGGTTGGACTTGATGATCTTAAAGGTCTTTTCCAACCTTAACAGTTCTATGAAATGAACACAGTTGTCTACAGTGTCTCTTTCTGCTCTCATAGAAGCACAGAGTGTTTGTGTCTCTTTGTTGTTAGTTCTTGCACCAGTTTGTCTGGTCTTTTATGGAATCTACTTCTCTGCTCTTGTGGCTTTTCCTAGCTGAGGTTATTTTAGAGTAGCTTAAGGAGTCTCACCTTTCTTAAAAATATTTTAAAACCTTGGGTGCAGTAGCACTGGGAAGCTGAGTGGTTTGCTAGGGCTGGTGTGGGCATGAGGAAGTGGAAGCATCATGGTCTCTGTAAGACTGCCTGTTTTGTAGAGATGGATGTCTGTCTGAAAAGGGGAAGCTGGAAACTTTGCTTAGTGTGCACGTGTTCTGAAACATCTTCTTTTCAGTCATGCAAGCCAAAAAGCAGTGCTTTTTGCAGGGTGAATGTGCATGCCTTTTGCATTCCCCTTACAGAACATATATGTGAGCTATCTGCCTCTCAGTGACCCCTTTTCTGCAGTAACTGAAAATTAAATTGCAAATAAAATTAATTCACTGTCACTGGAGGTCAGCTTTGGAGGTGCGGCGAGCTCGGGATGAAGGTTTAGGCCTGGCATTTAACAGAGGCATCTTTAATAAAGATAATCCTGGAAATTATGAGAAGTTTATGAGAGTTATGCAGAGAAACCACAGACATAAATGTTAACTTCTCCCTCTCTCTGTCCCACAGCTGCCAGCAATGGCTCCGCTATGGTGCGGGTGTTGAGTGTCAGCACTGCTGAGCGGACCTTGCTGAAGGGATTCACAGGAGGCGTGGCAGACCTGGCCTTTGCTCACCTCAACTCCAACCAGCTGGCCTGCCTGGACGAGGCTGGCAACCTTTTTGTCTGGCGCCTGGCCATGGATAAAGAAAAAATCCAGTATCTTGTCCAAATGCACCCCCTGTCAGTCTCTGTGTAATGGTTAGATGTGAATGCAACCTCAACATTGCCATTTAATTTGTAGCCTTTGCAGAACAGCAGCTTGCAGGGGGAAGGTCAATAGTTCTGCCCCTTCCAGAGTATCAAGTCAGTCAACTTTTACCTGCATTCAGCCCAATCATTGCTTGATATTGCATTGCTTGAAATTCTAGGAGCACCTCAGTGCTTCTGGTCCAGGTAAAGTAGTCAGTGAGAAGTGTCAGTCTGTACCAGCTGGTCTTGGGTGTGGACAGTGTCACCTCAACTGTGTGACAGAGGTTTGTCTTGTCTGGTTCTAGCTCTTTTCCTCAGTTACTTCTCTGGGAAAGAGGATGTAATACTTCCCTTCCACTCACCATCTTCCTTCCAAACCTGTCATCCTTTTCGTGGCCCTGAAATTTATTTTCAGTGTTCATTACCCTAAATATTTTCCCTTTAATTGGTAGGAGTGATTGCTCAGTACTTCTGGGAAATGTGTGAGATATGTCACCTCAGAGTGTAGGTTTTTAATTTTAATTATGTACCATTGTTTCAAAAGCAACTGGAGCAAAGGTGGTAGTAGTTGTTGAAGACCTGATTTGTAGTGATGCACTCGAGCACTCAGCTGGGGGCAATGTGGTAGCTCTTCTGTCTTTCTGTCATAGTGTTGCAGTGCTAACAGAAATCATTTAATCATTAGCTGTCGCATGGATTGCTCATTCAGATGTGGCTGTGTGCCCCTGTTGTGCTTATCCTGTCACTGCAGGCTGCAAGAGAAAATTGTGAGAACTATGGGCTTTTGTAAGTTGAAGGTCTTCTGTCAGTGAAGAAACTCTAGCTTGGCTGCTTTCTCAGCAGAACCCCTTTACCTGCTTTCTTTTTGAATCAATGGCCCAGAAAAAATCTCGAGGTTTAACAGTATTAAAACAGCAGCCCAAGCCTGAACAGGTTATTGCTGGGCATTAGTAACAGAGCCAGAATGTTACATTTCTTAACCCTGGTGATCAGAGAGGAGATCTTGGTTAACATCAAGCGACCTGACAATACCCCACTGAACACCTTCCGAAGAATCATCTGGTGCCCTTTCATCCCAGATGATAACGAGGAGAGCGGGGAGGAGGGAAGTCAGACCTTGGCGTTGTTGCATGAGGACAGGGTAAGGAAACTCTGCTTTGGAAACATTGTCCCTAATTTTCATTAGAGGGAAAAAATTTACTGGAGGAAAGAGCTGAGTTTGCAATGGAATTGTAAAGGATCCTGTCTAGTCCATGTTGGGGATTCTCCTGTAAGATGTTGGATTCCTCCCTTCCCAGGAGAGGTCATAGTGATCATTCTCTGGGCCTCAGGGGGATAGAAGGGGTAACTTCTGCTCACCATCAAATACCAAGGACCACTTGAAACAAGAGACTTCACTTGTCTGTTCAGGCTGAGCTAGGACCCAAGGGAGGAGCTTGGTGGGCAGCAGATACAAATGCCAAGAGCAATTCCCCGAGTTATGTACAGTGCCAGGAAAGCATCTAATGGCCAAATTGGGTGGAAATGGGAAGGTTTGTGTCACGTACTTGCCATTGGGCTGGTGTATCAGGATACAAGATGAGGATCTAGGAAATTCTCTGGATCAAATCAGTGGTTGTAAAAATAAACCTGTGTGCCTACATGTTTGTTTTCCAGGCAGAGGTGTGGGATTTGGATATCATCCGAACCAACAACAGCTCCTGGCCAGTGGAAGTGCCTGATATCAAAGAAGGTTTCATCGTGGTGAAAGGCCACAGCACGGTACAAACCTGTTCTGTTTGGTTTTCTTTGGGTTATAGTGTCTCAGGAGCTGCAGTTCTTAGGACAGTTGGCTGTAAAAAAGCCAGTTGTGAAGCAATTATGATTGTGAAAAGCCAGAAGATCCCAAACCAAAATAAGCTCTATTCGTAACATGAATAGCAGTAAGAACAGTGGCAGCAGAATCCATTGTACTTGAATTTGGAAAAGGTGGTGGTTTATTATTACCAAGGAAGAGGATGCCTGTCAATTGTTCTGTGAAGGATTAAAATGCTTAGTGTTAGAAGCTGCCTGTTTCTGTTAGAAATCACTCTGGCCTTCTCTGCTATCAGATTGTTAGCCAAATTCTTGCTTGAAGATAGAGCTTTTTCTTCTTTTAAAATAAGAAAAGCTACACAATTACTTTTCTGTGTCTCTTTCCCCTCTCTGTGTAGTGCCTGAGCGAGGGAGCACTTTCTCCAGATGGAACTGTGTTGGCCACAGCAAGCCACGATGGTTTTGTAAAATTCTGGCAGATCTATATTGAGGGACAGGATGAGCCAAGGTAACTAGAGAACTGGAAAATGAAAGATCTTGGAGCAAGGAGCAGCATTTTCTCTGGGGGAGTTTCCTCAATACAGAATCATCTGTGATGGTCATTCTCAGGACATTATAAAGATACAACTTAAATGTTTGTAATCTGTCACTGAAAAATTGCATCACTGAATATCATAGGCTTATGGAAAAAGCAGAGGGCTGTGTCTGGAAACAGGAGTTCTGTGCTTTGCACAGGCTGTAGTCAAACTCTTTTGCACTGTCCATGTAAATGCAGGAAGCTGGTCTGAGCTGTTCTTCTCAATGTTGACTTCTTGCATTGTACCCTTGTTAAGACACCAAATGGCACAAATAGGTGCCAAAATGGCAACATCGGATTTTATTTACTTATTGGTAACAATATTTGTCTTCATGGGCTGTGATCCCCTTATTTTATATGAGACTTGTAAAGAGCTACAAGTCAGTAATGCTTTGTGGCTTCTGGGCACAGAGAGTTGTGTGTTCAGTGTCTGCATCCTCCTCATTTACCACTCCCTTCACACTTGGATGTTTTCTCTGATTTATTCCCAGGTGTCTTCACGAGTGGAAACCCCATGATGGCAGACCTCTTTCCTGCCTGCTCTTTTGTGACAACCATAAAAAACAAGACCCAGAGTAAGTCCCCAATCCTGTGCTTGTACTATTAAGGTTTAGCCGTGTTTTCTAATTCTGCCTTGTCTTGAGAGTTCCTTGTAGCTGAATCATACTTAAAAAATTTTAGCTTTGTAGCAAGAACAAGTCCTGTCCTCTTTGTAGTCAGTTTTCTAGTGATGGAGAAATAAATAAGACTCTGAAGCACAACCTAAAGTGACCTTAATCACAGTGACAATTCCATGAAAGTAATGAGAATTGTAAATTGAGGAGTCCTCTCAGGTTTATGGTATGTCAGTTTTAAATGGCCTGTTAATCCTCCAAATTTCAACTGCAGTTGATGAAAATACAGCTTTTATTGTTATTGTTTCTTCAGTCAGTTGTGGTCTTAAGGTTTCTGAAAGGTGTAGTGGTTTCTAGTCTGCCTCAGAGCAGGAATTTTCTGGGAACTTTAAGCCACAGTTGGGTAAAATCAGCCATGGGCAGCTTGTGAGGAGCTTTTCTGGGACCAGATCTTCTTTAAGAGAACTTGGATCTGTTGTTCCTGCAGGGTTCCCTTTTGGAGGTTTCTCATCACAGGAGCTGATCAGAACAGAGAACTGAAGATGTGGTGCACGGTGTCCTGGACCTGTCTGCAGACTGTCCGGTACGTGTTGGTGGATGCCCCTGAAGGGTGGGATTTAGGGGTACTGAATTTGCAAAGGTGATCCCTGATCTCCAATGGATTCTACTCCAGCCCAAATTTGAGCCTCCTCCTTTGCCATTCCAACCTGTCATTGAAAGCTCTCTCAGCTGTGGCAGACTGTCAGGTCAAGCTTTGGCAAGGCCAGGGAAGTTTATGCTTTTATTATTGGTGTTACCAAGACCTGCTGTCTTTGCCTTGTTCTGTAAATCCTAGAGACATAGCTGTAGCATGAGGAGAGGCTGCACACCTTGAGTGTTTTCTTCTCTAGAAATTTTAGATACTCAATAACCAATCTAGGATTTTTTCCTATTAGTACTTTTTCTGTTTAAATTATGAGAAGCTGCTATACTGATAGAACTTAAGAAATTATCATTAAGAAATTATTTTCCCTGTTTAAGTGAGAAGAGTATGACATAGAGCTGAGTGCTACTTTTTCCACCTCATACTACAGAAGGTCCAAAACTTGTAGAAAGGTTATTTTGATTTGGATTTTTGGTTTTAAATCTGTAGCATTGACTCTTGTACTCCTATGAATGTGGAACATGTTAAGTACTGACAAAGGGTCATCTTTCATTTCAGTGTTCAGAATCCATAATTGATCCTATTGTGTGATCTCCCTGCTGCTATCTTAGCTGATGTCAGCACTGATTTCAGCAAAGGTGTTTGTGTTCTAGTGGGTGTTTGCACTGTAATAGGGCTGTAAACTCCTTAAGGTTCTGTGGGATTTTTGGTATTTAATGTAGTTTCATAGCAGTCATGCTGGTTGGGCTAATCTGCTTTGCTGTCTGCATCCCCTCCCTCTTATTTGTCTATGTAGCTTTTCTCCTGACATCTTCAGCTCTATGAGTATTCTTCCCAGCCTGAAAGTCTGCCTGGACCTCTCCGCTGAATATCTGATTCTGAGTGATGTGCAGAGAAAAGTAAGTAGTTCATTTTATTGCTGCCTGTGGGCAATGGTGACAGAAGCAGAATTGGCCTTGTGTGTGACTGGTTCTGCTGCCTAGGTCTGGGATTTGCATGTTAGTAGATAAAAATGCAGAGGTTGACTCAGCAATTTCACTGTTAGATGAAAACAGGTAACAATTCAGCTGAGTAATCCTGAGGAGCCTTAAGGATTACTTCTCACCCTTTGTAAAGCTCTGTAAGGCTCTCATTTGGAGATACTTGTGTCTGGCATGGTAGGAATGAGTTCTTGATCAACATTGTCTTGCCTAAGAGTGTGGTGCTTGTGGTTCCCTTGAGTGTTCCATTTCAAATTTCAAGACCCAGGCTTTATTCCTCATGTCATCTCTCTTGTTATAAAACTATTTTGGCTGCTGGGCTTTGTAGTCTCCACACATACACTTGGGCTGCTCTGAAAGCTCTGATTACCATTTCTGATTCTTCCAGGTCTTGTATGTGATGGAGCTGATGCAGAACCAAGAGGAGGGCAAGGCTTACTTCAGCTCCATCTCGGAGTTCCTCCTTACCCACCCAGTGCTAAGCTTTGGCATCCAGGCCGTGAGCCGCTGCCGGCTAAGGCACACCGAGGTACTCCCAGCAGAAGAGGAGAATGACAACTTGAGTGTAGGTAGGTGACAGAGTTTGGCTGCTGTGTGATCAGGATTTCTTTCCTGGCTGGTTCTGACTTTCTTGTGAAAGCTGGTCACTTCTCCTAGACAAGACAAGAGGAAACAGCCTCAGGTTGCGCCCAGTGAGGTTTAGATTGGGTGTGAGGAAAAATTTCTTCAGCAGGCTTAAGCTGGGTTGTCAAGCATTGGAATACAGGATTCAAGGTATGGCCTCACCAGTGCTAAGTACAGGGGGTGGTCACTGCCCTGGTCCTGCTGGCCACACTGTTGCTGATACAGGCTGGGATGCCAGTGGCCTTCTTGGCCACCTGGGCACACGCTGGCTTATTTTAAGCTACTCTCAACCAGCACCCGCAGGCCTTTTCCCCTGGGCAGCTTTGCAGCCACTCTGCCCAGCCCATGGTGCTGCAGGGGGTTGTTGTGATCCAAGCACAGGACCTGGCACTTGGCCTTGTTGAACCTCACACAATTGGCCTCAGCCCATCAGTCCAGCCTGTCTAGATCCCTCTGTAGGCCCTTCCTGCCCTCCAGCAGATCAGCATTCCTGCCCAGCGTGGTGCACAGCATCACCAGCCAGTCAAGGGAGGGGATTGTCCTGCTCTGCTCTACACTGGTGTGGCCTTGAGTCCTATGTGCAGTTTTGGGCACCACAATATAAAAAAAGACACTAAGCTGTTAGAGAGTGACAAAGGAAGGCCATGAGGATGGTGAAGGGGAAGCTGTATGAGGAGTGGCTGAGGTCACTTGATCCGTTCAGCCTGGAGAAGAGGAGACTGAGGGAAGACCTCACTGCAGTCTCCCAGCATCCTCACTAGGGGCAGGCACTTTCAATCTCATGGCCAGTGACAGGACTCACAGAAATGGCATGAAGCTAAGTCAGGGGAGGTTTAGGTTGGATATCAGGAAAAAGTTTTTCACCCAGTGGGCGACTGGGCACAGGAACAGGCTCCCTGGGGCCGTGGTCATAGCACCGAGCCTGTCTGAATTCAAGAAACATTTGGACAATTCTTCCAGGCATGTGCAGTGATTTTTGGGGTGTTCTGTGCAGGGCCAGGGGTTGGACTCAATGATCCTCATGGGCCCCATCCAACTCAGGATATTCTATGATTCTGTGGAGTTGTCTGCAAACTTACATCAAGTGCTCTTGATGCCCTCGTCCAGATCATTGATAAAGAGAATCTGTGTGGTGCTGGTTCTTTGCTGTCAGTTGACCCTGCTGTGATGTTTTTGTAGTACTTTGTGTGTAGTTTCCGTGCAACTTCATATTTTACCTTTGTCTCCCTTCCAGAAGGTGCTCAGGGCTCCGGGGCTGTTGAATCAGCAGCGGGCGTGCTGATAAAACTCTTCTGTGTGCACACCAAGTGAGTATGTGTGTGCAGCTGTCGGTGATGGTCCTAACCCTGCACTGACCTGTAGAAATTCAACTTATTTAAATCCTTTTGCTCATAACAAAAGCTACTTGGCCCCATAGAAATTTCTGGCTGTGGTGTGTATGGCGTTACCAGGAGGATGTCACACCCTGAATGGTGTGACAAGCTTACATTTCTGTGGCCATGAGTGATTTAAGAATGGTGCTCACACACAAGTGCTGGGAAACATCTCAGATGCCCTGGTTGTCAGAACTGGGTGACATGGCTGAGTGAGGATCAGCTTCTGTTGCTTCAGTGACAGGCAGAAAACACTGAAGCATTTTCCAGGGGAATTAGTTCAGTGAAGAGAAATCTTCTGAGCCTTAAGACTTCTCTTGGTGGTTCTTAAGCTGATCAGAGATGCTTGTTTCTTTCCAGGGCCCTACAGGATGTGCAGATTAGATTCCAACCTCTTCATAGCCCTGACACAAGTGCTTCCATGCCTTCCCATGGCTCTCATGAAGAATTTGGTGAGCATGTGTGTTAAATTGGTCTTCGGTGTTACTGAGCCTTCAAAGGTTGTTGGCGGGGGGAGCAGGAGGGTGGTTTTGGGTATCTCTTTGTACTGCAGTGGTGTCATTGCATAAGAGGTTCTGAAAACAGAGTAGCAGTGAAGCAGGAAGCTGGTTAGACCCTAGTTATGAGTATGGAGTTTGGGATGTGTTAGACCAGGAGTGCTAATGCTTTGTGCATGCTTGAGTTCACCTTCTTGGGTGATTTGGCACTTGTGCAAGAAACTTGAGGTTTATCTCTTGTCAGGTGGAAGAGATCAGAGTGACAGCAGAGCTGTGGGAGTAGAGGGGACTGGGTTGTCTGTGATGTGCTCTTTCAGTCCATTCACCGTTCTGGGATGTGGCAGTTAAACTGGCCTTGCTTTTAGGGAAGAAAGGAAGCTTGGACATTTTATTATCAAAGCCTGATAAAATTCACTCTGACATACAAAGAGAAAGCGTAACACAGGTTTTGCTTTGCCCTAAGCTTTGACTGGGATGTTGCAGGGTTTTTGCTTGTTCTTTTTGGAATCAAGCATGGCATTCAATGGCGTAAGTTCATACTTTGTGGAATTAGAGCTTTAGTTTTGGAGGAGAGTTCCGAACTGATTTGTATCTCTCCCTTGAAGCCTTTCCAGACCACATGGCTGATCTGAGCACGGAAGGGCTGGGATCTGAAAAGGAATCTGTGCATGGCTCCCAACCAGACCTGCGGCGTATTGCTGACCTGCCTGTGCCAGCAGACTTCCTTTCTCTCTCCAATGATGCCAAACCCAAGCTGATGACTCCTGATGCATTCATGACACCAAGTACTTCTCTTCAACAGGTAATCAGAGATCAGCACTGTTACGGTGATGCAAGGGATGGGAGTGGATTTTGGTACTTTTTGGCATGCTTTCCAGGCTGTGGTGATTCTGATAGGCTCTGCTAGCTGAATGCAGAGCACACAGGAGTCTCCGCATGTAACCAGACTGAGCAGAGACATGTTGGCACATCTGAAATCCTAAGCTGGCCTAAGCTTGTGTTGTCAGTGCAAAACTGCTGATGTAACTGTGCTTTGTAGAAATAGGGCTTTGCTAAATAACTGTAGCTAAGCTGGGAGACTGCCCTTACTGGTTTACACATGTTGTTTGGGGCTATGCTGTAACTGTAATAGAAGAAAATACGCCACCTCTGCACATCCTGTCTGATGGGATCCCGTGGGAATGCAGATCTGAAATGATCAGATAGGTAAATGGGACTGTTCAGACTTGGGAGACCCTGCTGGAGTACCCCACTCTCTGCCACAAGCCCTCTGCCTCTGCACTGGTGAGGTCACTTTGTTTGGGGACATCAGTCCCTCGATAAAAGCAGCCATGGTTCATATGATGAGGATGTTTTGGGACTTGCATTCAACGAGCACCTGGGCACCTTAGCAGTAGAATTCAACCTGTGGGGATGTTTTCTATTCCCTCTTCACCAGAGACTCTCTAGGAGTCTTTCTTTCTCAGGTTGAATTGTGTTGTTGCCCTGTGTCCCATCCTGACTGCTGTGCGTTTCCTTACAGATCGCTGTCTCTCCAGGCAGCAGTGTCAGTTCCCTGACTGCAGTCACAGCCATGAGCAGCACTTCTGTCACGGATGCCTCTCTGCCCAGGTACATAGCACATGAATTGAGTAATACATCTGCAGCTGAACTGATACAGGCCTTTGGGATAGCACAGAGCTGTAGCGTGTCTTCTAGGAGAGGAGATTGTAACCAGAGTTAGAAACTGGCCTGAGTCCCAATGTCCCTGTATAGGCAGCTGTTTGCATCCCTAATGCAGCTTGGAACATGCCTGTTGATGTCTAGGGGCCAACAAGAGTGTTTCATGTGTGCCTCACAGGGATTCTGTTATTGCAGCTCAGTTTTGTTGCTCTACATGCTTTCCCCAAAGGGCCATTGTTGTTTACAGGTAAGAGAACACTGCAGCCACCAAGGACAGCAAGAGAATTGGGACTGGTGGAAAATCTTACAGTGTGACAGTGGGTTGGGCTGCATAACAGGCAAGAACTTCACTTCTGGGGTTGGGAAAAGGAGAGAGACCTGTCTCGTTGTGTCCTGTTTCTCCCTGAACTCTGTACAGTGTGCACTGGAGATAAAATTGGTCCCTTCTCTCACTGACCCCTTGAATTCTAAGAGATTGCAATGCCCCTTTTTTACTTTTTTGTTGTTTCCACCTGGTATCTCTCTGGGCTGTGTGGGGACTAAGAGATGCAGGTGCTCATTGACAGGGAGTAGCTGACCATGGAAAGGGCAAGGGCTCCTCCACTGACCTTTGTACCCCATCTCCTCACTTTGAATGTTTGATGCAGATCAATCATTTCTTTGGGCTCCTTGATTTGGTGGTGTCTGTTTCTGCAGAGCATCGGAAGACTTGACTGTGAGCCCCAAGATGCAGCTGGACACCAGCCTCACGCTGAGCAGCAGCAGCAGCAGTCTCCAGACCAGTCCTAGGAGTCACTCTGTTCTTATCCCAGGCCTCCCTGACAAGCTAACACCAAAGGCACCTGTTCCAGTAAGGCTCCAAATGCTGTTCCCTTCCTTCTCATGGGCCAGGGAGATTCTATGGGCCTGTACAAGCTGAAATTGTTCAGCCTGGAGAAGAAAAGGCTCTGAGGAGTGGAGCGGCCTTTCAGTGCTTGAAAGAGATGAAGAGTGACTTTTTACATGGGCAGAAAGGGATAAGGCGTGGAAGAATTATTTTAAACTAGAAAAGGGGAGATTTAGGTTGAGTGTTAGGAGGAAATTCTTTATTCGGAGGGTGGTGAGGCGCTGACAACAGACTTCCCAGGGAAGTTTTGTATGTCCCATCCCTGAAAGTGTTCGAGGCCAGGTTGGATGGGGCTTTGAGCAACCTGGTGTAGTGGAAGGTGTCCCTGCCTGTGTCAGTGGGGTTGGAATGAGATGAGCTTTAAGGTCCTTTCCAACCCAAACCTTTCTAGGATTCTCTGAAATTACACTTACTTGGATGTTAACAGGGACAGTGTGTGCCCTTTGGAAAACACAGCTGCTGGCACAGACCTGCAGCCCAGTTTACTCAGCCATGTTGATGGAACTTGTCCATTTATAGAATAGCATGTCTGTGAAAACCAGAGACAGCTCTAGCTCGTGCTGTCACTATCCCAGTGGCTGGACATGGTTAGGAGACAATGCTACCTGGAAAGGTTTATTCCTGCTTGTTGGTCTGATGAGTCTGAAATAGCAATTTCCTATCCCTAAATTTTAATTTCCAGATGTTGTGTAAAATGAATCATGACCAAAGCTTGAGATTGAAATAAGTTTTCAGTCTAGGAGATGTTCAGTGTTAAAACTGATGTTTTCCCTCAAAGAGGAGAGAGTCTGGAGCAGAGCAGGGAGGTAGAACTACTGTTATAGTTTGTTTTGAAAGTGAGTTCAGACTAGCGTTACCTTAAGTGTGTTGTTAGCCCAGCTGAGTCCACTACGAGTCCTGGGACCATTTTCCATCTGATGAAGGAGTGGGAGCCAGGGATCACATGAGGAAAGGATACAGCAGCCTGTTTCCAGAGGCAGTTTGGGTTTCATTACCTTAAAGGCTCTTGTTTGATTTTTGTTTTCAGGTTGCACCAGGAAACTCCTCTCTAGCACTGGAACTGCAGGAAGTGGAGCCCTTGGTGGTGCCCCAGGCTTCTCCCACCCGTGAGCGTTCCCCAGACGTCATTTCCTCTGCTTCCACAGCCATGTCCCAGGATATCCCAGAGATTGCTTCCGAGACCCTGCAGCGCAGCTTTGCGGCGGCTCCGTCCGGGCTCCCTGGGGAGGTGCTGGAGCCCGGTCACCACGCAGACAGTATGGCCTCAGCTGCCTCAGCCCTGCATTTGCTGTCTCCCAGGAACCGCCACAACTCCGAGCACAGCCACCACTCTTTGGACATGCCTCCAGTGGAGGTGGACAGACTGAATGCTCCATCATTACTGGAGACTGCTTTAACTCAGGAAAATGCATCTTCTGACAGTGTTGTGAGTCAGCCATGGCCAGCGGCTCCTGACATAACCCGGGAAACCAGGAACAGCATGGCAGACAGGTAATCACTTGGGTTGGTCTGGCACAGGGCAGTTTTTTGCAGTTGCCAAATGGGCAGCTTGGTGAAAAGTGAAAAGCTCTTCCGTTGTGATTAATCCAGAGCAGTTCTCCATCCGTCTGTTCCTTAAAGGATCTGATGAGTCAGCCTTCCTGTGTGCTTGGTCTGTATGCTGTGCCCGAACTTCCTAGGCCACCTCTAACCATTTTTGCTCTCTGATACCCTTTGCAGCATAAATGATCTCTGTTAAGAAGGTGAAAAGTCTACTTTATTGGCTTTCATGTTCGCCTGGAGACTTGAGATAAGATTTTTTTGTGTGTGCGCTCTGGAAATCAAACCAGTACAAGCTAAGTTCTGCCCCAGGTGATGCATTCCTGCAGGCTTTTGTTGAATCAATTAACACATAACTGACAGGTTTGGTTATAGGTTAATTGTACATCTCTCTTCTAGGATTGGCTCTGTGCAGCTAGTGTTATAAATAAATAAAGTACTTTAGCAGTCAGAAAATAAATGGCAGTGGGCAAGGAATGAAGAATGGTGCAACATCACTTAGGCTGCTTAGGAGTAATCTGTTTTGCTGGACCAGTGCTGGGTTTCATCACAGACTTAGTGTCCCTGTCTTGTAGTGGGATGAGAACAGTGAGATGCATCTGGCATCTCCAGAGTCTGCTTAGGCCAGGGCTACATGCACCATGAGAACCTGAAAACACCTTCCTTTTCAGCAGGACTAGAAGGCTGAGAGGATCTCTGTCATCCCTCAGGCAATCCTGGACTGTTCCCTCATCAGAATTGTAAAGAAAGGCCTCCCCTTGTGCCTCCACAGCTGAGGACGTTGTTCCAGGAAACAGTCCCATCTGATAGCTCTTGGGAGGGCATTAAGACTGTGTTTCTAAGCAATATTTTTTCTTTCACTCATATTATGAACTTGAGAAAGTACTTTTGTAGGAGTTTGCAACTCCCCTCAATCCCACTCTCTTTGAATTCTTCAGGACATATTATATCAGAATACCAGATCACCTATCTCTGACTGTGAGAGATTTCACTAGTGCTCACTTCTGTTTGAAGTTCTTCCTGCAAGCTGCATTCAGGCAGACCTAATTTGCAGCCTAGAAGCACACGCAGTTTGCTTTCAAAATCATTATGACACTCAGACTAGATCCACTGTTACAATTCTGTCTGTTAGAGCTGACCCATCACATTCACACACTTCCTCAGACACTTCAAGGAACTAAGAAATAATGATGATATTTGCTCCAGTGATCAGTATTAAATGAGGAAAAACAAACCCACAATGGTGCTATTCATTGAAGTATGCTGTGCTGCCAGGTTTGAGTAGTGGCTTATCTCTCTCTTGTATGAATGGCTGTTGGGAGATAGTTCTTGGTTAGTGCTTCTAGGATAGCTGAGCTGCTTCTTCCTTCTGGACAAGTTCAAGTGTTTAGTGCCTCTACACAACACTTGCCTCTTCCTGGAACTGTGGGATCAGTGTGGGGCTGTTTTTTGTTAGAGACTTTCTATCAGGATCTCTCATGAGACATGGAGAGAGTGAGTATCCAAGCTGAAAGAGACTTTCCTGATGGTATTTTCTTTTTTCCTCTTTCTAGCCCAAGGGATGAGGTTGAAGAAAAGCACAAGAGCTCTTCCTACCATCGACACAGCTACCACCTGCTGCAGCATGACAGCCAGGATGCCAGTGCAGAACAAAGGTACCAGAGTGCTCAGCCCCCTTTCTCGCCCCTCACGGACTCAGCTCATGTTGCGTTTGTGCCTCTGTCCCCAGCTAGCCTTCAAGTGTGGGATGAATGTCTCTGCTTTGTCTCCTCACTTAACGTGTGTTTGCAGCCCAGCTTCCCTAATCTTCTGATGACTTCAGCTCATCTCAAGATTGGCCTCTAGGCACTCTTCAGTTTATTCTCTGTAGGGAAAGGTTTGATTGTGCTGCTTCTAAAAGCAGGGAACAAGCTTGGTTTAATTACCAGTAAAAACCTATTAAGGGACCAGTTTTCGAGTATTGTGCCTTATATAAGTTAGCAAGGGTATCTCAGGAGTAAGTTTCTTGCTTCTGACATCTTTCCTCCCTTATGAGTCCCCGTAAAGTTCTGTGAGCACATTCTGTGTGCCTGACAAGCTCAGTCCTGTTTGACAGCTGAGGGTTGTCCACAATCCACATGTAAATTCAGACTGAAATGTGCAGCCTGTATTGCAAGCTGGTCAGCAGGTGAAAGTCTCCAAGGTACTGAGGATCACAGGTGTCTTAGGCTCACCTGCTCCTCCTCTGTTCTTGCAATGCTTTCTGGGTCCAGTGCTTGCTGTGTGTGAAGCTGTAAGGATGTGCTGTGCTTGGGTTCCCTGCTAGGTCATGCTGGGACTCATATGCCAGTGTTTGCAGCTAAAGAGGCATCATTCAGCCACGCTGCCTGGGCCCTGGCTGTCCCTAATGCAGGGACCCTCCAAGCCTTGCTGCACAGCACTCGAGCTCAGCCTGAGCAGACATGGATCAAAGCAGAACAGCCTGTTCTGAGCTCTGTAGAGGTGACTGTGAAAGGTTAGGGTGGGGGTGTCTGTAGCTGACTCTGGCTGTGTGTGAATGAAGAGCTGTGTGAACCCCTCCCCTCCATGAAGGCTGACCCAGTCCAGTGTTGCGAGTGATGTCCTCTCCCCTGCTGTTCCTTCACAGTGACCATGATGATGAAGTTGCAAGCTTGGCTTCTACATCAGGTGGATTTGGTGCCAAAGCATCTGCGCAGAGGCTGCCTGTGAAGGACTGGAAAGTCAAGGCATCCCCCCGGGCTTCCCCAAAGCTAAAGCGGAAGGGCAAGAAGGATGACGGGTACGCTGGGCTTGCCAGGACACAGGAGCCTCTGGGACCAGTTGGGCAGGGCCACAGCCTCTTGTAGCCATTGGGGTCTGAGGCAGCAGCCAAGTGCTCCCAACCCTCACCCCATTTGCAAAGGGCAGGAACCCCACAGAAAGCATTTTTGGTTACTCAGACACTGACTGTCACTCGGGCGTGAGAATAGTTCTGCACTCTCTCCAGCTGGGACTCAAAATCCAAAATATAACCTGGGCTTGAGAAGAACGTGTGGGAGGTAAATTGCACATTGTGAAGGGACACTGGGTCCTTCCACTGGTTTCAATGAAGGCTTCATTGGAACTGTGATGCTGTGAGTATCACAATGGCCTCCATTTCTAATTGGCTTCGGAACAGTGGCACAGTGCCCTTGTGCAGCAATATCTGTCATTTGTTACCTGCTTGCTGCTTTTGTGTGTTTCTAAATGTGCCTGTATCAATATCCTGCGAGTGAAAATTGGTGACTGGAAGGGTCTGCCCATGGCACGTTAGACCAATCTGTCTGCATCGGTGTGAGGAGAGCAGCACAGCTTCTGCACAGGGCTCCCTCCTCTTCTTGTGTTCCCATAGCTCCATGAGTTGGATCTCTAGCTGTGCAGATCATAACAAAGATGGGCTATGGCATTTAATTCTGGCTCTGGCCCTGCACAGTGGCACCCTGAAGCTCTTGGCTTCTGAAATGACTTTCACTTTTTCTGCCTCAGTCCTTTTAAGGTTGATGAGTGGGTACTGAGAATTAAAAATGTTTGCTATTCTTCATAGATCTGTGACTTTGATGGAGACATGCAATATTAGGGGATCAGTTCAGTCACAAAGGGTCTCCCGGGAGCCACGTGTTCAGTTCAGTGTTTTTCTTTATTCTGCTGTGTGAGGTGGAGTGCATCACTAATTTCTTCACCTTTAGAGCTGGAATCACACCAGATTATTTGTGCTCATTCATTCTAAATTTTAACCAATGAATACTTGTTTTTTTCTTCGGTAAAATATCGGGAGACCTTCAAAAGCTGTTTGGCAAAGTCTTCCCTGGCTTCGAATTTGGACAAAACTGAAAAATCATTGTGCAGGGCACTTTGTAACAGTCCTCATTATCACTTGGTTTAGGTCTCTTCTCTGCAAAGGGACCAGTCTGTAAGGAACTTCAGGGTCTGTGAATAGTGCAGATGATGGAGTCATAGTGCTTTAAGGACTGGGATTTCATCACCTTCCCATTGTTCTCCCTGTAATTAATATGAGGCAAAACAGAAGTATGAGCTGGAGTGTAAAATCTAAAGCAACCATAAACTGTGTGATCTGTTTTGGCAGAAGACTTGTATAATAAGAGGAGTTAATGACATAACTGGGTTACTACTCTGTGTCTGTTTATTTCCAGGGATGTGAACCAGTCACCAAGATCATCTAACAACCAGGTGAGTCAGACCTGCTCTTCATGATGCTTCGTATCTTACTAGGAAAGACCTAAGAGAAAGTTCATCCCAGTTCCTTGAAGTATCATGGGCCATGCCTGAGCAGGTTGAGATGGAGCTGCACTTGGGCTTGACATTGCTCTGTGCTGACATGCAGCAGAGAAGGAGCTGCTCTGTGCTCTCCAGACTGATGATTTCCTTCTCATATTTGCCTGTGCCTGCAGCAGGATAAGCTGTTCCCAGCAAAGAAAGGGTTGCAGGGGGACTGACCTTGATATGTGTCTCCTTGTTCCTTCCCCTTAAAGGTGGGTCCTCACACTCCTTTAACTATTTTGAGGAGGTGACAAGACAACACACTATAGATGTATGCTTCTCCAGTTGTTTGGTTATTCATAAATAACCAAAAGAGCTGAAAAAGTGCTCTAAGAAACCTCCTTACTGTACTGATTGCACAGCTCTTTCATGAGTGTTTGAGGTCGTTGTTTACATTCATACATTGCTCTCAGTACCCGGCCAAAAGTGAATAAAATCTGCTTTGAAGGGAGTCTTGAATCTAAACAGTTGATATTCTAAGCAAGCATTTATTCATTCCATGCAGGAACCTTGCTTTATCAGTTTATTCCTTGGCACAGGAGTTCTTGGGAGCAGGCGTTAAGCTGGTCCTGTTTGCCGCGTTGTGTGTTACGCTTCGCGTCCAGGCGCAGGGGTTGACTCAATGCTGAGCAGAAAGCTCAGCTGACCTGCAGTCCTGTTAGAAATTAATGCTTGTCCTCTCCACGTGTAGATGACACCGGAGTTCCAGGATGAGCTGATGTGCATCCTGAGGAGCCAACAACGGGAGCTCTCCGAGCTGCGGCAGAACCAGATGGAGCTGCTGCAGAGGCTCACAGATCACCTCGATGCCATCCAGAGCTCCCTCATGGGCCACATGGAGAGGGTGATCGACTCCCAGCAGGAGCAGGAGCGTATCCTTGTATGCAGATGTTGAGTGGAAGGTTGCAAGGCAGACTAGAGGCATGAGGAAGGCTCAGAAGGGTCAAGGATCTTGGGAGCGTGGGGCCATAGGTGCAGTACAATTGCCTGGCTGCAGTATAACTGTTTCAGTTCCTCTCAGGCCCTTTCTAAGGGTAAGAAACTCAGAAACAGAACAGAGAAGAACAGACACATCCTCCATGCCACTAAATCTTAGTTACCCGTTAAGCCATAAGTGCTGCAGTGCTGGTATAGACCAGAGGTGCGCTTGGTACATTATCCCACCTCAGTCAGTGGCCAGTTGCACAAGAGTAATTGTGGGATGATCCTTTCCTCCTTAAGGCAAGTTGCACCAGAAATAGCATCTGGCTGCCATACTGCATAGCTGGATGCAGAATTACCTTGTTTGTCCACATTTACTCATATGGTGATCTACAGGTCCCTTATGTGTTGTCTGGGAAGTATTTTCTTTTGGTGCTTTCAAACCTGGTGTCCAGTTGTTGGTATTGTATTGCGAGTCGTTGGTTCCTGTGTACATTTGCTGCACTGAATTTGGTTATGTTCCCCAAACTGAGCAGCTCCAGCCTATCTCGTGTCTGAAACCACTCTTAACTTCCATGACAACAGTGTTCTCTATTAATTAGTCTTGGATTTTCCTTTTTTGGCCATCAGTCTGATATTCACAGATAGTTTAGATACCTTTCTACTGAGTTTCAGTGTCCAGAGCTATTTTGTAATACTAGAACAAATTTTCCTTTCTGCACAGCTTTATGCATGGACTGAATTTTGTCAGCAGCTGAATTGTCATTTCTTTGTTTGCTTTGTTGGAGTTTGGTGTTTGTTTGTTTAAGATGTGTTTGTATGTTGGCTCCTTCAGAGAGCTTGCTTGCTCATGAGGAATGAGCAGCCTGAAGCCTGGGTTTGCTCCCATGCACTGTATCACTTATGTCCACTAATTCCATCCTATAGAAACATTTTTACCAGCTTGCTGTTTATGGATAATAGACTTGATGGTTTCTGGTGTCCTGGTTTTGACTCAGAGGGAGTTAATTTTTTTCACAGCAGCTCATGTGTTTTACGTTTTGGATTTGTGGCCAAAACAATGCTGATAACACACTGATGTTTTTGCTGTTTCTAAGCCCTGTCAAGGCCTTCTGTGTTTCTCACGATGCTCCATCAGGCAGAGGCTGGGGGTGGGCAAAAGTTGGGAGGAGACAGAGCCATGACTGCTGACCCCCAGTGACCAAAGGGATGCCCCACACTGTATGACATTGTGCTCAGCAGTAAAGGCTGGGAGAAAGGAGGAGGAAGAGGGGGGACACAGAGTGATGGTGTTTGTCTTCCCCAGCCACCATCAGGCATGAGGGAGCCCTGCTTTCCTGGGAATGGCTGAACACCTGCTCGCCGATGGGAAGTAGTAAATGAATTCCTTACTTTTGCTTTACCCCTTAAACTGTCTTTACCTCAACCTGTGAGCTGTCTCACTTTCACCCTGCCTGTTCTGTCCCCCATCGTCTGCAGATGAGTGAGTGAGTGGTTGGCTGAGGCTGAGCTGCCTATGGGGCAGCCAGGTTAACCACAATATGTAGGAAACAGTACTGTCCAACTTCTTTTAGCTGTTTGACTTTCCTATCCTGCCTTCCAAAGCTCTTCTCTCACCCTGATCAATTGTTTAAGAGCACCCTGTTTCAGGAACACAGCAGTAATGTTACGAGATCCCTCTTTCACCAGAGCTGCACATTTGCTGTCACTGAGCCTCTGGAGGTGAGGCTACTGTCCATCTTTGTGGACAGGAGTGTTGTGGGTAGACAGGAAATCTGTTGTTTGTGCTCCTTAACACGAGTTCTCATTAGAGAGAAGACTGGACCGGGTGCTTACAGAAGGGCAGCAGCGCAATGGGCAGCTCCAGGAGCACCTGTCCCAGCAGCTCTCCCAGTCCCTGTCCACAGCTGTGTGTAACCGTCTGGAGAGGACCATTCGGGAGGAGATGAAGAAGACAGTGCCCCAGTGTGAGTGTGGCTGCCTAAGTAGGGGAGGTGGATCCCTACAGGTGGCTCCATAGGGATGGAAAGCACAGTGTGAAAGTGCTGCCACTGTACGAAGCAGGAGTTAGCTTGTGTGAACAGCAGGCTCTGCACAACACACTGCTGTGGGCCCCGCTGTAATCTGAGAAGGGGGGCTGTGGTTTAGAAGCAGTATGAGGCTCCCAGAGGGAATGCCTTTCCAGAGAGTGTGGTCTGACCTTCCATTATAATCTCTAAAGCCTTTGGAGTCTGTTCAGTGGAGGAAGGTGAAAGAGGCTGATGAGTTTGGAAATGCTGAGACTTGGCTGGAGCAAGCTTGAACTTGTCTTAGCCCTTTCTCAATGCACTGGCACCATGCATGTAAGGAAATGTTCCAAAAACTGCTGGTGGGAAAGCCTGCAGCCAGTAGCTGCCTAAGGCAGGGCTACCTGCTATTCTGGACCAGGCCAGCTGTGACTTTGTCACACCAACTCTTAAAAACCTTCAAGGCTGGAGGTTCCACAACTTTTGGTGACTTCCAGAGCTGTACCACCTTCCTAGTGAAAACTTTCTCCAAATGTCCAACCTTAGCTCCCCAAGCAGAGTTTGTGGTCATTGTCCCTTGCTGTGTCGTATCCAAGAATCATTTGATTCCATTTTCTTTTTTGGGGCTTTGAAGTGTGACTTTAGGCTTAAAGCTGCAATTTTGTCCTGTTTTTGTTATGCCTAGGCATTTCCAAGAGCATGGACCCTACTGTCAGCCAGCTCAGTAATACAATCGCTGCCAAGCTCACTGCTGTTGAGGGGACACTGAAAGAGAATATCACCAAGCTAGTGAAATCAAAGGTAAGGAGAACTAGAGTAGCTTTTCATGGGGACTCTGAGTTGTTACCTGCCTGGGTAGCAACTTCTTACACCTTTTCCCCTCACCTTCCTCTCTAGGAAATGCCAGTTTAGCTGCCAGTAGTCAAAGCTCTTTCATGGTCTCATTAGGAGAACAAGCTCTTTGTAAGCTCCCCTGCTCACTTTGCCTCATTAGCACTCTTTTCATTTACCAAGTTGTTCATTTTCTACTAGAGATTCTCACCACAGCAGTGACTTCTAGGGCCAACTCAATCAGTCAAGTGGTGAATGTTTGACTGGCTCCATTCTATTCTCCATATCTACATTATTTAGAGAGCACAAGCTGCTTACTTACCTTGGCAGGGAAGGATGTTTTTTTGGGAAGCAAGGAGAAGAAGGGGAAAGGAGCTGTGCATGACTGTGCCACTTTCCTTTGCTCTACAGCAGAAGTACAGAGAAGTGGTGCTGGTTTTGGGCAGCCCCTGAGCAAGCAGAGGTTCTGCCTGCTGGAGTCACAGTGCAGCCTGGCCAGTGGGAAGAGCCAAGGGGAGCACCCTTGCAGACACTGGGCTGTCCTTACATGGTGTGGGTGTGTTGCAGGGACCTGGTGTTTGCCTACATCCTTAGTCTTGGAGCAGGCTGTCATTAATTTTCTGGAATCTTCTGTGTGTGCTTTTAAGAACCTTACAGACAGTGTTGTGAGGGCCACAGCTGACACTCTGCAGGGACCCATCCAGTCAGCCTACAGGGAGGCCTTCCAGAGCGTCGTGCTGCCAGCCTTCGAGAAGAGCTGCCAGTCCATGTTCCAGCAAATCAATGACACCTTCAAGCAGGGCACACAGGAATGTGAGTAGGTTTTCTTCTTTAGCTCCTCTCTGCACTATTTGCATTAGTGGCTGACAACACGTTGGCCTTTTGTTTTTGCCTTTCAGAGTTTCACTGGTGAGTGTTTAACCTCTTAGCCCATCCGTGTGTTGTTTCATACTTGGGAAGCAGAAGTGGGGTGGTTTTTGCAGGTGGTGCTTTAAGAGCAGAGATTCACCTCTGGTCTTTGTAGCCACATAGCAAAACACTCAGCTGTGCTCTGGGAATCTGTGACTTTCTCTATTGAGCAGGAAAGCCCAGCTGTAGGATTATCCCATCCTGGTGTCAGGAACATGATGAATGGAGAGGGTAGCAGTCCTGCAGCTAGGCCCTCCTCTCAGAGGTGTAATGGATTGGAGAAGGTTTAGAGAAGGGTACCAGGATGACCAGAGGTTAAGTAGTGGCTGAACAGTGTGGACATATTCAGGCTGAAATAGAGTATACTCTTTAAGTGAGGAAAAATGTACACTGATGCACTTGGGAAGATCATTCCTGTTCTCAGGCTTGGGATGCAGATCCTTGGCCTTTGGGGCAGGGCTGGACAGATATTACTCTGCAGAACTGGTTTCTGAGACAGCCTGAATGTGGCCAGTGCTAGCAGTGACTTCTGTTGGCCATAGATCTGCAGGGTGTCTCCAGCTGCTGTTTATTTTGCACCCTTCCTCTTCCTCACAAGTCTCCCACAAATACAAGATCTTACATTCTTCTCCCTTTTGATCAGGCCACTTCATAAGATATTTTAAAGTACAGGTTTTAAATCTCTGCAGACATGATTTCTTTTTTGTCAGAAATGTTCCCCCTCTTTCTTCATTAGCATTGAACTAACACAGATCACAATTCACACTATGTATGAAATAAAACACCCTCACTCCTGCCTTCACCTCCCCTGAACAAGGAGTGCCTGTAGAAGTCTGTTGTAGGAGAACTGGTGGGTTTGTTGCTGTGCTGTATGATCGTGTGTGATGGGGAGACTGGAAGCTGGGTTTCTAGTTTATTATAATGCAGCCCAAACAAAGCTTGTGCTTCTACTCTGTCCTGTGCTCATACATGGGCTCAGCAATTGCTTCTGCTGGAGAACATGTAGAGCCTGGCAGCTGGATTTCTGCCCTGATCATCTCCACAGGTACAGATGGCACAAACATCTCCCTCTCTGCTTGTTGCAGATATCCAGCAGCTGGAGGCTCACTTGAAGAACAAGAAGGTACGAGAGCAGGAGGTGCGGGACCCGCTGCTGAACCAGCTTCGGCAGCTCATCAGCACCTTCCAGAGCACCACGGAGCAGCTGGCGTCCACCATCGCGGCCAGTGTCCATGCTGAGGTGCAGCACCAGCTGCACATCATCGTGGGCAAGTAAGTTGGCAGCTGGGCTTGTGGAAAGAGATGTCACTGAGAGGTACATGCATGTCACAAGCACCTCTCCCTGCTTAGTTGCAGAAACAAGCCAGAAGTGCTGTAGGGCTGCTTGTTGGCCCTGCACGTATGGCAAAGCACGTGGGCTGGTGAATGTTGCCCACAGAAGGTTTCCCAGCTGTTTTGGGAAGCTCAGGGCCTGCCTTTCCCCAGGGCCCATGTGCACAATGTAGAACAGAAGGATCTAAGGCACCCCCTAAGCACACTTAAATCTGAACACTTCCTGAAGATCATTTCAGAGGAGTCTTTTGAGGCCTTTTCTTTACTCTATGTCCTCAGGCGTACAGTTTCTAGGGGCTACTCTCTCTCCCCACAGCTGCTCTGCAGCAGTTCGTGCTTTGCCCTCCTGGTTTCAGGATGGGATCCCAGCAGTGCCTCCAGCACATTCACGCCGTGAGGCAGTGGCTCATTGCCAGACGTTGGGATTGCTTGGTGGTCACCTGCAGGGCAGAACAACCCTGCCTATTTTAAGCCACTAGAACATATGTCAGAGCACACTGGGGTCTTCAGTGCAGGCCAGAGTTGCCAGGAAGGCCACCAGACTAAATCCTGCTCTGTTGCACGGGCTGTGCTTGTTCCCAGGGAAGTCCTGCTTTTAGAGCAGGTTTGGTACTTTGTATTCTTTGTAAGAGGGGAGAATCCGGCCCTTGAGGTGAGGTGTCACACAGAGCAGCAGAGTCTGCACTGTGAGCTGCTCTTCTGTGGAGAAGTCACAGGCACAGTAGAAGTGTGTTCTCGTTCCAAAGGTGTCATCTGCACACTAGGAACTGCATCTGACAGATCTCATGTAGGAAGCTGGCCCCATTTGGAGACAACCCCACAGCTGAGTTGCCTTGCTTGTAAGCCAGAGACATTAAAGATTTAAAACATTGTTTAATGAGAGACTCAGTTCCCTGAATTGTCACTTTCCTGCACAGAATCCCAGCGTCTTCCAAGTGCACCCTGGGACAGTGTGGTGTTGGCCACAGAGTTGCCTGTGCCTCAGATCTATTTGTATGAACCCTTTGGGAGCCACACCACAATAAGCAAACCAGCCTGTGCTTTCTCACTGGTATAAGCTTTGCACAGTGTTACCCCTCAGCTCTTCATTCTCAGAGGTGCCCATGGGCTCTGTTTTGGTTTTTTCAGCATGCAGGAGTCTATTTTGGCCCAGGTGCAGAGAGTCATAAAAGGAGAAGTGAGCCTGGCTATGAAGGAGCAGCAAGCAGCTGTCACCTCGAGCATCGTCCAGGCAATGCGCTCGGCAGCCGGGACACCCATCCCCTCTACTCACATGGATTTCCAGTCCCAGCAGACTCACATCCTTCAGCTGCTCCAGCAGGGACACCTCAACCAAGCTTTCCAGCAGGTACCTGGTTTTCCTGGTAGTCATCCACTGCTTGTTGGGGACCAAGAAGGAAAAAGAACTCCTTGGGGTGGGCACATAATCTCACAACAGCTTACACAGGAGTTGACTGAAAAGACCTGTGGCAGTGGAGTGCTTGAGGGGTGCAGTTGCTCTCATGCAGGTGAAGCCAGAGCCATGCAGGTTCCATGATCTCTTTCATCCCTGCCCATGTCCTTTCAGGACAGTGTCAGTGCTCCAGTAAACCAGCGTGTTTTGCCATCAGCGGTGACACGTGGCGCACCTCTGAAGAGCAACAGCTTCATAAGCCTCTCCAGGCAGATCTACCAGCTGGGCCTGACCTTGTCTTTGACTTTGAACATGTAGGCAGATCCCTTTGAGCTGCTGCAGACAAGCCCTTCTGGGAATGATAGCACTGCTGGCCCTGCCCCATGCTGCTGACAGTAACCTGCTCCCCACTGTCTGGCACAGACACAGGTGTCCTCAGAGCATAGAGCAAGAGCCTCAAGATGGCCCTGCTGGCCTGTACAGCAGAGGTGCAGAAAGTTTTGCTCCCAGAGGAGGCTGTCAAACCACTGAGTGTCTCAGGGCTGTCACTCTGTCCCGTGTCCCTCACCCCCCTGTTGTTCCCTGTGCATTTCTAGCTGTGCCTTCCTTGCAGGCTCTAACAGCAGCTGATCTCAACCTGGTTCTGTATGTCTGTGAGACTGTGGATACTCAGCAAGTATTTGGGCAGCATCCGTGCCCGCTGTCCCAGCCTGTGCTGCTCTCCCTCATCCAGCAGCTCTCCTCAGATCTGGGCACTCGTACGGAGCTGAAGCTGAAGTGAGTATGACCAGAGAACGGGGTCCTGTTCCTGGCACTGGCTTTAAATTCACTGCCTGCTTTGACAAAAGTTGGAGCTTTTGTAACCTGTTACTGCCGTGTTTACAGCCAGTGGTAACTCAGAAAAGTACGTCAGCATTGCCACGGGAAGCTTTGCTGCCCTGAGGTAGTAGTGGAAGGAGTACCCAGCAGTAGGTGCTGGTACCTCTGGAACTGTAGCCTGTAAATATTTGCAGCCTGTGCAGCGATCCCCATTCCCCAAGGAACGATTTCCATGTGGAGGCAAAAGGAGGGACAGTGCCATGTTCCCTGGATAGTGGAGGCAAAAGGCAGGACAGTGCCATGTTCCCTGGATAGCAAAATATCCAGGGTAAGTTTGCTCTGTCCTCAAGTCTTAACCCAGCACTGGACTTTGTGTCGGCAGTTTCTTGTCGTGACTGTCAGAAAGGCTCAGTGGGAGGTTGCAGCAGGAGCTACTGGAATAGTTTCTGGTGGATGTTCCAAGCAAAGCTTGTGTGACAAAATAGTGACTGTGCTGATACTTGCCATGAGCATTTTTAGTGTGTGAGTCAAAGCCCTGCTATCTGCCCTTAAAAGTTAAATTGTTAAGGTACCTACAGGTTTTGACTATGGCTTGTGTGGAAAAACTACTTAAATCAAATTTTTTAACGCAACTTAATAGGGATAAAGCAAGCTAGAAAAACTGAAAAGAGCTTCAAGTTACAGACAAGCTGGTAATTGAGGTTAAAGCTGCTGGTGCGAAGTTTAAACTGAATTGTTACTGAAAAGCTGCAGTGACCACATTGCCCTACTCAGGCTGTGGTTTGAAAGCTGATGGCTCATCTGAACTGCAGAGTGTCTTGTTGGTGAAAGTCTTGATCTTCTCCCACCCCTTCTTGGATGGATCTTAGATGTAACCTTACACAAACTGAGCCTCACTGCTGGTGGGTTTTACTGTCTAATGAGTGACTAATTCTGCTTAAAGGCATTTAAGAAAATATCTACTGAGAGCCACCTCCAGCCCCAGGGCGAGTTCTCACTGACTGTTACACCTGCCTTGGTTCCAGCAGCCAGGTCGTGGGGCAGGTGGGCAGGCTGGGAGCTGTAGGCTGCCCTCACACGTTGAGGAAGGGATAGGTGGACTCTGCTGTGAGTCAGGAAAATTTATTTCCTGACAGCTGAACATAGTGCAGAGTTCGGGTGGAGTGGGGAGCAAAATTGTGCATCTTCAGTGCTAGCATGAACTGAATCAGATTGGGATCATGTGCTGGGTTTGGTCCTAACCTTGCTCTCTCCCCTTCAGCTACTTGGAGGATGCAGTGATGCACCTGGACCAAAGCGACCCCATCACCCGAGACCACATGGGGTCAGTGATGAACCAGGTGCGGCAAAAGCTCTTCCAGTTCCTCCAGGTGGAACCCCACAACCCGCTGAGCAAACCTGCGCGTCGCCTCATGATCATGCTCCAGGGCCTGGTCACCCCTGGCATGACCTAGGAGGACCTGGCTGCCTGGGGGGCTGCTCCACCAAGGCCCGCCCAGCAGATCCCTAGTTACTAACGACGTCTGGCTGGTGTTCAGAGCTCTTGCCAGAAAATCTATCAACACGTGTGTGATGTCTCTAAGGCGAACGCCATCTGTGTATAGTTCCAGATAGTCACTGAACATTCACTTGGCTTACTTTTCCTAAATAGCCTCTTTTTTGAGAGTTAAATCTCTTCTTCACCTGCCCATCCGTCCCCAAGGCTGGCTGGCAGTCCATGTCTCATGCAGCAGAAGCCGATGGATTTCTTACCCCTTTAAAGGTTTGGATCTGCTGCCATCAGCAAAGGAGAAGGGAGGTGTGCGCTGAGCCCGAGCACGGGGGCTGCCGGGGCCACGCGGTCCTTGCTGACCTGAAACCTGTACCCACACCTTAGTGAAGGGCTCAAACTCCTCCTCCCTGGTATAGGCACAGGGAGGAGGTCAGCTGAGCGAGAGGGGTTAGTTAAAATTCGTTAATTAATTAGTTACTCTGAGGTTCGTTAATTCCAGATCCACAGTGGGGTGCCCTGCCCACCTGACGCAGTGAGGCAGGGTTGGGCAGGGGGTGATGCCCCTGGAGTGCCCCGGGGAGGGGCTCTGGGTCAGGGTGCTGAGGCAGCAGCAAACTGCAAGAGCCCCGGGGAGCCACCGGTTCTGTTGTGCATCAGAGCATGTCCATGTTTCAGACATTAGTTTTGATTTTACACCGAGGTTTTTCTTTTTATCTAAATTTTGAAGTTTTGGGGGGTTTTGTTGTTTGTTTTTTGTTTTTTGGGTTTTTTTGGAAATAACATTAAGAACAATTCAATAAAAAACTTTTTGAGAAAAAAAAAGTGGAGACCTTCTTCTGTTGTGTGATGGAGGGAAGACTGAGGGGTCTTTGAGGGTATCAAACCATCTCCAGGCTGGAGCCTGAGAGGTGTCAGGATGCCCTCTCTCTTTCCAGATTTCTTCCTGAGTCTCTGCTCAAGCTTTCCTGTGTGAGTCCAGCAGGGCATAATGGTCTCTGCTTCCTGGGAGAGCCAGGAGGTGATGGTGGGCTGCTGGCTGTGGGAAGGGGACATCAATTCCCCTTTTCACAGCAAAAATGTCTTCAGCTGCTCCTCCCTCCTGGAGAAGAGAAGGCTCTGGAAATACCATAGAGCACCTTCCCAATACTTAAAGGGGCTCCAAGAGAGCTGGAGAGGGACTTTGGACTAGGGCATGAAGTGACAGGACAAGGGCAAATGGCTTCACACTGACAAGAGGGCAGGGTTAGATTGGATATTAGGAAGAATTTCTTCCCTGTGAGGACAGTAAGTCACAAGTTGCCCAGAGAAGCTGTGGATGCCCCATCCCTGGAAGAGTTCACAGGACCAGGTTGCACAGGGCTTGGAGCAACCTGCTCTTAGTGGAAGGAGTCCCTGCCNGCTGCTGGCGGCTGCTGGGCGTCGTGTGCCCGCTGCTCCTGCACCTCGGTGAGTGCCGCGGGGCCGCTCCGGGTCGGGCTGCGGGGCCGACACCCCCGGGCTCTCCCCGCCGGGGCTGGGGGGCTGGCGGGTGGGAGCGGGACCCCCGGCCGCGTCCCGCACCCGCTGTAGCTGCGGGGAGCGGGGTGCCCGGTTGCCCCACGGCTCAGCGATCCATCCACCCTTGTCCCGTGTCCTGAGATGCCGGGCAAGGAGGAACGCGGCTTCACAGAGCTGTCCGGGGTCTCTCTGCTCAGGAGGGGACAGTTCCCAAGCTCTGGCTCTCCAGCCCTGTGCTCCCACCCCACGCACCTGCTGGCTTTCCCTGCTGCCCTCGTTCACCGGGGCGGAGGGCACCCTGATCGCTGGGGGACTGTTATCCGGCAGGTCCTGCAGCTCACGGGCACCAGCGTGTCCCCTCCACAGCCCCGCTCCTCCGTGAGCCGAGGAAGGATGCGGAGCACAGCGGTACCCAGCGGCATTTCTGCTCTGCAGAGAGATGGAGAGCCTGGGGTTAACCTGCTCCGGCTGCACGGACGATGGAGGACAGGGACCACCAAACCTCTGGTGGATTTTAGGCTCAGAGGGTGGGTGACTCTGACCCTTCCCCAGGAGCAGGATGGCTGCGTCGGCACTCGCTTGGGAGCCAGGGATGCTCTGCAGCGCCCTGGGAAACTTCCTCCGTGCGTTTCCCTTGGGTTTCCTCCCTGACGGAGCCGGGGACAGGTTTTTCCCCACGGTTTTGCAGTGGAGCAGCGGAGGTGATTTGCCCTCCTGCTTTCTCCTCTTTTGCTCGCCCTGCCCAACCTCATGCCGAGGGAGCTGAGCGGAGGGGAGGGCTTGTGCCGGGCATTAGAGGAGCCCAGGAGGTGAAACCTCAGCCTGCAGCAGGGACCAGCCGGCTGAGGGGAGGCATCATCTGGCCCTGGTAGCTGCTGTGTCCCTGGGCTGGTGGGAGACACACTTGTTGCCTGGCTGGGTCAAAAGAGGAGCAATGGATCCCACTCTCTCTATTGATACCTGTGATGTTTGTGACCCACGTGTCTGGCATCAATCCGAGCCTTTCCGCGGTGCTTTGCTCAGGGGGTTCTCACTGCAAACTCCTAATGTGCCCTGTGGTAGTGTTAGGCTCGCCCTGGTGTTAGTCTTGACCACAGCCACTTTGCTCAGGACCCTGTTCCAGGGGTGCAGGCATGGGATGCCAGCAGCAAGGCACACGGCTCCCTGGAGACCTCCTGGCTGCCTCAGCAGTCACCGGGAAACTTTCAGCTGCTTCTGGGGTCACCTTCCCACAGGGGTCCCCCTCAGGGCTGTCCTCAATTAGAAACCTCGCTGGTGCACACCCATGGCACTTCCAAAACTCCTGTAACTCCTGTGAATTGGCACAGGGACCCCACATCTTCTGGCCTGCAGGATCCCTGGGGCAGAGCTGAGGACCATGCAGGTTTTCCCTGTGACCCAGTCACACATCAGCTCCTTTGGGGCTTCTCACCGAGTGGATGCACTCGCGGTCCTCACGAACACACCCTGTCACCCATTGTCCCGTGGCCGGCACCAGGGTTTGGCCAGTGCCAGTGGTGAATCATTTGTGGAGCAGAGCAGGGAACTGGGGCTTCTCAGAATGAAGCAGCCAGAGTTGCACTTGTGCCTTTTCCTTTTGTACTTTGCCTTCCCCTTTCCCTCCCCCACTTCCCCTTCCTGTTTTCCCTTCCCCTTTCCTCATTATCCTTTCCCCTTTCCTGTTTACCTTTCCCCTTCCTCTTCCCACCTTTCCCCTCCCTTTTCCATTTCCTCTTCCCTCTCCTTTTCCACTTTCCTTTTTCCTTTCCCTTTCCCCTTCCTCCTGCCACCTCTCCCCCTTTTCCCCTTTCCCTTCCTCTTTCTCTTCCTCTTTCCCACTTTCCCCTTCTCTTTCCTCCTTCCCCTTTCCTTTCCCCTTTCCCCCGTTTTCCCCCTGCAGTCGGAGCACGGACTCCAGCTTGCTGAGCCTTTGCTTTGTTTCTTTTCAGTTGTAGTCACAAATTAATCTTTGCTGTCAGGGGATAAAGGCCGGGACAGATGGCTCCGGGGAGAGCCCCGGAGGCCCGAGGTGACGCGACCGGCAGGAGCCCTGCGGCGAATGGCAGCATCGCTGCGGGGTCGTCACATCGCGTCGGGCTCCCGGGCCAGGAGCGAAGGGTCCCTACGAGTGCCCAGGGAGGGGATGCTGGCGGTCCGGGGGATGTGGAGGCCCCTCGCCACATTTCAGAGCCCACTGTCATCCCCACCCGGCGACATCCTCAGGCCACACTCCCCTGAGCCGGGCAGGCGGGGGCTGTCGGGGGGTCGGCGGGGGCTCAGCTCAGTCTCTTCTCTCTGTGCCCCGCAGCCACGAGCCAGGAGCCCGTCAGCATGGCGGGACAGTGCGACACCATCTACAAGGGCTTCGCCGGCTGCCTCATCAGCCTGGGGGACAGCATGGCCCAGAGCGTCCGGCAGCAGCAGCAGGAGG
>VZRS01002203.1:51553-99713 GCA_013398055.1 Ifrita kowaldi | reverse complement strand
GGGCGCGGCGGGCCCCGGCGCTCCAGCCCTGCCGCTGTCCGGGGCCCTGGGCCGCGGGAGCGGGCGGGCCGGGGAGGGAGCCCCTGCCCGCTCCCGGAGTGTCCCCTCAATGGGGCGGGCGTGGTGCTTCGCAGGCCTGGAGCCGAACCTGCTGCGGGACGAACTCCCGGCACCGGCCCGGCCCTGGGTCCCATTTCCAGGATGGCGACAAACGGCCTGGGTTGGGATGAGTTCTGAAAACAGAGTTTTGGAAATCCCGGTTGGTTTGGCTGATTCTGGCACAGCTGCAGCAGCCCCAGCCCCAGGTTTCCCTTCCGACATCCACCAGGGGCTTGCACTGGGAATGCCAGGTTGTGTCGGGTTTATGTCAGGCTGTGAGAGGCACATTTGAGATGTGTCAGTGAGACGGTAGGCGAGGAACTGAATCGCCAAGGGAACAAGCATAAATCCCATGTTCCTTCCTACCACTTCCAGCGGTAGCTCAGATAGTTTGCCACCTGCCAAGTATGTGATTTCCCACTCAGAGAGCTTGTAATGCCCCATTCATCTTAATTCCTTTCCCCACGTTCTTGGTGGTTATTGCACAGGAGCATTTCGTGCACTAAGGTGGAGTTACGCATTTTGTTGCTGAGTCTGGTGTGCAGCTCTGGGCTTCTGTAGCCTTCACTGGAACACTTAAGTGTGCAAGGAGGAGCTACTGACACGCTGGAGTTGCTGCCAGACCTCAGTTAATGCCATTAGTGGATTCATAGATGATATTTTCAAGTGTTTGGTCCTTCTCTATGGTTTTATTTACGGGTGGGATGTTTTACACAAGTCCTTCTCTACATGTTGAATTACTCTGTAATAATCTTGTTTATGGATGCTCTCGTTCCATTTCTCTGTCACTTAATATGCTTTAAGGTTCAATAGTGCTGGGAAAATGGTCCATGGGAGGCATTATTCAGGACTAGCCACAGCTCTTAATTTTTTTGTCATGGTGCTGTAATCTGAATGAAGCCCCACTTGCAGGGCAGTGCTTGGTGAAAGGCAGCTAAACTTTCTGTGAAGTTGGTTTTTATTTCTACTGCCTGCACCCTACTACAGGCATGTCTGTGCATGGCTGGGTTGTTTGACTTCAGGGTGCTGCCAGGAGGGCCTCTGCCTTGAGAAGTTCCTTTGATGATGTTTGATTATGAAATTGAATCTTAACTAAAGCCTGGTTTTCTTTCCAGGTTGGATGTAGAGTCCTGAACTTCTTCCGGATGTCCCTTTAAAACGTTTCTTATTTTTCCACCTGCTTCTCCTGATGGAAGACTGGCTGGAGTTCCTTTTCTGCTGTTCATGCTGAGTAGTTGCTTGGAGAGGTGGTGCATGAGTGGAGGTACACCTGGTGATGGTAAGACCTGAAATCACATTTTCAAGGCTAATGTTTTCTGTAGCCTCCTGTGAAGGCTCAGGCACATGTTGATGGGCTCCGAGTCAAAAAGGGCAAATGTGAAACTGCCCAGTGACTGCCAGAGCCACAGGTTGCTTCCCTATCCCCTGACCAGTCACATTGTTTTAATCAGCACATAAAGACTTGCCCAAGTGCAGCTCATTTGGTTTTGTTGGGATGCAGTGTGATGAGCAAGAGCTCCTAGTCTGGAACAGCAGGTAGGAATTCCACTTCTTACATGCAGCTCCATATGGAAAGCCAGAAGTGCCACTTGGTGCCTAAAGATGTAAAATAAAGCAAAATTGAGGTTTAACCTTGAAAGATGTGAAAGCCCACCTTGATTTCTCAGGGCTTGGAGGATGAGGGACTTGCTGACTGAAAGCTGCTCTGGGTAAGTGAACATCTCCCTTTCAGAAGGGGCTGCAGCAAGTTCAGTGGTAGAACGCACAGTAAAACCAGTGTGCCTCTGGCTCCATATTCCCTGCCTCTTGGGCTATTCCATTGATCCCCAGGAGCAAAGCAGTGAGAAGCTTAAGACAGTGTACAAGTTGAATATAAAGAAAATCTTGGAAGATGTGTTAAGTGAACAAATTGCTGAGGTACTCTGTGGACCTTCTAGTGAGAAGACTCAGAACTATAAGGATTGGATTGGCTGCTGACTGAGGAAGTTAAAACTTCCTTAACAAAATGAAAGAAAATGGTTGACTTTTTCCTTTACTTGAGTTTTATTAAGCAATTATGTCTGGACAGAAAGTGCTCCAGAAGTCTCATCCTCAACTTCTCTGTGGCTGATTCAGTGCTCAGCAGGGAGCAGAAAACAGAGTATCCTTAATAAAGAGAGATACTGTGTGATTTCCATGGACACATCTGTTCTGACCATGACTGGGCGTTTGTAGGCACTGCCTTCACTCGTGATGAAAACAGCAGAGCACTGTGCGTGTTCTGTAGTAGGGAGAAGTGAAAATCCCAAATCCTCAGTTTGTGATAGCATGGCCCTGTTGTTTTAATTTTTTTTCCTTCCATTTGAACCTTTACTACCTTGATTCCTCTTTATTTGTTTCTTCTCATTCTTTTTCTAAGATTCAGATGTGGGAATTGCCCCGGATGTGGTTGCTGCTGATGCTCCCCTGGGAACATGCCTTGATAGGGAATTAACACCAGTCAGTGATGGGCTGTGGGACAAGCAAAGTGCTTCCCGAGCCCCCCAAAGATGTGCAGCTAGACCTGGTGAAAAAAGTCGAACCTTACACAGGCCACAGTGACATATACAAGCATTTCATCAAAGATGACTGCGGGGCTGTCATCAAAGCTGGCTCTCCCTCCCCTCCGCATCACGCCAACCCCTATCCCGGGAACCCCCTGCCCGCCCACCAGCCCGAGCCCCGCAAGAACAAAGTGGCCAAATACCGCGCCAAGTTCGACCCCCGAGTGACGGCCAAGTACGACATCAAAGCGCTCATCGGGAGGGGCAGCTTCAGCCGCGTGGTGCGGGTGGAGCACAAGGCCACCAAGCAGCCCTACGCCATCAAGATGATCGAGACCAAGTACCGGGAGGGGCGGGAGGTGTGCGAGTCGGAGCTGAGCGTCCTGCGGCGCGTCCGCCACACCAACATCATCCAGCTCATCGAGGTGTTCGAGACCCAGGACCGCGTGTACATGGTCATGGAGCTGGCCACCGGCGGGGAGCTCTTCGACCGCATCATCGCCAAAGGCTCCTTCACCGAGAGGGACGCCACGCGGGTGCTGCAGATGGTGCTGGATGGGGTGAGGTACCTGCACACGCTGGGGATCACCCACCGGGACTTGAAGCCGGAGAACCTGCTGTACTACCACCCGGGAACAGATTCCAAGATCATGATCACGGACTTTGGGCTGGCGAGTGCGCGGAAGAAGGGAGATGACTGCCTGATGAAAACCACGTGTGGCACCCCGGAGTACATTGCTCCTGAGATCCTGGTCAGGAAGCCCTACACGAACTCCGTGGACATGTGGGCGCTGGGGGTGATCTCGTACATTCTCCTCAGCGGCACGATGCCCTTTGAGGACGACAACCGCACGCGCCTGTACCGGCAGATCCTGAAGGGAAAGTACAGTTACTCAGGCGAGGTGAGTGTGGTGAGGGGAAGCCAAGCAAGAAGCTCTCCCTAAGTGTGTCTTTGTGATGACCAGAAGCTGGCTGTCCTGTGGGTGGTGATGTTACCAGGGGTAAAAAAAAAATCTGTGATTCTGGCTTTTAAAATCCCTTCCCATCTTCTGTCTGCTCCCAGTGCAGTGTAGCGAGCTCCTTTAAAAAAATGTGTGCACAGAAAGAGGAAACTTCCTGTAGAACAGAACTGGGGTGCTTGTGGGTTTCTAGATGGGGAGACCTTGGCTGTGGTAAGCTGCTGCTTGAGGCTTTGCAGTTGAAACTTGTGCCAGGGTGTTTGAAATGTGGCACATGTATCACTGGTCTGATTTCTGATAGAAATCCAGTATTTCCGTATGTATTATGGAAAATAGCTTTGCTGAAGTACAGGGTTATGGCAGGCAAGCGGCACTTGCTGGAGATGTGATTATTTCAGAAATTGATCTGCATTGCCTCCTGAGCTTGGTATGTGAGAAAATGGAGGATTGAAGTATAGTTTTCATACGTAAGTATGGAAAGAGGAGTCTTGGGGGATACTTTTTAGGCATTCTGTAAAAGATAGTGAGGCCTGAAGGTGCTTCTTGCTCTTCAGAAGAAACAATTTGAAGTTAAACACTTCTTAATATTATTGTGATACTTCTGATGAAAAACCAGTTGGTTTAGGAATGAGTGTTGCTATTGTCATGTCCTTCCCATGCCGTGCCTTTGACTATTGAGTGCAGGTCTGTGTCCTCTGGATAACAAAAATACAGAGCTGAAAAGCATGTGTAGAAAGGCAGTGTGAATAATCAAAGGTATGGGCTGGCTTCTGTTTGAAGAATGAGTGAACAGACTAGGGCCCTTCCTCCAAAAAAATTAACATTTGAAGGAGGTCTCATCATCTGATCAAACTCAGTGCAGCCATAGGCAATCTGGAGAGAGTGAATTGAGTGTTTTGAAGGTTCCCTGGGGTAATTTACTTTGATGTCCGCTGGTCCTTGTGCCACGGACTGATTTTGAGAAATATTGTGGATTGCAATTAGGCCACTGGAGACTTGGATGTTGTACGTGCAGAGGTAGCACATGTGCCACAGAGAAAGCATTAGACTCTCTATTTTGAAAGTGTCAGTGCACAAGCCCGAGGCATTTTACTTGTTATGCCACCACAAATTACACATTTTAGGAGGCTGTTATGGATACTGTGTGTGACATGAGTGGTTGTTTTGAAAAGCTGTCGATGTTTTACTCCTTGGAAAGCAAATATGTGTCAGCCAGCAGCCTGTATCTGTTGCCTGGATGCTTTCTGTTCCTCCAGAGCCAGGGAAAATGGATGCTTTAATTTACCAGTGTAATTAAGCCTATGGCCCTAAATTGCACAGTGCTTGACTGTAGGCAGGTATTGGCAGGAGATGCAGTAAAGAGGCTGCTCATTTTGTGAATAAACTCGAGGAGAAAACAAAGTGAGCCAAAGATTTAAAGGTGTCTGCTGTGTTTCCCACAATCTTGCCAGCACTCTTAAAGCCATCTTCTGTAATTTTAAATGCTTCTGAGTTTTCTTTCTTTGTGTTACACTGGAAGAACTGGGAAGATGTCAGAAATGAGGCTATTGATAAGTTTGTCAGGCTAATGGGAATGGCAGGAGCTCTTAAGTCCTGGTTTCTTTGGAGCAGGAGTGGGCAGAATACTCAAGTGCATTGCTAAAAGCATCTGTCTTGGGTGGACGCAGAAGCAGAGGCTTCATGGGAACAACTGCCTTTCTTCTCTGTAATCTGAAAGTTGAGGATCTGAAACAGAAGAGAAAATGTTGAAAGAAGCCTGTGAACTATGGTGCCCAGAGCTGACAGCTTGGGCTGTGTGGCTCAGACAAGTTCCAGTGGGGAAGGAGGGAGCTGTCTTCAAGCTGTACCACGGCAGGCAGCAGCAGTGCCCTGAGTCTCAGTGCAGAGTCCTGCTTTTTGAAAGGTCTGGCCCCAAAACCTGGTCACAGAGGACAAAGCTGTATTGAAAGGGGATCAAAAGCCAAGGTGCACGCTGACCTGAGAAGCAGCTCCATTTTCTTGGAAAAACAAGTGATCTCAAGTCCAGCTAATGTAATTGCTTTCTGACTGGGACCCTCTTACCCCGGCTCCTGTTCCTGGAGTGTGAGGTCTGTTTGAAGAGGCCATTAGCAGATCAATAGGAGAGGTCTCCCACAATAGGTTATTCAGGTACTGCTGACATCACTGCTCTGATTATCTCTTGTATCTCCTTCTGTACTTTTTGAGCTGCTTGAGTAATGGCTAGGATGAGGAAGGAAGGACAGCTGGCTTTGTAACGTGGTGTGCTTTTTTTCCTGAGCACCCTGAGTAAGGGTTAGGTGGGCTATTGACACTGCTTTGGATGCAGCCTGCTGCAAAATCATTCTTTTTCACTTGTTTTGTTAGAACTTACTAAAAAGAAGGTTTGGACATATTTTTAATTTAATTTTTATTTGAAATCTTGCAGTTAAAACTGATTTCTGGGATCTCTTTGTAGCTTAAAAAGTTGACTTAGGAATAAAGCTGGATTTCCGTTCTTAGTATCCTTTGAATTTGAAAGTGCAGAATTGAAGATTGGACCATCATTATCCTGCTAGGACAGGCTTGCTCTGGTTCTGTTTCAAAGCTTCTCCTGTTGAATACCCGTACTTTTATGTTGCTTTACACACCTGGGAAAATTGCTGGAAGAAGTGGAAGATAATGTATGCTATGGTTAAATTGGGAAACTTAGCTAAGGTGTATGGATTGTTCTGGTTTTGATATCTGATCTAGGCAAATCATTTCTCTCATAGGCTGTTCTCCTGTTCATAGAACAGAATCAGCTTTTTGTGGTATGCTCACAGTGGGTGAGGTTGATGTGTGCTGCTGTGGGAACATGTCTTAATCAAATAACCAAAAAAGCTTGTTCTAAATTGTGGTGCTAGAGGATGCATTGATGAACAGGCTGTTAGGAGAGACATGCTTGATATATGAAGGAAGTTGGGCATTGCAAGTCTGTAAGAGCTCTGCAAGGGACTTAGCAGCCTGTGGAGAGATGATGTGGTTTTGTGTGACTTAGATTTTCCAGTGGTTTTTGATAAAAATCCTCACCAAAATCTCTTGAAGGAACTTTGCAGCTGTATTGTGATAGTGCCTTTGCATGGATCAGCAGTTTGCTGATGGGCACAAATGTGAAATACATGGTCAGTTCCATAGGGAAGGACAAAAACTGAAGCTTGAAGGACCTGTTCCCTTCTGCCTAAAAGCCAGCAGGAGAAAGTTCCCTAACAAACCTTCACAGTCTCTGATGATACAGACTTCTTCAGAGGATGAAAACGAGGGCTGTGGACCTTGGAAGTTTGCCTGAGTTTGAAGAGCAACTGGATGAATTCATGGAAGACACACTGATGGAGAGAATGACACTAAAAAGTGCCAAGTGTGGATAAAGAGCTCCCTAAGCCACAAATTTTTGAGCCAAAGGAGAAGCCTAACTTGCAAATTGTATGTGCATTGCATTTCTACTTTTCTCTCCTTGAACATTCAGAATCTTTATGATCTTCTGCCCTACCTTGGTGTTTAAAGCACCAAGTTATATGCAGGTGTTGAGTAAACTCTGCAGATCCTGTATAGATAGATTCAGGCTGGAAGAATGCCCTTAGTTACCTTAGGAAAACCAAGTTACTCTGGATGAGTAGCATGAATGGTGTTCCCATAACAACGAACTCAGTCTGTGTGAGTAGAAAGACAAACAACTTTCTCCCCAAGCAGTTTTTCCTGCCTGCAGCTGATAGCAGAAGCAGGAAGCACGGAGAGTACAGGCAGTGCATTAGCAAACAAACTACCTGTGCTACCTGGCTGAAAGCAAGATAAAAATAAAGCCATTCCAAGGCAGTTGATGCATGCTTACAGGATGAGTCCTTACCCAAGCATGTCTGCAGAGCATTTCCAAAGTACCTTCGTAATTGTCCTCATTGTGGGGGCTGGTTAAAAGACTGTGGAGGACTTGTAATCCCTCAAATCCCTTGTGACACATAGTGGAGGAGACAGGTGACAGGCTTGTCAAATTTCAATATTAACTTCCTGCATTTATTCAGCATTTTGAGAGAGAATATGGGAGAGCTTGAACCCAGACTGCTTGTGACTCAGTTGGGAGCTGGTTGCTGAATGGCCCATCCCGCCCCAGAGGGACTGATCAGTCATTGTATTACAAATTATGATGACTGTGGTTGGATTTCCTATCAAATGACAAACTTAATCTAAAAAAGGCACAAGCAACAAAAAGAAACTGTAATTATTCTTGGTAACCTCCTTCACCTAAAAGCTGCAGATGGAAATGTATAGTGGCAACTCAACTTTCTATTCTGCATACTTGTATTTTACTGTAAAAATGATCTCCTATAGAAGAGGGAAAAAATTGTATTTGCATATCATAAAAAATCTCTCCATAATCCTTATCACTTTGCAGGAGAATTCAGTCAATGTAGGACAAGCATTCTGAAACTTTGGATGAGGCTTTGTACATAAGTTTTGCAATGCAGTAAGTTTTGCGTTGATGCTGTGGCAGGTCTGGCTGGCTTTCAGTCCTGGAGTGATTCCTGCATGTTTGAACTTTTGGTCACTTAAAATGAATTACATATGCCTATGTAATTTTTTTAAAAAAATTAGTGTTTTGTTGTTTTGATGATAAAAGTAGAACCACTTTATCAAAATATACCAGTTTAGAAAAAAGTCAAGTATTTCATACCATATCAGCTTTATTTTCTATTTTATACTTAGTTTGCCTCAGAAATGTGTCCATGCTTTTTCCTGCAGTTCATACCTTTAATGTTACGTATCTTCAAGTTCTGTGTAATATGTTATGTGCTAATTAAATTGGTTAAAGGGTAGCAACTGCCCTGAAAGAGGGAAAATTCTGTCTCTGGTGATCTTGTCGTAGTACAGCTCCTGTTAAAGATGGGCTGTAAGGCAGCCTGGCTTCCCTGAATTTGGACTGGAGTATGTCTTTGGGAAAACATTCAAAGCAAGTTTAAAATATAGCCAGGAACAGAGATGCACCACTGCCCTCTAATGCTGCCTTTGTCCTATATATATTTTTTAAATGCAGGAGATAAAGTCATGTATGTGCCAGAGGCCCGAAAAGCTGGCAGGTGCCATCCTTTATTGAAGATTTACCTTTGCAAACTGTAGAGCTGCTCTTTGCTCTAGAGGAGCTCAGTGCAAAGCCACCTGATTCTTCTGGAAGTTCTCCATTGGCTCAGTGCCTGGGAGGGTCTGGATGCAGCAGGACCCCTCGCTTGTGGGGTCCCCAGAAGGTCACACTGACACGTGGTGTTGCCCTCCAGGGCTGTGCCAAGACGGTGTTTAGACCCATTAGATGCTTTTGCAGGGCAGTCATCACCTTGGCCTCTGATGTCTGTGCCAGAAGAGAGGAGAGATTTCAAAGCAGCAGGGTGACCAATTTTCCATTCTTTTCCCTGGACTTTGAGTGGCCCAAGCTGTTGAATATAGTGTAACAAGGAAAACAGGGACAGGGCAGCTGAAGGCAAGGTTTTAAAACACATTTGCAGTACTTATTGGCATGAGCATACAAGTCTCTGGGACCACGTTTTAGCCTTCTTGGGGGAAGAAAGAGCTTTTTACTTAGAGCAGCTGCTGTTTTTTCCTGTGAGCCACATTAGATGGTAGAAGTGTTTTACAAAAGTCCTGTTCTTAGAGTAACGCAAGCATTTTTTTCCTAAAAACTAGAGCTGTTTTTTTTTTTCCCGTGTAGGGAAGAATTGTTTTTTATATGAATTGTTGAGCCCTTTGCCTGGAAAAAGTAAAAACCCATCAATTTACAGAGGAATGTGCTTTTGCATTTCACATGGCTGTGTGAAAGCGGTGATTTTGAAGTAGAACAACGAGAGTGTTGGCGAGCTGCAGTTGCAGGGCTCTGCTGAAAAGGGCACTCTGCTCTCCTTTGAAGAGCTGGAGCACTTGAACAGGATGAAAGCTCCTCTCCAAGCCAGGCACAGAACACCGAGGCCAGCCCAATAAATGGACTTCTCTTGGCTTCTGCTCTTTCTTTTCTTTTAATGCACCAGCTCAGTGGGTGTGAGGATAGGTGTGTTTGTGTTGCTCCATTTCCAAGAGCTGAAGTGTTTGTCCAGATCTCTCCCACTGCAGGAAGGGACATCTTTGGAAACGTGATAACCTCAATTAAAACCTGGAAAATCCTCCCATCCTCTTGCATGTATCAGTGACCGTGCTCCTGCAAAAACTCAGCATGCTGCATTGGTGAACTTTATTTAAAGGTAAAGAAACACCTTTCCCAGTGAAAGGGCTTTGAAACCAATGTATGCATTTGAAAATCAATTCCCCTCATCCTGGCTGCATCTTAAGGTTCTTTTTGAAGGTTGTTTCCTCCAATGGAATTGGTGTCACAAGGACCTTTTTCAAAATCACTCCTTTTGCCTTTTTACTGTGTGCTGCAGCTCAGGTTGCAACGAAGCAGGGAGGAGAACCCCAAATGCTAGGGCAGGGTAAGCAAAGAGAGGGATGATCTTTCTCTGCCTACATCTGCCTTTTCCATACTGCCGCAGTCTGCAACACTCAGTGTTAACAGTTTATATTTCACAGAATTGTGCATGTCATCAGGATAGGGTGGAAACTCTGTCCAAGCCTCAAAGTCTCTAGAAACAAAGAAAGCAGGGAAGGAATCTTCATGGGGAAGAGGAATGTGGGTTTTTTTCCCAGTGATTTCATTCGCAGCCCTTTTTCCTTAGGTCTGCTGTCCATATCAGTAGGTTCAAGGCAGAGTGATGGGCAGCAGCTGAGTGTTCTGGTTAAGATTTTTGGGATGAAAGATTGGGTTTGGGGAGGTGGTGCACAGTGTATGGCACATAATATAAAGATGGAAGGCAAGAGCCACATCTGAGGCGAAAGGATTTACAGCAGTACTGTGATTTGACATATATTTTCATTCCTTCATCTGTGGGCCCTATAAAATCCTGTTAATGGTGGAATAGTATTTCTGCAGAATTAGGGATGTAGGGATAAAGGGACATTGGTAGGGTAAAAAAGAATATTAAGCTGCCTCTGTACAGAATACACATTATTAACAGAAAGGATTTCATCTATCAGCTACCATTGGTGTCTTTGACTCCTTTACATTTGCCTAAAAATAGCCTAGGCCATTTCCTCTTTTACCTTTGGCTGATTGAATCCTTGGTTTTCCAGCTGTGGCGCAGATGTGTTGTTTTTCTGATACCGTAGTGGAGGTGTATTTTGTATACAGACATGCTACTGCACACTCACTGACTTAGGACCAAAGTTTAGAGAGTGAGAATATGTGTTAATTCTGCAGTGGGAAGAGCTGCAACCTGCAGGAAACCTGGCCCTAAATACAGCAGCTGCCTCATTCTCCCCTTTCTGGGAAATGGTTACCATGGGGTTGAAGTCTGTGTTGGAAGTTCAGCTGCTCCTGGAGGTGGGCTTGAGCCAGGTGCAGCCCTTGAGCAGGGTGGGAGCACTCGTCTGGTTCTCTCATTGCTGTGGCACACGTGGGAGTTCATCACAAGTTGTGGGGTGAGTGGATTGGGGTAACATCTTGCACTGCTTCAGGTGGATTTGCTGGACTGCTCTGCTGAGGAGCTGAGGCCCCAGATGATTGTATGAAAATACAACACCAGGACAGCATTGCAGCTCTAGGGGCACAGGAAGCAGTGGCTGGCACCTATAAAACGTTTTTAAAGTGAGGTTTTAGGGCGGAGCTGTGAAAGTGTTGCACTCTGGAGAAAATTACAGCATCTTCCTAACTCTGTTCTGAGCCCCAGGCTGAGGCTTTGTTTTTGCAGAGCTGGCACCTGGCTGTACTTCCAGCTGCTGCCCCTGCTGCAGGTTAAAAGCCACTTTTGTTTAATCAAAACTGAGCTCTGTGGGGAAGGGCTGTGAACATGTACCTTGCTGCAAATCACTTTGTGGCCTGTAATTGACCCTGCCTTAGAGAGAGGCAATTGAACCTGATATATTTGGAACAATCTGGCATTGAAAGATGTTTCAGATTTCCTCTGACTGGAATTTAGGACTTCCCTAGCATTTGCAATGTGCTCCTGCCCTGGGATGTGATGAAGGAGGAGTTAAGCAGCACTCTTGGCATAGGTAGGAAGTCAAGGTTTTAATATCACATAGTTGAAATCTCTTTTCAACTGCAAAAACTGTTCTGGGGAATTTCTGTTTGTGTTGAGCCGGAGGGCTAAAAAGGTGCTTCCTAAGCCCAGAGGTTTTCTTGGCAGTCTCTTTACCTAATCCCTGAGATCCCTAAATCTGACAAGATTGCAATTGCAGCACTGAGGCTGTAGGCAGAGGGAACTGGGTTAGTTGTTTGGAGCTGGAAGGGGTGGCTCATACTGGCAGTGGTGCATCTCAGTTCCCTGGTTTGGAGCGTGAGCTCCTCTCTCTGCTCTCACTGCCCCCCTGCTGCCCTGAGCGAATGACAAGGTGGAAAAAACAGGCATGTTTTCCAATACCTTTGTTATTTTAAATGGATGTTTTGATAGATTTTCCTGAAAACTGAGCTTTTACTAATGCACCAGATTAGTGTTGATTGGTGACATGAGAGCCGTTCACACAAGTCAAGGAGAGGCAGAACTTTCTGGAGGTGGCTGTTAAGAGATACCTGCTGTTCCTGCAGGGTTCCCCAAAGTGCTGCTGTGGACCCGTGCCTGGCTGTGTGTCTACAGCTCGTGAACTTCCATAATCATGGTACTCCCTACACATCCGGTGCACCAGTGCTTCAGGCACTCCCTGTGATTAACCAAAGAGTCTGATTTTATATCTCATAAAATGTGGAATCGAGCTTTCTGATAAAAGTGTTTGTGTGTTTCCTACCTTTGTCTGTTGTGTGTTTCCTACCTTTGTCTGTGTCTGAAGGGTAATTTCTAAGGGACTTTTTAATAGTCTGATCATTTTGAGAATGATTATATAGCTCAGATGTGAGGAAGGTTTCTCATTACAGCTGGGATGATTCAGAAGACTTTATATACTGTTTTATCAGTGCTGATAGGAGTGCCTGGGTTACAGTTTCTTACCTCTCTACACTTAGTCCTTCATCTTTTTTTTCATTTGCTTTTAGCTTTACAAGCTTCAGGAATTCTCGGTGGCATTCTTCAGATACTGTTTTGCTCAAGAGTCTGATACTGCAAAATTAAGGAAAATTTGACACTTGGTTGAGAATGTAAAATAATTTCATGGCAAAGTCCTCTTCTGAAGTTATAGGAGTTCCCATACCTCCAGTGTTTAGCACTGGAGCTTGGCAAGGATGGATCTGACATTGGAGAGATCTTCAGCTATTTTCATGAAAGTGTTCCATGGTCTCTGAAAACTCTCTTTTTGGAAATGAACTGAGATCACGGAGAGTGTGGGGTCCAAATCTTGTGTTTCCCCAAACCTGTTGTGTTAAAAGTGGCATTTACATCCAGTGGCTCATCAATAAAGTGGAACATGTAGTGATGGTGGCTCTCTAGAAATGGCCAAAGGTCCAGAGGTATTTGGGGGTTTATTGACCAATCCAGTTTTGGTGCAGCTATGTTCATTATATTTGCAGATGGCATTGAATTGGAAGGGCTGCAAAGGACATTGAGTTCCAGACAGCCCTGTCAAATTTGAGCAATTCAGTAGCAGGTGTAGGTTGTTTTTTTTTTAAATAAGAGTAAGTTAGTGTACAACAATAGGTGAATAACAGAAAATTAGGAGGTGTTGGCTTCTCAGAAAAGGATCTGTCTATGAATCACAAACTATTATGTGAGAGCAGTATCATACTTGTGGGAAAAGGTGAATGTACTGATGTGTATGAACAGAAAGGCAGCGTGTGGTGTGATCCTGCTGTGTTTAGTGGCTGCTGCAGATGCCAAGCTGAAGCTCTGACACTTCTGGGCAGCAGGCTTCAAAAACACCACGGGCCAAGTGGAGAGACTTGACAGAAGGTCAACAAAAACAATTGTGAGTCAAAAAACCACAGTGTCCAGAAGACTAAAACATTTTTGGCTGTTTGGCCTGGAGAACATGTTGTCATAGCAGTTTGCAAATATGTAAAAGGCTGCTTCAAAGAGGAAAAGGAATAATCTCTTTTCCAGATTATGTCAAACAAGAGCCTTAAACAGCACTTAGAAAGATTCACACTGAACTTTTTAAAACACTGGTGTCTCCTGCTCTTAAAAAATGTTTACCCAGAGGATTTCTGAAGCTGTCTTGCAGAACAAGTGAGGCAGTCATCTGTCAGGAGTGATGCATCTGGGGTGGATCCTTGGGGGACCATGGGATGGATTGGATGATCCTTGTGTGTTTGTTGCAGCCCTGCCTTCACCCTGATTTCCCAAGGAAGCAAAGTGTGCTGTCTTTCAGTCTTTTGGAATTAACTATATAAATTCTAAGGTTGGTGTCAACCCAGTTTGAGCAATGTGAAGGACTCAAAGTTGCTTTGAATTTTATAAAGTCAGTGGCTCAGTAGGAGAGAGAACTAAAGCACATCTTTCCTGCAGGAAAGGTGATTGAATATCTGTCCAAATTTACCCAGAGCTGATCAGCACTTGTTTATTTCTGAAGCATTGACAACACACTTGACCCTGTTAAGCATGTGGGATGGAGCCTGGGCAGGGATATGTGTTGGAAGGAGGGGATATGACAGTACTGGCTGGGGGCAGGGAGGAGAAGCACTTGAGTAATAGAAACCTTGGTTACAAGAGACCTTTGGAGAGCTCTAATCCCATTCAGTTTGAAACAGGAGTGTTGCCAGCACTAGGTCATGTTGTCTGTGACTTTGTCTTCCTGAGTCTTGAAGGGCTTCAGGGGTGAAGATCCTCCACCTCCTCGATGACCTTTTCCAGGGCTGCACCACCCTTCCCCTGGTATTTCCTGATAGAGACCTTCCAAGGTGCAGCTTCTCCCTTGTTGCCCCTTGTTTGGACCTGCTGTGTGGCTCTGTAATCCTTGTAACTACTTTTAAATAAATGTAATATGCTATTAGATTGCCCTTAGACTTTGCTTTGTCAGGCTGAACAAGTCCAGCTCCTTTCACCCCTTCTTGAAGGCTGTGTGTCCAGGACCCCTGGCTATCTTGCCAGCTCTCACCTGGATCTTCTCCACTGTCTTTTTGAACCAGGCTCAACAGTAGGTAATGTGATTCCACTCAGCAAACTGAAATGTTTTAATCTTCTTTTGGAAAGAAAAATACACCAACAATGTAGGTAAGAAAAGGGTAGGATTTTAACAGGGAATATGATCACGTTGGTTTAAGATTATAGCTGCAGAATTAGGAATGTGTTCAGTTAGGAATTTTTGATTTGTCCTTTTTCGTCCTTGTGTATGTGCAGTTGGGTGCAGTGTCAATGACATACTTTGTTTTTCAGCAGGATCTCTGTCTCCATCTCTGAATAGCTGGGATGCTGAAAGAAATTTGAGAAGAAAATACAGAGAAGTGTATTGGAATGGGATCCAGAACAGTTATCCTGCTCGGAATTCTAACAGAAATGTCCCAGATAGTGCCAGGAAAAACAATTATAATCCAGTGACCCAGGACTGAATTGTGGTTAACCAAGCAAGCCTACTTAGAGTGTCTCCTGATCTTTTGTTTACTTTAAAATGGGTTTTGTCCACCTTGCCTACCCAAAACAGTGCTTTCTGAGAGAAAACCAGGAATGGCATTGGGCCACGCTCGCCTAGCTTGGGAAGCACTAAACCTGGGCTTTCAGGAGATACTCAGATGAAAGAGGCATCGTTTCACCTCCTCTGAAACCATGCCAGGGTTGGATTCTGATTAAAACTGAAAGAGTGACTGTAAGGAAGAACGGACAGTCAAGCCAGACAGTGGGGTAGCTGGGGCTTGGACATTGCTGGTGTTTGCAGCACAGCTCCTCACCTTGATCCTCGTGGGTCCCTTCCAGCTCAGGATATTTTATGATTCTGTGATTCATCTGTGTGCTGTGTTTGGGCTCGAGGAGGTTAAAAGGAGCTGTCCAGTAGGCAGCAGAGGAGAGCTGGTGCCAGCCAGGGAGCAGGGCAGGGTTGGACTGGCAGCTAAGACTGTCTTAGGATTTACTCCCCCTCGTTCATTCCCTTGTAAGCGCCCAGGGCTTGTGCACTGACAGCTTGGAGCTTGCAGGAGGGGGTTGTGTGTACGTGGGAGGTTGTAAGCTTATCTGTTCATCCCCCCACCACTGCACTAATCAGCGTGATGAAAGATATTCTTCCTCCCTGGGGAAGATCTTTCCTCCCTGTCAGGAACTACCATTTCTTAATTAAGCTCTTACTCTGAATTTGTACGTAGAAACACATATTGACTTCAGCTCTAGTTCACAGCCAATACTCTCTTAAAGTAGTAGTTCAGAGTGAGAGAACATCATTCAGCTCAAATTTGAGCTTTTTGAGAATAAAAGCACTGAAGATGTCAGGATACTCATGTGTTAGGAACAGACTGGGAAAGGTATTTTCCAGTTTAGTTACTGCAAATATTGCTGGGAGCTGCTGCTGTGGCAATACCTTTGGAAATTTCTGACTTCCTATTTTCATGGCAATCTCCAGCACTGTATACTTGGTGATCTCATCTTTTCACCTGCATCCTTCCAAGCCCAGGTCTCTTAACCCTGATCTTCCTCAATGGACAATTTTTCAGTCAAGGTAGTGGTTAAAGTCCCCTGTGTGCACTGTAACTTGCTGACACATTTTTAAGAGACGTAAAGCGATCCAAGCTGAAATGTGGTATTACCCCATTTTAACAGCTATTCCCTAAGCATTGCACTTAGAAGAGCTGCCCTTGGCTGGAGAGAAAAGCTTTGTGTTTATTGTTTTTGTAGCTGCTGTAATTTTAGTGCATGATTCCAGCTGAATACTCAGTGCCTGTACAGGGAAAATGGGCTGGCTATTTCCATTCGAAAAGCTGGGTTATAGAAGTTCACCACACCAGATGGCTGCGCATACTTATAATGCTCTGGATTATTAAAGGGCTGTTGTATTTTCCTCTTTCATCCTTCCCTATTCCTCCTCCCCACATCAACAAATTAATGCTGAATGCTTGGGAATCTGCCCTGTGCAGACTTTAGCACATTTCATCTTTTCATTGGAAACTTTTTGTTCCAGCTCTTTTGAACCAGTTGGTTTTGATCACCTCATTGCAATTGTTTGGGGAATGAACCATGCCCAGGACGGTGCAAACCTGGTGTTGCTGAAGCCCCAGCACAGCCCTAGGCTGGTTTGCCATGTCTTGTGTCACAGTTGCTGTCCCCAACCTGCTCGTTTGGAGTTGGCACTTTCTGTTTTCTGATGTCATATGGGAATCTCCTAAATTAGACAAGACTGGTGCAACATGCATAAATGGGTAATGCGATGAAGAGAGTTCTTGGGGACCTTCTTAGAATCATTGAGGGTTGGAAAGGACCTCAGAGCATCAAGTCCAGTTAATTTCCCTTTCAAAACTGACGGCATGTCACTTGTCTGCCACCAAAACCATCAGAATTTTAAGTTGCAGCTATTCTGAAAAATGATAGAAGCTGGAGAGGTGTGCCCTGCCTTCGGAACCATGCATATGTGTTAGATTGAGTCATTTTTATGAAAAGAAAATAAATTTAAGTTGTTAACTTGTTTGCAGTGCAGGCTCTGGTGACCCCTTTTACAGCAGCTCCCATGGAAGGCAGAGTAAAATTCAGGAACTCTGCTCTGGTATCCAAAATCTGCTCATTTTGATCAGTAGATCAAAAGAAAGCTGCTCTACCTCCAGAGCATTGGCTCCCAGCCCTGCCTAGGTCCAGCTATTGGGTGAGGAGATTCACAGCAGTCACACAGGTCAGGGTTTGTTTCCAACATGCGTTGGGAGCTCTCTGTGGCACTTGCCAGGTCCATGCTTGCATCAGCTGCAGGGGAGAGAGGTGGGTTGGTTGTTCAAACCAGAGAAGGACACGTTGTTTGTTCCCCACACCCTCAATAGCTTTTATGCTGATGTGAATAACAAGCAGGGGTGGCGAAGGGATTTAATCACACAGAGCAGATCGCTGCACGCAATCACCCAGCCTAAGCGACACTCAGAGGAGGATCTCTTTCTTCTCCTCCTCCTCCTCCTCCTCCAGGCTCGGAGCCTGAGTCTGAATAAAACATAACACACTTGAGAGCTCTTTAAGACATTGTAAAGGAGGCTGCTTTCCCCTGAGTTTGTTATCTAGCAGGGCTGGAATTGCAGATGGGTGATGTGCCCTGTGTTTTATGCAGCTTAGAAGTCCAGGAGATGCTTTTGTAGGGAATGCTGGTGCACCCTCAGAAGCAGCAGCTGGCATTCCTGAGGGACCAGAGCCACACTCTCCACCATGGTAGTTTCTCCCATTGTCATTGAGGCTGTTAAACAGGCGGTGGGATGGGTTTCATACTTGGTTCAAGTGCTGCTAATTCTGGACTCTTGTTCCAGTCGCTCTCTTGGNTTTTTATGAAAAGAAAATAAATTTAAGTTGTTAACTTGTTTGCAGTGCAGGCTCTGGTGACCCCTTTTACAGCAGCTCCCATGGAAGGCAGAGTAAAATTCAGGAACTCTGCTCTGGTATCCAAACTCTGCTCATTTTGATCAGTAGATCAAAAGAAAGCTGCTCTACCTCCAGAGCATTGGCTCCCAGCCCTGCCTAGGTCCAGCTATTGGGTGAGGAGATTCACAGCAGTCACACAGGTCAGGGTTTGTTTCCAACATGCGTTGGGAGCTCTCTGTGGCACTTGCCAGGTCCATGCTTGCATCAGCTGCAGGGGAGAGAGGTGGGTTGGTTGTTCAAACCAGAGAAGGACACGTTGTTTGTTCCCCACACCCTCAATAGCTTTTATGCTGATGTGAATAACAAGCAGGGGTGGCGAAGGGATTTAATCACACAGAGCAGATCGCTGCACGCAATCACCCAGCCTAAGCGACACTCAGAGGAGGATCTCTTTCTTCTCCTCCTCCTCCTCCTCCTCCAGGCTCGGAGCCTGAGTCTGAATAAAACATAACACACTTGAGAGCTCTTTAAGACATTGTAAAGGAGGCTGCTTTCCCCTGAGTTTGTTATCTAGCAGGGCTGGAATTGCAGATGGGTGATGTGCCCTGTGTTTTATGCAGCTTAGAAGTCCAGGAGATGCTTTTGTAGGGAATGCTGGTGCACCCTCAGAAGCAGCAGCTGGCATTCCTGAGGGACCAGAGCCACACTCTCCACCATGGTAGTTTCTCCCATTGTCATTGAGGCTGTTAAACAGGCGGTGGGATGGGTTTCATACTTGGTTCAAGTGCTGCTAATTCTGGACTCTTGTTCCAGTCGCTCTCTTGGGTTGATGTAGCCACTTCTGCAGCCATCTGGTGAGTCATGCCAAGGAATGGCTGGGCTGAAAACCCCAGCTGAAAAATTGACAAAAACTCCCTCATTTGGCTCACTTTGCACAAACCAAACTGTCTGTGCTGGCATGATGGGGAGTGCAGCATCAAATGGGAGTGACAACAGAAATGTGTTCATCTCCTGTGGTGTGGAACGTTGCTGCTAATGGTGATAAGGGCACAATGTGAAGGCAGTTTCCTCTGACCAAGTGGATGCATTAAACCCAATCTATTTGTTGGGGCAGGCTTATTCCCAGTAAATCTGTTTTATCGTGTGAAGCTTCAAAGTAGACATCAGATGGTTTTCTGTAGGAGAACCTTGCAGGAGCCTGTGTGCTGCTGTGGGGCTTCTCAGTCTCTTGGGTGCTTTGAGGCTTCTGCAGCACTCAGACTCATCCTAGGAATCAGTGGGACTGGGATACAGTATTTTTGGCCTAAGAGCCATCTTTTGCAGCTGTGATAACATGCTTTGTGCTTCATGTTTTTGTAAAAACTGACTGGCAAGAGAGATCTGGGCCTTTCCCTCCCCTTCCTCATAAACATTGTCCTTCTTCTCTTGAAAACAACATGTAACTTAAGTAGGAGTCAGGAAATCAGTATGTATCCTTCCTTCAGTGGGTACTGTGGAGACTAAAAGCAGAGCTTGAAGTGAGATGATTGTTCCTTCTTTTATTTGCATACAACTAACCAGAAGATCCCTTTACAGCTTTGTGCAGCTCTTCTGCACTCCTCCCTTTTTTTTTTTCCTTTTAAATTCTGCTGGGTCATGTTTTTAGTCACTGTGCTAAATTCTAGAGTTACAGACATTACTTTCCAGAGAATGTTTAGTCCTCCCTCCAGCATGAGGTCAATAGTCTCCAGTGTTAAACGAGTCTGTATCCAGGGATCTTCTCGTGAGAAATGAGGTTTTTGAACTGGACACTGCACCAGATATCCCAGACAGAGGACATGATTGCAGCTGTTAGAAAAGCTGGTCACCTGTAGGAAGTCTCTGTTGTCATTTAGCTGGTATTGCTGAGGTTCAGCTCAAAATATGGCTATTCCACCTTTTTTTAAGGTATGTGCGGGTGGTGAAGCCTTGGCAGAGGTTGCCCAGAGAAGCTGTGGCTGCCCCATCCCTGGAAGTGGTCGGGCCAGGTTGGATGGGGCTTGGAGCAACCTGGGATAGTGCAGGGTGTCCCTGTCCATGGCAGGGGATTTGGACTAGATGACCTTTAAGGTCCCTGTCAACCCAAACCATTCTGTGCTTCTCTGCAGAAGGACACCAGAACTTTTTCCTTCTGAAGGAGCACAGTCCAACAAAGGGAGCAGAGGTTGTACTCAAACTGTACACATTTGAAATGATTTTCTAGAAGAACAGAAGTGCAAGTATTGGTGACTTCCCTTCATTTTTGTGGCATTGTTGTGGCATTTTTGTGCCACAAAAGAGCAGGATTTGTTGTTGCAGCACTGAGATTAAAGGCAAGGCTATCTGATAGGGTTNCAGGTCCATGCTTGCATCAGCTGCAGGGGAGAGAGGTGGGTTGGTTGTTCAAACCAGAGAAGGACACGTTGTTTGTTCCCCACACCCTCAATAGCTTTTATGCTGATGTGAATAACAAGCAGGGGTGGCGAAGGGATTTAATCACACAGAGCAGATCGCTGCACGCAATCACCCAGCCTAAGCGACACTCAGAGGAGGATCTCTTTCTTCTCCTCCTCCTCCTCCTCCTCCAGGCTCGGAGCCTGAGTCTGAATAAAACATAACACACTTGAGAGCTCTTTAAGACATTGTAAAGGAGGCTGCTTTCCCCTGAGTTTGTTATCTAGCAGGGCTGGAATTGCAGATGGGTGATGTGCCCTGTGTTTTATGCAGCTTAGAAGTCCAGGAGATGCTTTTGTAGGGAATGCTGGTGCACCCTCAGAAGCAGCAGCTGGCATTCCTGAGGGACCAGAGCCACACTCTCCACCATGGTAGTTTCTCCCATTGTCATTGAGGCTGTTAAACAGGCGGTGGGATGGGTTTCATACTTGGTTCAAGTGCTGCTAATTCTGGACTCTTGTTCCAGTCGCTCTCTTGGGTTGATGTAGCCACTTCTGCAGCCATCTGGTGAGTCATGCCAAGGAATGGCTGGGCTGAAAACCCCAGCTGAAAAATTGACAAAAACTCCCTCATTTGGCTCACTTTGCACAAACCAAACTGTCTGTGCTGGCATGATGGGGAGTGCAGCATCAAATGGGAGTGACAACAGAAATGTGTTCATCTCCTGTGGTGTGGAACGTTGCTGCTAATGGTGATAAGGGCACAATGTGAAGGCAGTTTCCTCTGACCAAGTGGATGCATTAAACCCAATCTATTTGTTGGGGCAGGCTTATTCCCAGTAAATCTGTTTTATCGTGTGAAGCTTCAAAGTAGACATCAGATGGTTTTCTGTAGGAGAACCTTGCAGGAGCCTGTGTGCTGCTGTGGGGCTTCTCAGTCTCTTGGGTGCTTTGAGGCTTCTGCAGCACTCAGACTCATCCTAGGAATCAGTGGGACTGGGATACAGTATTTTTGGCCTAAGAGCCATCTTTTGCAGCTGTGATAACATGCTTTGTGCTTCATGTTTTTGTAAAAACTGACTGGCAAGAGAGATCTGGGCCTTTCCCTCCCCTTCCTCATAAACATTGTCCTTCTTCTCTTGAAAACAACATGTAACTTAAGTAGGAGTCAGGAAATCAGTATGTATCCTTCCTTCAGTGGGTACTGTGGAGACTAAAAGCAGAGCTTGAAGTGAGATGATTGTTCCTTCTTTTATTTGCATACAACTAACCAGAAGATCCCTTTACAGCTTTGTGCAGCTCTTCTGCACTCCTCCCTTTTTTTTTTTCCTTTTAAATTCTGCTGGGTCATGTTTTTAGTCACTGTGCTAAATTCTAGAGTTACAGACATTACTTTCCAGAGAATGTTTAGTCCTCCCTCCAGCATGAGGTCAATAGTCTCCAGTGTTAAACGAGTCTGTATCCAGGGATCTTCTCGTGAGAAATGAGGTTTTTGAACTGGACACTGCACCAGATATCCCAGACAGAGGACATGATTGCAGCTGTTAGAAAAGCTGGTCACCTGTAGGAAGTCTCTGTTGTCATTTAGCTGGTATTGCTGAGGTTCAGCTCAAAATATGGCTATTCCACCTTTTTTTAAGGTATGTGCGGGTGGTGAAGCCTTGGCAGAGGTTGCCCAGAGAAGCTGTGGCTGCCCCATCCCTGGAAGTGGTCGGGCCAGGTTGGATGGGGCTTGGAGCAACCTGGGATAGTGCAGGGTGTCCCTGTCCATGGCAGGGGATTTGGACTAGATGACCTTTAAGGTCCCTGTCAACCCAAACCATTCTGTGCTTCTCTGCAGAAGGACACCAGAACTTTTTCCTTCTGAAGGAGCACAGTCCAACAAAGGGAGCAGAGGTTGTACTCAAACTGTACACATTTGAAATGATTTTCTAGAAGAACAGAAGTGCAAGTATTGGTGACTTCCCTTCATTTTTGTGGCATTGTTGTGGCATTTTTGTGCCACAAAAGAGCAGGATTTGTTGTTGCAGCACTGAGATTAAAGGCAAGGCTATCTGATAGGGTTTAGCTGACCCCATGTTTCATGGCCACTGGATGGGAGCATTTTCCTTCCAAGCCATTCTCTGTCACTCCTCAGGGAAGCAGATGGGCAGAATTTCCTCTGGATTGCTTCAGTCCTGTCATGTGAGCACATTTCACATCCTACACTCATGTCCTCCCCAAACACACCAGTGTCAACCTTCCTCAGCTCCTACACAACCCCCTGCTGCTGCCTTGCAGTATTAATTTGGAGGGTTAATGGGATTTTGCTAAGATAAAACTGCTGTTTTGTCAACTGATGCAAGTTTTCTGGAGAGTGGATGCATTTCTCCAGGGGCTGGGATTGCAAATTGTGTTGGTAGAATGTAGCCTTACGTATTACTAAAGAAAAAGCTTCAGTGGAATAAAAAAGATGCGTGTGATGCAGCAAATCAAACCTCCAGCTGTGTAAACAGATCAATAAACTGATTTGTGTTCGCTGACCAGAAGAAAAATCTAATTGCAGCTACTCCATATTCAACATTTGTGGTGAAACTAGAGTAATTGGAATAATGAGAAATCCAATGTGCTTTTGTTTGGAGTTTATTCTTATTTAGGATTCATTAAACTGGACGGGCCTCTCAGGGTTTAGGCTGGTTATGTATCACAGTTCCTAGCTGCTCAGACTTCATAGATTTCTTCAGATTCCAAATCATCACATTTGCCATCTTTAAAATAAGACTTGAAAAGATTGAAGCAATATTGTTCCTGGTGTTTAAAGGCTCATTTCATTCTCCAGAATCTCATTTGACTGAAGTTTGAATGCATCTGGACAGCAAAATAGCTCCTGGGTTGCCTCAAATTCCAGGTTTGTGCAGTTACTTACACCTGCAAGAGGAAATAATGCTCTCCTGCATGTCCTGAAGATGTGTTTACAAGCACTGTTGTGCCAGTTCTCAAGTACTCTTCATCTGAGCATCTCTTGCATCTCTTTGGACTTAGGTAAAAAAGAGAGGATGGAGGTGCTGGCATGATTGTATTTCTGAGGGACCATATTCAGAAAGGTAAAAGGTTTTAGGGTAAAAGGGGAAGAAATACCCAGGAAAAACTATGAGGTTGGAGTTGTGTGAATGTGTTTCTTCTGAGGGGGACAAAAGCTCTTTCAGGGTATCTTAAGTAATTTCAATTGCTGGTAGCAGAAATGAAGATGGCAGTGAAGAATTCTTAAAAAGTTACTGCACAGAGAGCAAATTGTCACCTGCATTTACCTTCACTTTGAGTTAAAGTTAGTAGATTTAATAGATACATCATCAGCTTGGATGTCCCATTAGGATTGTTTGGAAGTGGAAAATGAGTCCTCTGTGAAGGAAACAGAATGGGGTGAGCTCTGGCTGCTGGGAGGGGGAGAAGGAAAGAAGGAATTGGGGGTTGATGGAGTGTAGCCAGGTAATGATGAGTTTGTGATTTTTAACTGAATGAATAGCTGAAAGTGAGTCATTAAAAAAGCTACAGAAAATGGGTCTTTAAAAGCTTTTCAAGGCAAACTTAGAAAACTGGAGGCAAAACCTTTTGTTGTCTGGGTTTCATTTGGATCTGTCCATCAGTGGAAGAGAGAACCCAGAGGTCTGTAGCGGGAGAATCCCGAGTGTGAAGGGAAGGTGATGTGTTGCCAGTTGACATATGGTACCACCTGGGATTAGCTGAGATTATGCCAATGAAGATTAAATCCTGCAAGTTGATTCCCCTTGCTGTTATTTAACAAATGAAATACTTTATCCAAAGTCTGTAGGAAATCTATAGGTTTGCAATGTGATTAATATTCCCCCATGGCAGGGCAGATTCAGCTTTTTGGTTCTGTTGTTGTGAATACCATGAAGGCTGAGCTCCTCAATGGTCCATCATTCTGCAGAACAGACGAGTGTGTTCAGTTACAATCGAACCGTTATTGTGATTTTCCTGATAAATTTGAAAAGGATTTTTGCTATTTTATTTGCCTTCTTTATAAACAAACACTTGCATGATCACTCTGATCAAAAATTGTCCCTATTCTGTTCTGACAAGCACCTGTTTTTTTCTTACCATTCATTGCCAAGGTACATTTCATCAGCTAAGAAAAAGTCATTTAAGACAGGTTATGACAAACTAATATTATTTTTATATTATATTATATTACATTATATTGTATTGTATTATATTATGTTATTTATAAAGCAGTAGACAGGGGAAGAGGAAATGGCCTCAAGTTGTGCTAGGGAAGGTTTAGATTGGATATTAGGAAAAAGTCTTCACTGAAGGCATGGTCAGGCACTGGAACAGGCTGCCCAGGGCAGTGGTGGAAGTATTCATAAGGTGTGTGGATGTGACACTTGGGGACATGGTTTAGTGGTGAACATGGCAGTGCTGGGTTGATGGTTGCAATTGATGATCTTCGAGGTGTTTTCCAACCTTAATGATTCTATGACAGAAAAGCTTGAATGTTAAGAGGTTTTTTTTGTTAATGGATTTAGTTGTGAATTGTAGAGTGGAGCAGATTTTGACTTGGTTTCAAGCACTGAACTGGTGTCTGACCCATAGGATAAGGCTGGGCTTCCTGCCTGAGCACTGAGTATTTCCATTCCTATTCTGACTATATTCAGGAACAATTACAGGTTTTTATTCATGTAGCAGTATTTTCTTTGTATCAACTAGTTCATATCATTTTCAGTCTCTTCTCTTGCATGGTTGCTGGCAGTGATCCTGTATCCCACTTCAGCTGAATAAGCCAGACTGTTTTAGTCCTTGTAAAATAAGACTGTGGTACCCTGATCCCCCTCACAGCCAGTTCCTCAGCTAAAGTTCAAGTTCACCTTTCCTGGCCATGCACTGACAGGCTGTGGGTTGGGAGCAGTGCTGGAACTCTTACACCATCCTCCTTTTCATTAAAAAATCCTCCCAGGGATCTGCTCTCTTGCTGGTGCCTTTGAGTCTTTTGGAAAGAAAATTGCTTTCTGTAGCAATGAATTACAAACCTCAAAAAAATCAGGACATACCATTTTTAGACCTTTTGCACAAGAAAAGGGCATTATTTCTGGCTATACAGTCAGTGAACCCTGAATTTTAAAATAGCTGGGTGCTTTTCTTCCTCACCCAATGAAGAGAAGAATGAGAGACACAGAATAGCAGACTTTTGCTTTTTAACTAGACATGGGTGGGTCCACTCAGTTACACATATGTCACCATTATTGTATGGAAATCTTCATTGCAGGAATCTGCTCAGGCTTTTTCTTAATGCAGCTTGGGGTGTGATCTCCACAGACTTGCATAATTCAGTATTGGTGGTTTCAGGATGGGTGAGACCCACAAAATACCCAGTGATTGCAGAAACCTGCTCTTGCCTGGCTCCACTCACCACTTGGGGTTTTCTGCTGGCCGTGCTGCCTCCTACCCTCTACCCTTACAGTGGATTTTGTCACATTCTTCTTCCCAGCTTTGTCCACAGCCCAGACTTCACCTCATGCTGAAGGAAATGTTCTCACTTCCCACCTTAGAGCAAATACAATATTTTGTCAGAAATTAAACTATTCAACATTTGTGGCTGTAGGTGTTTGACTCATAAGTTGTTATGGCCATTCTTGGGTGTGCTGGGAGGATATTTATTATAGGACTAATTAATTATTTTGGGCTTGTTTCTTTAAAACTAGCATATTGTAAAACTAATTCCTTCCTCTTTCCATGGTAAACATTATTGAAAATTTCTTATATCTAACATTTCTATATATTTAGAACATTTTATGGGGTTGTTTTCAGCTGGGCTGAGCTGCTGTTCCAGGGTTGACCAGTAGCAACATCTAAATTTCCATGTGAGAGCGAGACCAAGTTCCACAGCAGAACATTCGCCACGGTTTTGGTTCCAGGATCGGTGCAGGGGTCAGTGTTTGCTCCCTAGATGTGTGCCTTAAGATGAAGAGTCAGAAGAGCCCTGTGGGTCTGGTGTCAGAATCCATCCTCTGTGAGTGATAGGGCTCCTCTTCCTGCAGTAGTGGCTTTGTTGGATAGAAAGCACTTAGACAGGGGAGGGTCTTCAATGGGGTATAGTTACTGTGCTTCTGGTAGTAGTTGTAGGATTTTGGAAGGTGATGTGGGAAGATGAGGCAGGAAGAACCAGCAGCTGGAGCAGGACGTAGGTCTGGGAGCCTGTGTGTGTGTCATGGTGCAGCAACTGGAGCAAGCACAGGCATGTGGGTGGGTGTGTGACTGCTGGTGAGCATGGAGCTGGACAAGGGGGAGGGCCTGGAGGCTGGGAGTGTCTGTGTGTGTGTCTCTAAGGACAAGACTCCAGGAGGATCTGGTGAGCAGATGGACCAGGGAAGTCCCAGCCACTGCTGGAGAGATGGTTGAGTCTGGGGGTTGACTGAGACCCTTGAGTGTGTACACCTGGGTGTGTAAGTGTCTGCAGGCTTGTGGCATCTAGGAATACTGGGATAGAGGGTCAGCTACTGAGTGCCTGAGCCCAGCTGCTGGAGGGATCTACTCTGCACCTATGTACCTGCAGATATTTTCCACTAATTCAGCCTCTTCCCCTAACGTGAAGTAGTTGTGTCCCGTTCTCCTTGGGCAGATACTGTTGGTTACAGCTTGGAAGATTTGAGGGTAAAAGAGAGAAGGGAAGCGACAGAATGCTCCAAAGCACCTTGCAGTCATGGGAGGAATTAATTAATTAATCAGCAAATCTGTGCTGGGATGTTTCATTCCAATCACCTCTTTTGTGTTTCAGCCCTGGCCCAGTGTGTCCAACCTGGCCAAGGATTTCATCGACCGTCTGCTCACGGTGGACCCCAGTGACAGGATGACGGCCCTGCAGGCCCTGAAGCACCCATGGGTGGTCAGCATGGCAGCCTCCTCCTCCATGAAGAACCTGCACCGTTCCATCTCGCAAAACCTTCTCAAGAGGGCGTCCTCCCGCTGCCAGAGCACCAAGTCAGCGCAGTCCACCCGCTCCAGCCGCTCCACCAAATCCAACAAGTCGCGGCGCGTGCGGGAGCGGGAGCTGCGGGAGCTCAACCTGCGCTACCAGCAGCAGTACACAGGCTGAGCTCCGTGCCGGCCGCCCTGCCAGAGGTCTCCTCTGCGCTGGAGGTGTGCACACACTCAGTGAGGAACAATCAGGTTCCTCCCTCCCTCCCTCCCTCCAGGCGTTCCCCCCATCCATGAGGAGGTGTCCCCCCTGTGCGGAGGAAAGGGAACCTTGTGGTGGCCGTCCCACCCTGCGAGCTGTGCCACGGGGGCTCGCGCCAGAGACGGGGGAGTCCTTGTGGGCTCGGAGCACAGCTCAGAGCCTCAAGGAATGCACGAATTAAGGAGCCACGTGGGGAGAAGAGCTCTTTCTGTAGCCCAGGAGCTTGGTTGTTCATAGTTATTTATTAATTCCAGAGCGTTTCGTTTCTCTCACTTGCGTATGGAAAAAAGAAGAAATCACTTGGTGTGTCTGTGCATGCACGTCCGTGTGTGCACATACACATGTGGGGGTGTATATGTATTTAAAAATTATGTATACACAGATTTTGAGCTGGTTTAGTCAGACTCCGTGGTGCCTTTGCAGTGGAGCTGGAATGAGTCATGTGCAGTTAGAAGTGGGATAGCTCTGACTCACTGGTGTGCTGCCCACCAGCTCCTCGCCAAAGAGATGCCAGACAGCAGTTTTCCATGAGGGCTGGGAAGCTGTGAGGTTTCCCCCCAAGGGCTGCCATCCTCCTGATGACGTCAAGGGCTCACTTGCCTGATGACATCAAGGGTTTACCCCTGGAATTGTCCTTTCTCTGTTTGCAGCAAGACCAGTGCCTGTCATGCAGGGTTTGTTGTTCTTGTGGCTCTGTTGTGTTTGTGACCTCTTAAACACCTTGCAGCCTTCAAAAGAAGATTGAGAAGGTTGAGGTTTTTTGTGCTAAGGGGAAAAAAAGGGAATTTTTAGGGATGTGCTTCCCACCCCAGAGCTGAATTGGGCTATAACCACTGTAAGCACAGTGTTACCAACCATGTCACTGCACCAGAACTTTGGTGGTTCCGGGCTGCTCCCTGCCTGCAGATTTGACAGGGCTCCCCTGCTTTGTGTGCCTGTGCTGCCCCAGCAGTGCCATCCCTGCTTTGGGACAGTGGTGGTGGGAGCTGTTGGGATGGCCACAAATGGCTCCATAGCATCAGGGTAAGGGCTTGAGTAGTGGAAGCCCAGTCTGGGAGTGTCAGCGGTGACAATACCCTGGAGACATTGCACAAATGCCCTAGAGCTGGGCGGAGTGACTTAAGTTCACCAGGAAAAAGCTGCCTTTCAGGAATCCTTGTGCTGCGTGGGTGATGAGGGGGCTTCTTACGAAGGACTTTCAGTGGAGATGGGGGCTGCAGAGCTGAGCTTTGTGCAAGCCTGCTGAGATATCTTCCCAACTAGTTAGAGCAGCAAAGAGGGGCTGATGGCACAGGCATAGGATGGATTTGACTTCTCGTGGTAGCAGAGACAAGATCGGCAGTGAAGGAAAATGCTGGAGTTTGAAACTTTTCTCATGAAGCCACACGATTTGCTTCATGCTGTGCACTTGGGAAGGGCTTGCTTGGCTCTGGGCTGGAGGTGCAGGCAGTCCAAACTCAAGGGGCTGGTGAGCTTGGCCTTTTCCCAGGATGGATGCCTGTGCCACTGTGTTTCAGTGTCAGCAGGGCTGAAGTGGTCAGTCACATCTCCAGGGAGCTCTCACTGTACTGGCCACAGTCACTCCTGGTCAGCAAACAGCAAAGCAGCTTTAGTGGGAGAAGATTTGAGTTTTCTGTGCTAAGGCAGAAAAAAGGGGGGATTTCTGGGAGTGTGCTTCCCACCTCAAAGGTGGGATGGGCTGTAAATATGTGTAACCAGCCTGGTGTGCCCAAGCATGTGGTGGGGAATACAGCAGAAGAAACTTGAGGACAGCCACTGTGTGTAGTAGGGGTGAATTTGAAATCCTTTGTGTGCTTTTGCATGTTATTTTGAGAACTTTGCATCCTTTGCAGTCTGCCCTTTCTCTGAGCAACCATCCTACCATGTCACACACAGTCTCTCTTCCATCAGCATTAACAGATACTGCAGAATTCCCCCAAATTGTTTTTTTTTCAACTCTGTGGACTGCAAACAAAAATGTTTTCGGCATCTTTTACCTCCTCACATTGTTTTCCCTAGTTTGTTACCATGAACTATAAACTAGATGTGATTTCTGACAGAGCAGGCAGCTTGCCACAGTTTGCTTCATAAACAGCTCAGTGTCCCTCATGTCACCGCAAACAGCTCTCCAAAAGCAGGAGCCCCTCTAGGACCAGTATCAGCTGGACCGTGGGGGCTCTGCAGGCCAGGTGGTGGCAGGAGGCTCCCTCGGAGCACTTCTGGTTCTGAGCCATTACTTGAAGAGTCCTTGGTGTGTTTGGTGCATCACTCCAGGCACTGATTGCTTTTACCTCCTGGCTGCTCCCATGGCCCTCCCCAGATTATCCTGCATGTTTATCCATAAAACAGGGGTTTTGCCTGTGTGAGGGGGTCAAACTGATGAACTGAGCCAAGACCTCTAGAACTGAGACCCTTCCCCTTAACCACTAGACCATCAAAATGCACAGGCATCGTGCAGATGTCTGCCCATGCTGTTCCTTCATTTTTCTCTTGTGGGATGAGGGACACATAAAGCTCTGGGCTAACCAGGCTTGTTTCTCCACCTTCACAAAGCAGAACAAGAATCTCCTCATCTGTGACAATTTTTTCTTCATTGATCTTTTCCACAACTGGTTTTTCACCAGGAAAAGTTCAGAGTGGTCGTTTGTGGTTACTTTGGACTGGAATATGTTTTGGGAAGCGGGATGTTGCTGTGTAGGTTCCTGACAGTGTCAAGTTTTGGTGGTGATGCTCTGTGACTGGGGCTGAATTGGCAGAAGAGAGGATCCATCCCATGCATGAGCAATACTAGATAGCTGCAACCTGCCTCTCCATGGTATCGAGGTGTCTGTGGTCCTCGGGCAATTCCGCTGCTTGGGAATTGCAGGAAGAAGACCAAGGCCATCCCATAAAGAGCTTTGGATTTTCTAAAAAAAGAACTCCTAGTTCTTTTTACAAATGCAACATTTTCTTGTTTGCATGGAAAAAAATCAGTGTAAACTTGGGAAAATTGTTACAGGCTTTCCTTCTGTTGTTCAGTTTTAACACTCTTGGCTCACTCCCTCTTCTTTTTTCTAAATCCAGTATTTGTAGGAGCTTTGCAGCCAGACAATAACGTGTGTGGGCAGAGGGGAGATGTGCAGAGCTCTGTTCAAGTGACCCTGGAGTCCTCAGTGATCGATCTTTCACTCAGTCTGGAAAACTGTGATGGTCCAAATGCCACGTTGGAAGGTCCAGCTTAAGAACAATTCCTCAGGTCCTTTTATTCTTGCAACTGGGACAGGTTTTCAGCTGGGTCTGGTGCAGAGGGGGACAGGCAAAGTGCTGTAATTCTGAGCCATAGTCCAGGTGCCTTCAATCTGTCCTCTAAAAAGCTTTTCACTGTGAATTACCTTGATCATCTGTCTTCATTCCACGGGAGCAGCTCAGTGCTCAGTTGGTCTTAAGTCTCAGGAGTTTACACTTTTCAGGAGTGCCTTTTTTGGGGATTTTAGAAACTAAAATCTCTCTGAAACGTTTTTTTTCTGCTCTTTTGTTTAATATTTTTATGTCCTTCTTTTACTCTTAATGATGGTTCTTAATTTGGCTCGCAGAGTGTTTTTGGGAAACCTTCCTGTTGTCCTGAGTGTGCTGGGAGAAAAGCTAACAACTGCCTGTTCCAGACCACCACCGAGGGTAGTCTCTGTATTAGCTGGGGTGAAAATCTGATCGTATTGCCAGCTTTGGTTCGTGCGGTGAAAGTGGAGTTGGAATGACACCTAGTGGCACATCGTGGTGTGTTCTTGTCCAAGCTGCGTCCCCACTGTCTCTGAGTGAGATGCTCTTTGAAGAGTAAAGGGAATTAGGGTAGTTTGTCTTTTGGAACTTAGCAGTACTGTGTAAAACAATCCCATCCTTTTGTCCTGGGAGTTTGGCTGCTCTCTTAGGGGAGAGAATTACAGTTTCAAAGAATGTGGCTTGTTGATTCCTTGATTTTTATTATTTTTGTTAAAGGGTTATTGGAAATGAATGTGAAAAAGTCTTCCAGAAATTGCATTAGGGGGTCTAAAGATTTGCATCCAGATTTTTGAGTGTATAGTTTATTTTCCTAAAACAGCAGTTACCAGTCCATGTTTGATTTACCTCTTACTCAGGCTTCTAAAAATCTCAACACATCAACCCAGTGTGGGTAGAAACCACCCTTCCTTCGATCCTGAAGAAGTCTCTGCTGTTTAACACTGTGATAGCATCCAGATGCTCCTGCTGGTTTCTGCTCTGTGTTGTTCTTGGAAGCACACAGCTGTATGTGAAGGAAAGCTTGAGAGCCTTGTGAGGAGCTTTAGCCCAGACAAGAGGACTCAGACCTGCTGGCTTTGGTGGCGATGTGGAAACCAGCTGCACTGTAGGGCCTGCTTCATGTGTTTGTTCTGGACATGATAAACCCTCACACTCTTCTTTGGAATCTGGGTACTTGCCTCTTTTAGGTCAGATATTTTCTGTTCTGGTAATTTACACTATTTCTTAGGCCCTGCTCCATTTCTCAATCATGTTTTCTACCCGGGTGTTTGGCTGCAGTACTAAGAGAGTCAACTTCTACCTGATGCACAAACTGGAATAGGAATGATGGTTCACTTGGCTGCTGGGCAGCAGCTCTGGGTTTGGCTTGCCGGAGCTGTGGTGAGTTCTGGGGCAAGGTAAAAGCTTCTATATGGTGCCTTTGAGGACCTGCAGTGCAGGCTCAGCTCAGTCTTGTACCACGTAGGGCAACTGCTGTGTGTGGCTGTTACAGGCTTCTGATTAGGCTGTGTGGGGCTATATTATTTTAAGTAATGATACTAAAGATTTGGAGGGTTTGAGGTGGGATAAATTAAAGTCTCAATTGTTTGCCTTAGTTTTCCAAATGATGCAAAGCAACAAAGACATTGGCTTCTTTGGCACCAGTGTGAGCCCTAGAATTTGCAGGCAGGGTGGTTGTGTCCAGACCTCTCACTCACTCAGCTTTCTCCTGGAGAACATCACAAAGTGCCTGTACCACTCCATGTGTGCACCCCACCCCAAGTTGCCTTCACCACTCTTGGGAGGGTTTTGGTGCTTTTTTTGACCACTCAGTCTCCTCTTTCGCCCTGGATTAAGAGTGCAGCGCTCCGAGGCAGGTGCCTGCATGTCAACCGTGCCTTACTGTGCAGGAAACTTCCCAAGGAAATAAATGTGAACACCAGGGATGTGCGGTGGCAATGGCATCGTGGAGCTTGATGCCTTCCGCCCTCGGTGTGCCAAGGGCAGTGGGAGCTGTGCCTGGTGACAACTGTCCCTTGTCCCACTGTCCCCCCCTGCCTGGTGATACTGTAGTTCCCTCGTGTGTGACAGGCGAGCTCTGGCGGCTGTTGCAGGGATCGTTGCACTGTTTGTCTGCTGAATGTGGAGTCGATCCGTGGAGCAGCCCCGCGGCCGCAGCGAGGTGTGTTACAAACCAGCAGCTCCTGCACAGACGCCCAGGTGCCGTGAGTTTTCCTGTTGCCTTTCACTACGGAAAGACACCTCCCGGGAAGCTCATGGGATCGGAGATCTTCCGGCACTCGATGTTATTTTTGGTTGCCCGGTTTCCGGTGCTGGGTTGGAACAGTTTGGAAGTGCCTCCGGTCTCATCCAGCCGATCTCCTCACGGGACTGCCTTGAGAACTGTCCCGTTCCGTGCCTTGCCTTTCGAGTCCTGACTTTGCTCTAAGGACTGTCCTGTGGGATGAGGTCAGACCCTTTGTAATTAGTGTGTAATGTTCAAGTTAGAGTGTACAGAATTATTTATTTGGTGTACTCGTTCTGCTAAAATATGTCCATGTATTCTGTGTACCCCATGGCTCTGCTGTCCTTACTTCTGCCTCATGGACCACCTGCGGGCTGGCTGCTGGAAGGCAATGATTTCTAGGCTGGGAGTGATGGTCAGTGAATACACAGAGAGCCAGGAGCTGCTCACCCCTCTGTTACATTCTTGGATCACAGCAAGAGGTACCAAAGTGACCATCAAAGGGTTTGTTGGTTTCTTTAATGCAGCTGCCAGGCCAGGAGCTGCCCAAGGGAGACCTTGTGCGGGGCTGGGATGTCCATGGGATGCTCTGGGTGAGGTAGGCACTCAGCCTGTTGCTGGAAGACAGGGTTGGGAGGCTGAACAGGCACTTTGGGACATTCTGTTCATTTTTCTTTGGCTGCAAGGTAGCAGACTGGGCCAGAGAAATGCTCTGGTTTGTCCACAGCCACTCATCACCTCTCCAGTTTCACTCTGAGCAGCTTTTATGGACCAACTGGAAAACTTGTAATATCAAGTGAACAACGCACACCCCTCTTGAGCCACCTCCTCTCCAGGATTTTCCAGGGGCAGGGAACCCCGTCCCAGTGGTGGCAGAGCTGGCAGGGACCTGAGCACACAGACCAGATGACCCACAGTGCTGCAGTTGGTCATTCCTGTTTGATGCCCCCTGTAGCCACCATTTCTCTCTGCCTGCATGGCCCATCCCCACATCTCTGATGTTCACCTGCCTTTAAGGTCAGTTAGATGCTCCCTGTAGAGCAGACCACTAAATGAAACTAAATCTTACCCAACCAAACTAAAATTTGTTAGCCCTAGGCTTTACTTGAGCAGATTTTTTTTATTTGACTCAATCATATGGGCCAGCCTATTTGTGTTTGCCCTCCATTGATGTTCCATACCCCTTCCCATCAGTGTGTCCCTGTGTAGTGTCGCACTCTCTGCTTAATAGAGTAATTACATTTTGGGGGCTGTGATTCACACAGCAAAGATGTTGTATCACCTTCACATCACTGTTAAGGAAAAATAAACCCCACACCTCATGTTGGGACAGTCTGATCCTGCTTCTCTCCACAGTGTGTCATCACCAGCTCTATTTCGAGCTGCTGGGAACCAGGTTGTAATTCCTTCCACATGTGTCTTGCTACTCCCGTGTCACACAAGACTTTTTTTTTTCACCAGCCATTGTCTCAAGAACCCATTTGAGTGAAAGCCTGTCACCTGGCCTTGTTTTCAGCTTCAAATTTTCCTTTGCAGTGGCCTTCAGTTTCCCGCTGTTACCTGGCAGATCTGCAGGTGTGAGGCAGCGTGCTGTTCTCCAGCCATCCCCTTCCACCTTCCCCTAGAGCTGGAGCTGTCCATGGCACTTCTCCCTTTCAGCTCTGTGTTCCCAGCTGCTACACAAGTCATGGCTTTAAACTGCAGGCAGGGATCCTTTAGAATCCTGTGCAGCCACCAGCATCCACCCTCCACAGCAAGCTGAGCAGTGCTTTCTGATGCTGAGCTGCAGCTCCACAGTCCATTCCCTGGTGGCACTTCACACCTGGGTCAGTGGGAGGACCATTCTCCCAACCTTCAGCACTGCCTGGTCTCTGGGTTGGTGCCAGGTGTGCTTGAAGACCCCCTAAGCAGCCCTTGAGCCACAGCCAGCCCTGCTCCAGCTCTGGGAAGTGCTGGGGTGCAGGAGAGAAGCAGAGGGTGCCCCAGGCTTCTCCATGTGCCTTCCCCCCTGCTCTGCATCACAAGAAGAAAGGAGCCAGAGGCAGTGCTTGGTACAAGTAAATGCTGATGCTTTATTAATCCCAGTGAAGGGATCACGCTGGCAGCACCTTTAGCCCTGAGCAACGATGGCGTCGATCCAGTTACGGAACTGGCTGACACGAGTGTACATGGCCGGCGTGTTGGTGTTGCAGTTGGAGGTTCCCCAGGAGACGATGCCAATCAACATCCAGCCGTTCCCACTCTGGTATACCAGAGGTCCGCCGGAATCACCCTGCAGAGAAGATTCCTGCTTAATGCTCCTGGCACATGCTCCAGACTGGTCCCTGCCGCCTGGTCCCCTGTGCACAGCCAGGTGCTGTACTTTAAATACCTGGCTCCATAAGTGCAAGACCCCACGTACCCTGCTCCTGCACCCTCCCCGTGATCCAATGGGAGCTCAGCAAGACCCCGCATATCCTCTTCCTCCTCCACCCACCCTGTGCAGCAGGAGCTCAGCTCCTCACCTGGCAGGAGGTGGCGCCAGCCCCACCGGCGCAGATCATGGAGCTGGTGATGCGGTTGCCCCAGTACTGCCTGCACTGGGTCTGGGAGATCAGGGGCACGGTCACCTGCTGCAGGACTGTTGCCAAGGCTTGGGCTAGGGGAAAGAAGCACCATTAGATCACCTCGGTGTCTGTGGGTCTCCTGGAGAGCACACAGGTACCCTGGGCAAGCTTCCACGGGTGCTTCTGAACACATGGGTGCTGCCATACAAAGTGCCTTCCTCCTCCGTGCCAACAAACCCCTTTTTCCCTGGGATCACCTCGTGCAGGCGGCCCTGAGAAAGGGCAGGCTTGTGCCTGTGCACAGTCATCCCTGGGTTACACACCTACCCACCCCCATGTGCACACTGGTACATGCTCAGACAGGGTTACTCCACTGCCCAGCTCCCCCCTTCCCACACATACAGCTGTCACCCCCACAGGCACCCCTGGCCCCTCAGAGCCCCCAGGAAGAACAGCAACTACACACAGCCCTCCCTGAAGCTGCAGCTTGCGTACAGTTGGGGTTGGTGCGTCCCCAGCCGGTGGTGACGGCCCAGGCATTGGTGGGCAGAACCAGGTTGGCAGGGGCCAGGCAGATGGTGGACACACGGGATCCCAGCTGGGCGGGCGTGGACAGCCTCAGCAGGGTGACATCGTTGTTCATGGTGTTGGGGTTCCAGCCGGGGTTGGTGATGGCCTGCAGAGAGAGAAACACCACAGCTCTTCATCCCTGCCCTGCGGGAGCAGCCACAGCGCGGAGCTGCAGCCCCGACCCAGGAGCGCGTCCGCCTGGCTCACCCTGGACACGGTCTTCACTTGAACGGCCTCGGCACTGGAAGCAAGGCTATATTCCCCGAGAACGACAACGTGGGCGCTCGGGCTGCAAGAGGTAAGAGGGAGTCAGGGGCATGTGCCCAGCCAGCACCCCGGGTGGGAGCAGCACTGGGGGCAGCCACGGGCATGAGGAACCCAAGGGAAGCCACCACAGCGACAACTGGGGAGGAAGCCCTGGGTTGCTCAGGCCTTTGGGGCTGACCCAAGTGCCACTCAGAGATGCCCAGTGTGCTCTGAGCCCCTGCCAGTGGCACTGGTGTGGGCTGGCCAGACATTGCTCCTTACTTGAAGTTGCAGTGGGCAGCTGTGACGACCCAGTACTGGTTGATCAAGGAGCCGCCGCAGAAGTGGGATCCTGTGCGGGTCTGGGGAGGGAAGAGAGGAGACGAGCTGGGGCTGGGTGGGCTGAGCCCCCCCGAGCTGGGGACAGGCAGAGTTCCCCCTGGTGCCCAACTGTGGCACCCGGCTGGCTGTGCCACGCCACCACAGTGCTTAGGGCAGTGCCCAGGCAGCGGGACGGTGCTGTACCTGCAGGGACACCTGCCAGGGCCATGAGCCGGGCACAGCGTTCTGCCCGTTGACAATCCTCTCGTTGTAGGCCACCGAGGGACTGATGGTGGGCACCCCGCAGCCTGCAAGAGAGGCACAGGGGCATAAGGGTGACCCAAAAGCTCAGGACTTGTATCTGGGGACTGCCTGTGCTGGTGTGGGTGGCTCTGTGTCACCCTCTCCAGCGTCCCGCTGCACCCTGAGGACCTTCCCACACCTATGGGCAGCATTTACCTGAGACAGCACTGGCAAGGGCCAGGCAGGCAACTACCCACAGGAACGCCATCCTGAAAGGAGACAGGCTGAACCCCTGGGACCACGAGCTTTATAGCAGCCAGGGAGCCACGTGGCTCATTGCTGGCCAGGTTAAGGTCCCCCTGTGGCCTTGTGTCAGCTGTGGGCAGCAGTGACGGGCCAAGCCTGGCACATACCGTGCCACAAGCAAACAGGGATGTGGGAATGTACTGTCAAAAGACACCTGGGGGGCTTGGGCTTTTGCTGTCATGAGTTGTGTAATGGTCCATGTGCTGTGGAGCTGGAGCGGGAGAGCACGACAGGGCTGTGATGGAGGGCACAGGGGGCTGGTTGTGGGCACACAGCTGGGATAGCAGTGGGGCTGGACATGCTGAGATGGACAGAAGTGCCTGGGGTGGGAGGTCATCCCATGCTCAGACTTGTTTCAGATCTGTTGGCACTAGAGCTGTTTTTCTACATGGCCATGAAGTCCTGGCCTGGACCAGCGCTGCTCCCAGCTGGATGTTCCCAGGGCTCAGGGCCACCCTTTGAACCATGTCCCTGGTGCAGGTGAACAAGTCCCAGAGCCAGGGGGGCAGGTGGGGAGGGCAGACACCTTCCCAGGCAGGTGGGAGCTGTGGCCAGCTGCACAAGCACACCAGGAGCCCCAAGGAGGACAGTGGGCCCCTCCCCAGGCTGAAGTTGAGCCCTTCATTGAGCAGCCCCCCAGCACTGCAGCCACCCGACCCTCCCCCAGGGCTGGGGAGCATTCAGCCCCCTCTGTCCTGGACATGGGTATGTAGTGTCTGCATCATCCCCTGTGTCCTGGGTGATCTCCTGGGCTGGCATGGGGTGCAGGGAGCCAGCTCTGGGGTGATGCTGAGCACAGGGATGGATCCCTCCCTCTCTGTGACACCCACATACTCTGATCCCTGCCCCGACCCTCCAGGGAGCAGAGCCTGGACACTGGGGAGCGAGTGCAGAGCTCAGGCCTTTATTTCCAGCAGTGGTACCACACAAGGACAGCGGGATGTGGCCCATCCCAGGGCAGGAAGCGTGGCAGAGCATGGAGGTCTCCCAGGGCGCTGCAGGGGCTGAGCACAAGGGTGTAGGCAGAGACACAGACTGCTCCTGATCTTCATATGGCACCTGGGAGGAGATGGCCAAGGGCCGGGCAGCAGCAGAGGATGGAGGGAGAGCCAGTGCTCAGGGTGGTGCTGCCCATCACAGAGGAACCTTGGAGCAGGCAACACACCAGGCACAACCATGCTCTCCATGCACCTTGAGAGCCTCCAGCTCCAGTCCTGTCTTGGATGCTGGCAAATGAGCCAGAGCCAGGAGTCTGGCAGGTCAGCAGGAACTCAGAGCAGTCCCTTTGTGCCAGCAGGGATAGGGCTGATGGCACTGTCCAGGGTGGGGACACCACTTCCTGCCCTTCTCCTCCACATCCATGAGCCACGATGAGCTGGCTCAGCTGCTCCCCACTGGCCATGCAGGGCCCAGCCTGGTGGAGCAGCAACACCCAACCTCAGGGCTGAGCCCAGAGGACCTCCCATGGCTGAAACCCTCCTGCCAGCCTGGTCCCAGCAAGGCTCCAGTCTGCCTCGGAGCTGGAATGGTAACAGCCTGCATGGCCAGGACACACTGGCTCAGGGGGCTGTCTGGAGACTGGGGGAAACCCAAACATCCCTGCAGCGCCATGGAGACATGAATTTGCCCCAGCTGCAGATTCCTATCCATTCTGCAACTCTTCTTTCTCCTGCAGGCAGGAGCCAGGCCTGAGCAGCCCTCAGTCACTGTCCCAGCAGGCCAGCAAAATAGCTACAGGTTGGATTTCCCCCAATCCAGGTACCCCAAGACTGGTGCTTGCAGTGAACAGTCTTCTCACGGGGCAAGACCAGGGGAGGATGGCCTTTATCCAGACTGTCCCCAACACAGGACAAGGTGCTGTGTGTAGGGGATGCCACGTGTCACCTCCATTCTCACCACGCACAGCTGCAGAGCTGCCCCACGTGGCCCCTTCCTGGGACCAGCGGGGCACCAGTGCCAGGCAGGGTCAGGCACACTTGCCCTTGCGAAGGCAGAAGGGCAGCTCTGGCACAGGGACCAGGATGGTGCTGAAGATGGGCCGGTAGCCCTCGGGCAGGACCTGGGGGTGCTGAGCCATCATTTCCAGCACCACGTGCCGCACTTCCTTGGAGACATCACCGCGGATATCCAGCAAGGTGGAGATGTGCTCATCGCTGGGCAGAGAGCCAGAGGTGAGCCTGGGCACTGCTCGTGTCCTGCAAACCTCCCCCCATCCAGAGAAGCCAAGCCAAGGCCAGGGGAAAACTGGTACTTTGCACCAGGCAAAGTAGCATTTTCTTGAAAACAATCCCCCCCCCAACCTTTTGAATTTGGTTTTGACATTTCCAATTTGATGTTTTGTCACTTTTTACAGTTTGTTTGGCCACCAAATATAGATGTGTGAATGCCACAGCAGAACTGCTTTTTTCTTTACACCTTTGCCATTGGGACTTTTCAAGAACCCCTCAAATCTGGAGCATGGGAAAATGAAATCTCAGGGAGAACAGGGTAAAGGCTCAGGTTTCTGCCTACTCTGCTGTGTCACCTCACAGGGTGCAGTCCAAGACTGGCTCTCCTGGGCAGACTCACACCAGCCCCTCCTGCAGAGTACCTTACCTGACATCAGGGTACTTGGTGATGAAGCCCACCACCTCCAGGCTGAGTAGAGCTGGGTCTTTGAGGCAGATCAGCTCCCGCAGGGCAAAAACAGCCTCCAGGCTCTGCTGGCTCCGGTCCAGGCCCTGGGAGGGAAAGCAGCCAGGTGTGAGACCCAGAGGAGGTCACTGCGGTGGCTGGTGAGACACAGCTGCGTCTGCAGTGCCCACGTGGGCACCTGATCCCCTGCAGCTGGTGTCTTCCCACTCAGCATGTCCCACCCATCAGGGGCCGCTGGGCAGGGTGACGGTCCCCAGAGTCCCTACTCCAGCCAGTTCCTCCCATATTGGCCTTACAACCACCCAGGTGTAACAGCCCCGTTTGCTGTTTGGAGGGGAGCAGGAGGGTGAGGCGATGCTCCCTTCCCGTGGCGCAGCCCCGGCTCCCCACCGCACCCAGGCCCCTCTCACCAGGCCACAGAAGAGCTCCCGGAGCTGCGTGGCGTCCTGCAGCAGGCGGTGGCACAGCTGGCCCCGCTCCTCCCGGCTCTTGCACACCATCTTCCTCTGCAGGAGCGCCCGCAGGTACTGGCTCGCCACCAGGAGCTCGCTCTCCGCCAGCAGGAGCTGGGCAGGGCACAGCTGTTAGCGCTGGCATTGCCTGGGTGTCAGACCCCAGCTCCCCAGGGAAAGGCAGAGGGGAGCAGGGCTGGACACAACACCGAGCCATGGGAACAACCTGCTGGGAAGCCCCCTGACCGAAGGGACAGGGAAACAGCTGGGTTTGGGGGAAGCCCTGAACACCTCCGTGCGGCGGTGCTCTCTGGACTGCTCCAGAGGACATGGGACGGGGCTCTCCGGCATTCCCGGCATCCTGCACCCCAGCACGGCCCCCAGCTGCCCAGCCTCCCCGTCCCCCAGACAAGCAGCCGTCCGAAGGAGTTACCGTGCACACGGGTTTCCTGACGCGGGAGAAGTCCTTTGCATACTTGTCAATCACTTCACACATGCTGCCGACGAGCTGGGACCCGCAGAGCCACTTGCGGGAAGGCAGCTGCAGGCAGAGGGGCTGCAGGGAGCAGAGGAGCAGCGTCTGTGCCCTGCATCATCGCACAGCTGCCAGCTCAGGGCAGCACAACACCCACAGCTGCTGCCTGCCGGCACGGACACTTTGCCTTGCAAAGCCCCCAGGCCCCTGCTGCTAGCCAAAATTCAATGTAAAAACAGAAGAGTGGTTTAGGTTAGGAATTTACAGAAACACTGGGGCTGTCCCTCCCTGACACCCTGAGAGCCTCATTTTGGGGCTTTATCTGGGTCATGATGCACACCTGAGGTGTGGGCAGCAAGCTGCTCCTCACACACTTGCTTTTGGCCTGTCCTGCAGTGATTTTATTTTTAATTCCCACTCCTCCTCACTTCCCTTGTGTAGACATAACATGTTTTTTGATTTCCTACTTCCACCCTGCTGTCCTTGCCTGTCTTCCTGCTTGTCTCTGCTGGGGCCACTGCTGCCTGCGAGCTCTTCACCCTTTGGCTCTTCCTTTGTTTTCATGGCATTCAAGCCTTAAATAGTAATGTTATTAATTATTCCAGGTTTTTGGTCCAGACTCCAGGAAAGCTAAATTTGACTACACTGGCAGGAAATGACTCGGGCAGTTGCACATGGATTCGTATCCTCCACACAGACTTTGCTGCTCTCCAGCTGGTTTTCTGCCATGGAACAGCCAGAAGAAGGAGTGTGAGGGGGGGCAGTGGCTCCTGGTCTCTGTCCGTTAGTGATTTGGGGGCCATGAGCCATCTGCCCCAGCGATACAGGGCGGTGCTGTTGGCGCCAGACATCGGGTGGTTTATCGAGGGGACAGGCTGGCAGAGATGTCTGCAGGGTGATAGCAGGGTACAGAGTACATGGCAGGGAACCCGGGCAGGAATAAACTCGAGCCTGGGGTGTTGCAATAGGGCTGTTCTTGCTGGGTTCAGCTTTGTTGCAGCCCTGGCAGGCTTAGGCTGGATGAACATACCTGCAGGTCCAGGAGCAGTTCCTCCAGCAGCAGCTGGGTGGCTTTTTTCTGCATCCTGTCTAGAGCAGCCTGGAGGGATGGGGGGACTTCTCTGCAGGCAGTGTTGGAGTGCAGGGAGGAGACAGAGTTGCTAGGAGAGAGAAGAGAGGGTACAGGTAGCCTGGGAAGCATAGTGGGAGCACTGGCCCCAGGGAGGACGGGGTTGGGTGTTGCTACAAGAGCCAGCAGGTGCTGGTGCAGGTACCTGAGAGCCAGGTTGTTGTTGAGCACGGCCAGCAGGTAGGAGATGTAGTACTTGGGAACAGCCCGGTCCTGCTGGTGCTCCTTCCCGCACTGCACCAGGGCTTCCCGCAGGCTGCAACACAGCGAGGCAGCCGTGACGGGCGGGCAGAGCCCCGGGTGTCCCACCACAGGGACCTGGCCCTAGGATGCTCCCTGGGGGCACGTGGACCTCCCACAACCCTCCCAGCTCATTTGGCTCCTTTCAGATGCTGCCGCCAGGTTGGAGAGTGACAGGTTGGTGGGCAGGTGGGACAGTGGGACCCATTCTGGATCCCCTTGGGAGGGCTCAGCAGACAAGCATGTGGGGCAGCAGGCCCTGAGAGCTGATGCCCCCAAAGGCTGAGAGAGCGGCCCCATGGGTAGACAGACTGCTGAGCCTTCTGTGACCTGGATGAGCATGGGGTGCCCCACAGCAGATCTCCACCACCAGCCTGTGATGCTTGGCCATGGGCCCAGGGTCTGTGAGGGTGGACAGGGGTGTGAGGGGCTCCACTGACCGGCCCAGGAATGCCTCAAGCTCCTCCAAGGCCATGTTGTAGATCTTCTGCTGCAGAGAGTCAGTGATCAAGGAAGCCACCTGGATGTTCTCATTCAGCATCTACAGCAGGAGAGGAGAGTGGAGGTCATTCAGGGAGAGCCTGCAGGCCACGGACTCCTTTTTGGGAGGTCTCAGCATGGCCGTGGCCCCATCTGTACCCATGTTCTTGGGGACCCACCTGCATGACAATGGCAGGCAAGGCTGACTGGAAGAAGCCCTGATGGTCTGTCTCAGGTTCCTCTTCCCTGAACCATTCCTTGAACTCCACCTCCAACGTCCTCTGCATCCACTCGAACACGCTAGCCTGTGGGATGGACACCCACCACAGGCAGCCCAAGAAGCCAAGTACGGACTCCCTTGAGACCCAACACAGCACAGCAGCGAGTCCTGGGCCTCACCCCAGGCTCATGGTCTGCAGCTGCTGTCAGAGCAGATGCTTGGCTCAGTGGGAGTCACTGGGTCCCCATCCTGCTCACTCACCTTGACTTTCATCACGTATCTCCTCTCTGTCTGATCCACAAGCTCAGAGGACATCAAGGGACCCAGAGCAGAAACATCCACTTCTGGGAGGAGGTCAGGGTGACCCATCATGTCTGGGCTGGAGGGCAGAGGTGGGGCAGGGCTAGGAAGGCCTGTCCTCCAGGAGTTCCTACCTGTCCCTCTGCCCTCCTGGTGGTCATCCCCTGGCAGCCAGAGACACTCTCCCAACCCATCCATGAGCTGGTGAACAACCCAGCTCTCCACAACATGCCCCGCTTGATTGGTGCCAGGGCTGGTGCTGACCTGTGGTACACACGGAGCGCCCACTCAAGGAGGAGGAAGAGCCCCTGTTTGTCCAGGTCCTCCCGCAGGATCTCCTGGAGGTGGCTGGTGAGGGCCTGGTGGTAGGTGGCAGTGCAGACGCTGAGGATGTTGTAGTGAGCTGGGACGCACTGGACCATCAGGTCCTTCACCACGCACAGCTCAGACACGATGTCCTTCTGCAGCGCTGCCAGGTGCCTGGCCAGCCCCGGCCCCTCGGCATCCATGCGGGGAGCCTGGAAACGGGCTCCTGTGATGGTGTCCTGGAGGACCTGGTAGAACTTCTGCCTCCAGCCCTTTGGGCGGCCAGGGGGCAGGAAGGTGGCCTCTAAGAGCAGAGTATCATCTATCTTCTCCTCCCGCTCGATGATCCTCACAGCGGTGACAAAGAGAACGGGGTCCTCGCGCACCAACCGCAGGCTGCTGCCCACAATGTCCCACAGCTGCTTGGCCAGGCTCTCGTTGAGCTCCTGCAGGCCACTGAAGTAGGACAGCACAGTTGCCTGGGCACTGGAGAGCCCACGGAGGTGCAGCTGGGAGAGGATGTCATCCCGGAGTTGCTCCACCATCATGAGCTCCACGTGGGCCTCCAAGAGATGCTGCCCATGGAGCAGCTGCAGGATGTGGGAAAAAACCTCGTGGACTGTGGGAGAGGGAGGAGAGATGCCAGCACTGAGTGTGGAGATGGAGGTTTGCACCAGGGACATAGATGCAGGTTATCAAGGAGATGGTAAGGAGAAAGGTCTGGGGCTCTGGGAACACCGCTGGATCAGGCCCCAGGGAAGCAGGGATATATCTCCATCCACCCAACTGGCAAAGCCTGAGTCACCTGCTCAGGCTTTATCACCAGCCCTGCACAGAGCCTGGCATTGGACTGAAGTATCCCCCTGTGCTTTCCAGCCCAAATTGACCAGGACTGGGCCAGTGCCTTACCTGAGAAGATCTGGGGCAGCACCTGGACCACCGAGGCCAGCTGCACATGCTCCTCCATCAGCTCCCTCATCTGCTGGAGGCCCTGGAAGTGGTCTGCACTGTCGAGCAGGGCCCAGCGCGCAGCCCCCAGGTCCTGGCACACGCTCTGCACCTCCTGGGCCGCCGACCGCAGCTGCTCCAGCCCTGTGCTCACCCCCTCCAGGTAGGACTGGACAGTTGACTGGGGAGCAGAAAAGGATGGAGGGGCAGTGGAGCAGCTGCAGAATGCAGCAGGACTCCACACCATTTGCCCCAGCCCTGCATGGTCTGTGTTGCAGGCACTCTCCCAGCCCCACAAGGTCCAGTGTGAGCAGTAATCATATGTCTCTTTCAGTTTTAAAAGATTACTTTGTTTCTGCAAAAGAGCAGTGGGTCACAGGCCTCCATGTGCCCCCAAGGCATGAAGGACCTCAGTGGCCATATAAACCCTCTGCCCGAATGGAGTGCCATCCTTTCCAGCCCTGCAGTGGCACTGGCACATCTCCATGCCCAATCCACTCATTTAACTCCCTGCTTCTGCTGCCAAGAATCACCAGAAGCAAGTTCCTTTGCCTCCTGGACAATTCACCCAGAGACAGGGTAGGAGAAACCATCTCTAAAATTATCAGAAGAAAGTTGTGGTGCTCAGACTGATTGGGTCCTGAGGTTAATAATCCCTTGGGTCATGCAAAAGGGGAGGTGGATGAGGAGGGAGGTGTGTAGGGGGACTGGGACAGCCCTTAAAAATGTGTAGAGATGGAGTTTCCCCTGTGCGGACCCATGGATGGGGACAGGTTGGAGCTCTGTGCCTCCTCCCAGCCGTGGGGAAGGGCAGCCTTTGGTGCTGGGACGGGGCAGTGATCGGGTGCACTGAGTCCTGCACATGGAATGTGCTGAACCCCCCATGTGTTTTATTTTGAAGGATGGTCGGAGACACAGAAGACTCCTTTTAACACTTCAGACACTGCCTGGGGATAAGGCAGAGAGCGAAGGGGAGGTTACCAGATCTTTTCCCCCCAATAATTGCACTTTACCCACCAAGCGCCAGCCAAAGGAAAAGATTTTGCCAAAAGAGGACACAAAGAGGATTCATGGCGCAAGAGGGGATCCTGGCTGGGATCCCTGCCTGAGATCCCTGCCTGAGGAAGGGGTGTGTCTGCAAGTGTCCATGGGATGGGCTGTGGCAAACACACACCTTCAGCCGGGACTGGATGGAGCTGTTCCTCTGTGTCTCTCGTCTCCGGTAATGCCCGAGCCCCTCCAGTTTCTCGGGTCGGTAAAACACCCCTGAAGCCCATTTCAGAGCAGCTCCTCTCGCCAGCTTCTCAGCCTTCTCTGCTTCCGGCCACTCCTCGTCTGGGGATGCAGCCAGAGGTCAGTGAGCACAACGAAGTGGGGCAGGAAGGGCCCCTGAGGCCAGAGGCAGGAAGCTGGCCGCCAGTGGACTTCCAAGCACACACAGACCTGGGAAGCTGGGCAGCATGGCACCAAGAGGGTCCTTCCGCAGGGGCCCCGCAAGATGCCACCACCACACCCGGGGTTGTGACAGTGGCTGTGGCAGCAAGAAGGCTGCCCTGGGGAGCTGTGACTCAGCCTGCCAGCTCGGATTGTCCCCAGGCTGAGCGCACACCCCCGCCGCTCCCCCAAACACAATGCTGGGTTGTCTGAGGGGGTCTGATGCCACTTGGGAAGCTGTCAGCAGGGTTGAGACTCCAGCAGTGAGTCAGCAGCAGGGATGGGGAGATGGCAGCTCTCACAGGAAGGAGAGCCAGGCTAAGGTGAGGATGGGACGCTCCTGGTTCCCCCAAAGAGCCCACGCAGCTGTGTCCCCCTTGACACAGGGTCCGAAGCCATGCCAAAGAGCTCCTGGCCACAGTGGAGGGCTGAGAACCAGCGCAGTTACCACACACCAGTCCTGTCCCCAGAGCCTGGTTTCATCATTCCCCCACCCCATCCCCAGCCACTCCCTGCAGCCCCCCGGGGATGTCACCCAGTGCCAAGCCGGGCTCCTGCTCTGCTGGGGAGCCACTGGCAGCCTTGGGGACCAGGGGATTAGGGAGGAGGACAGCAGCTTTGAGGATAAGATGTGCGGTGAGCAGTACTGCCCCGGCGCAGGTATCACCATCAGGAAGCACAGCCAGGCTTCCACCCCGCAAGGACACAAGGCACCAGCCCCGGCACAGGGAAAAGGTCCAGGGGATAGGGGGTGGTGAGGCAAAGGGCAGGGGAATCCCCAAAATGTGCTGCAAGCAGCAGCATCCCTTCCCTGCCCAGCTCGCCGGCTCCCCGGGGCGCATCATCCCCGTTACCTCTGGGGCTGGCGGCGCGCTCGTCCTCCGCAGACATGCCCATGGTGTCCAGGCTGTGCGGAGCTGCGGGGCCAGGGCAGGGCTGCGGAGGAAGCCGGCTGCCGTTTCCTCAGCCGGAGCAGCCGCGCTCCTCAGGGCCTCATTGTGTTCCCGCAGCCGCGCTCAGGACGTCAGGAACGGGGGGCGGAGGGGAGGGGGGACACGGGAAGGCACCGCGACAGCCGGAGGTCTGGGGAGTAGGAATCACGGAATCATAGGGTCTTTTAGGTCGGAAAAGCCCTCTAAGATAGTCGAGTACCACCCGTTAACCCAGCACTGCCAAGCCCACCACTAAACCATGTTCCTGAGTGACACATCCACACGCCTTTTGAACGCATCCTGGGATGGTGACTTCACCACTGCCCTGGGCAACATTTTTCAGTGCCTGGCCNGCTGCTGCAGGAGGCCAAGGACGGCGTGCTCGACCTCAAGCTGGTGCGGGGGCAGCCGGCGGGGGGCGAGGGCTCCACCGCCCCGGGGGTGGGCTCGGAGGGAGCGGCCGCCCGGGGAGCGGGGCTCCGGCGGGATCGGTCCTCCGGCGGCTGGAGCAGGTTTGGAAGGGGAAGAACGGGGACACGGCAGCGCCCGGTGCAGCAGGTGGTTTAGATTGGATACCAGGAAAAATTTTTTCATGGAAAGAGTGGTCAGGCAGTGGTGGANTAACCCAGCACTGCCAAGCCCACCACTAAACCATGTTCCTGAGTGACACATCACACGCCTTTTGAACGCATCCTGGGATGGTGACTTCACCACTGCCCTGGGCAACATTTTTCAGTGCCTGGCCATCCTCTTTATGAAGAAATTTCCCCTAATATCCAATCTAACCCTCTCCTGATGCAACTTGAGGCCATTTCTTTTCGTTCTGGAGATCACACCCTGCCTGCCCTCACCGGCACCCCCCGTTCTCCGGACACTCAGCCCTGTCCGTGCCCGCAGCGCTGCCCCCTCGCACCCGGCCTGGCTCGGGGAGGACAGCGCGGTGTCAGACCCCAGCCCATCCACAGTGCGAGCCCAATCGAGGCGGGATCAACTGGGAAGGGGTGCGCTGTGCCAGCCTGACCCGAAGGCGAGAGCGCGGGGATGGACCCTCCATGACTGCGGATGGACCTGGAGATGTGTCCCTGCCACAAACCGCCTTCCCCGGGTACAGGCTGGAAGATTCCCCCGGCACTGGGTGTGCTGGAGCAGCAAACCGCCCCTGCCACCCGGGCGCTGCGATCTGGGTGCATGGCTGAGGTTTGGCTTTGGTACCACAGGGCGGGGGTTTGACTCTGGCACCGCAGAACGGCGAGTGGATGGATGGACGCACCCCCGGGTAAAACCAGGGGGATCCCCAAACCGACGGGGCTGAGGGGACGCCCGGAGCAATTCGGACCAACC
>VZRS01002203.1:30037-51440 GCA_013398055.1 Ifrita kowaldi | reverse complement strand
GCTGCTGCAGGAGGCCAAGGACGGCGTGCTCGACCTCAAGCTGGTGCGGGGGCAGCCGGCGGGGGGCGAGGGCTCCACCGCCCCGGGGGTGGGCTCGGAGGGAGCGGCCGCCCGGGGAGCGGGGCTCCGGCGGGATCGGTCCTCCGGCGGCTGGAGCAGGTTTGGAAGGGGAAGAACGGGGACACGGCAGCGCCCGGTGCAGCAGGTGGTTTAGATTGGATACCAGGAAAAATTTTTTCATGGAAAGAGTGGTCAGGCAGTGGTGGAACGGGCTGCCCAGGGCAGCGGTGGAGTCACCATCCCTGGAAGTGTTCAAAAGGCGTGTGGATGTGGTGCTTAGGAATATGGTTTAGTGGTGGGGTTTAATGGTTGGGATCGATCATCCTGGAGGGCTTTTCCAGCCGTACTGATCCTCTGTTTCTAGGTGCAGGGAAAGCGGCGTCCCTGGGGGTGAGGCAGAGCTGCCGGCCCTGCTCAGAGGGCTCTGCACCGGCCGCTCTCACACCCCCTCCTGCTCCTCCTTCCCAGCCCTTCTCCCCACCCCGTCGGGCTGTCCCAGGCACTCTTCTTTCCCCAGGACCTTGCCAGACATTGCAGGTGTTCGTGTGCTTCAGTTGCAAACCCGTTTTACCACCTTGTTCTCTTCTGTGTTCTTTCCCTGCACTTGATCACTGGCACCATAATGATCCGGCCCTGCAAAGCCTCAGACACCTATAGAAACACATACTTGTAGAAACCATTCCTACAGCACTTAACCCTTCCGGCACACACCAGGAGGGGGAATGTGGTCAAAGTCACCTGCCAGAGGTTGTCCCCGATGCCTTTGGGCAGCAGAGAAGTGCTCTGTGAATGCAGCTTGCTTCTGCATTTTTAAGATCTTCACCTAGAGGAAGTAACTCTGTGTCATGTACAGTACTCAATCCCAGGCATTTCCTATAAGGGAAGTTCCTTTGCTATGGTTTAGAGAAGCACCTCTTATGTGGACACCTGTGTGAGTGTGCTCTGACCCTTTGCAGGCAGCAGACAAGTGCCAGAAAGCTCTGACAATGCAGGACTGGAGGAGTTTCCTGGCTCCATGCCTGTGCCAAGTTTTTGTCTCTTTGGATTTGTCAGTATCTTCCTGCTTCAAATGTCCATTAAGTGGATTCATGTTGGTCAGTGTGATTTGTGTGGCGGAGGGTCTCCAAAGTCCTGGCTTGGTGGGTGACAGGGACATGATTCCTGTGCTGACCTGCTCTGTCTGCACTGCCACTGACATTGTTGGTCCTGTCTGTGCACACGTTAACTCTTGCTGGTGCCAGGTTGCCATGTGGTAGTGGAAACAGTGCCATTCCTCGAGTCTTGAAACCTGAGAGGAGAAGGGTCGTGTGAACAAGGCAGGGAAGGCCCATGCTCATATTTACTCTCCACCTGGAATCATGTCTTTCAAACACAGGAATCTCTTGAAAAGATGTTGATTCTTAGTCAAGTGGCATCAGATCACCTTTAGAAAAGACCTTTTGAATGTTGACTTCACTGAAGCGTTGTGCAGAGAGCTCTCAGCATTCCCCTTCCCATCTCCATCTCTTTTACCCTGAGGGAGCACTGAATTTTTAGGCTGCTGAACTATTGTTTCCTAGCACTGCTTTGCTACTGGAGAATGGTGATTTTGGGATCCACTGCAAGCAGGATGGCTGGAATTTGGTTTGTGTTTAGTGGGGCAAGACAAAAAGAAGAATGAGTGACTTCTTCTCATGGTCATATGAGATCCAGAACATGCCTGTGTAACTTGAAGCCCTGGAACAGGAGAGGTGTGAGATGGGGAGCAAAGTACTTGGCCAGGAGTTAATCTGACAGGCAGGAAGGAGCTAAACATGACTGAGAGTTTGGAATTAAGTGTCTTAACCTTTTTGCAGGCTGCGGATACCTTGGCTGTGCGACAGAAGCGACGGATCTACGACATCACGAATGTCCTGGAAGGCATCGGGTTGATCGAGAAGAAGTCCAAGAACAGTATCCAGTGGAAGTGAGTGGCAGAGATGGTCTAAACCGTTCACAGGTCCCTTATAGTGCAGGTTTAAGTGACAGTGGGGTTAAAATGCCCTGTGCAGAGGGAGGTTCCTCAGTGGTCCATGCTCGTGCTTCCCCCAGCTGGGCTGTGCTGATGGCACAGTGAGGAAAGCTGAAGTACGAATGGTGTGTCTCTTACAGCAAAGCTGTTAGTTTGAGACAAACTAAATATTTGCACTGCCTTGGGGTAGAAAAAATGTCTGTCATGACACTGGAGGTGGGGAGGAGTCCTGCTAGACTGTGGGAAGTAGAAAGATGTACCAAACATTGCTATGCTGGGAGGTGGGGATCTAGAGCAGGTACAGATAGGGCTTTCCAGGCCATCTGGCCTTGATGTTTGACAGGGGTGGGAATAAGAGGCTGGCAGAGAGGTCAGGGTTGGTCTGGGTGCCTCCAGAGGCTGATGCATCTCACCCCTTTCTGCTTTGCCCAGGGGGGTGGGTCCTGGCTGCAACACACGGGAGATAGCTCACAAACTGATCGAGCTGAAGGCAGACATAGAGGATCTGGAGCAGCGGGAACAGGAGCTGGAGCAGCAGAAGATGTGGGTTCAGCAGAGCATCAAAAATGTTACAGAAGACATGCAGAACAGTCGATATCCTTTGTGTGAACTGATGGCTCTGTCTCCATGTTCGCTTGCTGGGCTGGGTGGGTGCTGACCTGTTGCTGCTGGAGAAGCTGCACTGAAAGGGTCAAAAGGCAGCACCTGGGTTTGAAATTAGGGTAACTGTCCAGCCTGGAAACCTGCTTTTCTCTGCATCCAGCTGCTCCTCTGGCTTTTGGAAGTAAAACACACAGTAATGTTTACCACAATGAGAAAAGTGCTTCTTTCTGAGTCACAGGTGCCACTTTCTTGAGTGCAGAGCAGCTCTTGTGGCTTAACTATCTCAGGATGTCAGCTCTGACGAGCATGGAGCTTGCAGACCTCACCTGCAGACCACTTCAGAGTGTGGCATGGAGAGCCTTCTGGGAATGGTGTTCCTTGTGCTCAGGAAGGAAACACCAGGTGCCCTTAGAGCTCTCTGTCTGTGCAGGAAGCTGCAGCCTTTCTCCTTAACCTTGGGAACATTAGCATATGTGACACATGAAGATATCTGCAAGTGCTTCACAGGTGAGGAATTGGTGCTCCATTGTAAAGATGTGATGCTGCAGTCCTGTCAGTCTGTCCCAGCTGCTCTCTTTTGTCCAAGAAAGAGTGGGCAGCAGACTGTGGGCTGCCCAACAGCATCAAGTGAAATGTAATGTCAGCTCTGATGCCGTCCTGGGTTTGTGTACCACTGAGTCCTAGCTTTCTTGTCACCATCAGAGGGGACAGACAATATCTTTTATTTGTGTTTAAAGGAACAGAGGTGCTATTCCTAAGGAAGTCTTCTTGCTGGGTTTCACTGTGTGGGTATGTGTATTGTGTTAGAAGCCCTTAACTTTAAGGGCTTGGGTGGGCAATGTTCTAATGACAGGAAACAAATTTTATTACACAGTAAAAACCGTGGTGTAAGCAGGGAAATAGTATTAAAGGTGGTCCCTCAGCTACGTCATTCTCCCTGCCAACAAGAATGCAGGAGGGAGACAGTGGAGGACAGAAGGGAATGCACCACTTGCTCTGCCCTTCCTTCATTCCTAAAGTTGGGGGGGGCCTGTATCAAAAGCCCTATGTTCTGTCTCTGGGCAAAAGTGAAGAAAACTCACAGAGTCTTTGTTTCTTCTGTTGCCAATTTTAATGATAGATGTAGGACCAGACTAATGCCTGGTGGCCAGCATGCAGTGGGGCAGCCTCAGTACATGAACTGCTCTTCCCAGCTGTAGTGGTGCAGAATCACAGCTCCTTTCTGCTTCAGCGGGTGCCTGACCTCTCCTGACCTGGCAACCTGCATCTGCTTGCTTGCTGCAGAGAGTGAAGCTGTTTATCCTGGCTGCCCCCAGTCATGCATTAATCTCACCTGTGTCTGGCTCTCCTCGTCTCCTCCAAGCACTTTTCTCACCCTGCCCTTCACCAGCCCCTCTGTTTGCCATTGCTGCCTTTGTGCTTTTCTCGTTCACCAGCCTTTACCCTGCTCAAGTTCCCGCTGGTGTAACGGCTGCATCACCACCCCCTTGGCTTTACTGTTTCTTCTGGTTGAAGCTGCACTTTTGGGGGCAGGGATTGTGTTTTCAGTTTGACAGTGCTGGGGGCCAGATCACTCACAACAGTCTGGAAGAGCTTACTGGAGACCAGCAGACAGCTCATTGCTTGGCTGGTTGAGTGTTTTGCATTTCATTGCACCTGGTTTTTGTAAACTGGTTTGTGTCTGAGGTCAGACCTCACCAAACATGCAGAGATTAGATCTTACTGAGGGCAGGTGTCAATTCCCTCAAGAATGGAGGCTTCATCCATGGTTTTCCATTGCCTGTCCTGTTTTCTTGTATGAATATGCCTTACATGACTCTTCTTCCTCTCCTGAACACCTGAGCCTTACAGAGGTTCTTTGTTGGACCTCTTCTGTTCTCAAACTGTGGTGCAGGCTGAATTTCAGCTCCTGTTTTTTTTAACTGACTATTGAACTTGCTTGCTCCAAGATTGCCACTCTTGGACTCTTTGTCAAAGAGGGATTAATTTAAAAAAGAAAAAAGAGAAGTAAGAATATGTCAGGTTTTAGTGACTGGGAAACATAGTTTTCCCATCTGTTGCTGTGATGCATTTTGCACTTGCAGATTCAAAAAGGAAGTGGAAACCTAGTGTGTGCTGTTTTGTACAAGTATTTGGGACGTATTTGTCAAAGGAGATACAAACCCAGCACCTGTCTTTGAAACTAACAGGTCTTACAGCTTGAGCTGATGTCTTTGAGCTTTATTATGCATTTTTAATGTCTTTTACATTTTTCTTAAGTGTAGATTTGTTAAGCAAGTCCCATCCAATTGACAAATCCCGTGTTATTTTTAATCCCTTTACCTTTTGCTGATCTGACCTTTGATTGCCTGCCTGAAATTAAGGGATGTGCTTTTCTTCTGTCCACTCTCATCACTCTGGGGATCTTCTGTGTTAATTATCAAGTGAAACTTAATGCAGAATACTGGGGTACTGTGAATATTAACCACACTAAAGCTTAAACATTCAAAGTGAAAGCTGCAAGCTGCTTGATCTAAATATGTCAGATATTCACAGCTCTGGTATTTCTCTGTTCACATTTCTCTAAACCCAGATACGGGCTGGGAGCTGCTCTCCTGTGACTGTTGAGTTATTAGGATGCAGATCTTAAGGAGCTGCAGAACCTGGAAAGAAAGGATGCTGTCAGCCTGGCTTCCAGCCCCACACATGCTGGGCTCTGTGGAGGGTTCAGTACAACTAACACCAGGCAGCTCTGGCCCGTAGAGACTGGGGAGTGTTGGTTTCAGGTGTTGGGACACCAGCCTGAGGTTGGCAGCCTGGCTTTGAGCCTGGTCCAACCCCATCTCTCTGCTGGCAGTGCAGCTCTTTTGTTTCTAATTCACATCTAAAAGCTTGTGACAGCAGAATGAAGGATACTTCCCTTAGGATTCAGATGTTCTTAAGAGAGAATTTAAGCCAGTTCCTCTGAGGAAAAGAGATTAGTCTTGATAAAGACACAGCTGAAAAACTTCGGGGTTGTATTAGGAGAAGCTTTGCAGGTTCTTTGTGCCCTGGGCCGTTGGCACATTAGGAACTGTATGATGTGCTTGGGGTGTAGATGTCTTCCTTCCATGGAAGATTGCCAGGAGAGGCGGGGTGGGGTTTGAGGCGGGGCTCTTCAGCAGTGCTTAATTAACATCACAGCAACTTGTGCCAGGAGCCCTGACTGGTTCTGTTTTCACAGGAGACACCCTCCTTGTGATTCGAGCCCCATCTGGCACACGTTTGGAGGTTCCCATCCCTGAGGTGAGTGATAAATACATGGGCAGAGTGAAGGGGCTCTCTGTGTGTGTGTGCATGTATGTTTTGCCCATGGAAAACTGATGTTCTATTTGAAAATGGTTTTTAATGTGTGTCTGTGTTTTGCTTTTGACTTTTCTCAGGGCCTAAATGGACAGAAGAAATACCAGATCCACCTGAAGAGCACAAGTGGTCCCATTGATGTTCTCCTAGTAAACAAAGACACTTGGAGCTCTCCTCCTGTCGTACTCCCTGTCCCTCCCCCTGAAGACCTCATTCAGTGCCAGGCAGCTGCACCCTCCAAACCACAAATCGCACCACTCGCCCACTTCCAGGAGGCCTCCGTTCCCAGCAGCACCCAGCCCTCCACACCAACACCCACCAGCACTCAGGACCATGGCCCTCCCACACAGAAAAATGCAGGCACAGGTGAGAGGGAGCTGTAGAAGGCAGAAACAGGCTGGTGGCTGGCAGAGGAGGGTACATTCCTTGGCCCCTTGGGGCTGGCACTGCCGTATGCACAGCGTTGAGAGCTCCTGGCAAAGGGGCAGCACTGCCTTTGCCGCTGCCCTTCCTTTGGCCTTGGTTAGTGGGACTGGCTGTGCTCAGAGAAATCAGGCACTTCAGGGGGTAGTGCCAGCCTGTAGGAGCATCTGGAGGAGAGAAGCTGGTCATGCAGGTTCATTGATCAGCAGAAAATATGTCCAAATATGGACGTGGAGGAAAGCAGGAAAGCTGCTCCCTGTGCAGCTGCCTGTGCCTGGCCAGCACTGCCAGCGAGGGCTGAGTCTGTGGCGCAGCTGCCTCGGGGCTGGTGGGAGATGACATTCCTGGGTGTGTCTGTGGCTGTTTCCAGAGTGTGATGTCCCGGCAGCAGAGTCCAAGGGCAGTGGTGACTTCGAGGGCCAGCCAGCGGCGTCGGACACGCAGCTGCTGCAGTCCTCGGCCTCGCTGGACAGCAGCTCTGTCCTGCCCAGCACCTCTACCTCCTTTGAGCCCATCAAGCCCGACCCCACAGGAAGTGAGTATGCTGCTTGTTTCGTGTGTCACTCCAAAATCCTGCTGCTGGGAGTGAGGAAAAGGCTGCTGGGCCTGGAGGAAGGAGCTGAACTCCATTCTGCCTTTGCTGTCAGCCAGGGTCTGCAAAGGATGAGTAGGCATTTCCCTGTGAGGCTGTCAGGAAACATGGTGACAAGGGGACTGTGTCTTGTCTAGTGTCCTGCTGCTTTTTGTGGCATCAGTACTAGAAAATCTGCAAGGGACACCCGCATGACACACGTCTCTGCTGTTACATGTAGGGTTATTCCCTTTCAATCCTTTCCGTAGAGTAAGGTCCTATCTTTGAGACTGTGAAGCTATAGAATTTTCAGCCACCACTGAGAGCACCTTTGTAATTTAGGGAGAGTTTCCTGTATTAGGAGAGCTCTTGTCTCACTTTCCCTCCTTTACTTAGGAATACTTCATCTGTCTTTAGTGATCTTGTGTTCTTAGTGATCTTGCAGTATGTATTTGGGGAGCTCCTTGATGTACTTTAAAAAAGGAACACTGGAGCTTTATGCCAGGAAATGGCAGGCTGGCCCAAGGAGAGAAAAGCATCCTCTAGGTAAGCCACACTGCTGGAATGTTTTGAAGCTGAACTTCCCTGCAGAAACACTCGGGGTTAGGTTATGGTTAGAAGAAGAAATCTTACTCAAACGCAGCTCACACAGTGCGTTTTTCACTTCTGCTGCTGGCGTGTCTCAGAGAAGCATGAGCTGTCTGTCTGGAGTCATCTTGGTTGTGGAATTAGGCCTTGGAGGTGCATATATCTTACCACTGTGCCTCTCCAAAGGCATGTCCTCATCCTACACAAGGTAATCGAGGCAGTGTACCAGGCGAGGTTTACAGACACAGCTGCTGACTGTGATAACATGTTCATGTCCCAGGGCTCCTACAAGTTTATTTTAAAGTAGCGGAGCTTCAGTGTTTTGTTGCTTGTCATTGCAGCAGAAATATCTGACACAGAGTGTGGGAGCAGAATTTCTGGATGATTTGGGTGTGTAAGGAGCAAATAGGTTTGTGGGTGATTCTGCTGTAAAGCATTTCAGACTCTTCATGTAATGATCCAAACCATCTGGTTTGTTGTATTTGCAGTACTGGAACTTCCCAAAGAACTGTCAGAGATGTTTGATCCAATGAGAGGTACGTTCATTCCCTGACCACAGCTTTTTTCTGTGCCCACCTATCCACAGAAAAGGGACAATTTGTTTGATTCGCTCCCTTTTGGATTATTTTGTGGATGTGGTTTTGTAAGGTGCTTGTGGTCATTGGTGGCTGCTGGCCCTCTGCTAAAGAGTAGTTAGGCACTCTTAAAATTACTGGTTTCTGTATGTATGTTTCTGTCTCCATGTTTCCAGCAACCTCTGCTAGATCTTGCCTGCAGTGCACCAGCGAGGGCTTTCCTGTCCCCATGCCGACGCTAATCCATGCTCGGCCTTCCCATGCTCCTTCAGCTTGTCAGCACTATGGAAAAGAAAAATCCCTGTTAAATCTTGTTTCAGCTTTAGCCTGCCCAAGGCTAATCCAAGCAAATAATCTGGGGAGATAGTGTTCTCTCTTCAAAATACTTCTCAGTGGTGGTGGTGGAGGAGCTGGTAATTTTGAAGCAGTAGGGGAGGGAGATGCTGTTACTCGTGTTTAGAATTCTGACTCTCCCCAAGGAATGTCTGTGGGCTGCTGCCTAATGGTGGGTCAGACTTTGGGCTAAGGGCAGAAGAGGTGAAGGAATTTGGTTTGACATAAACCTAAACTGGGAAATTTTTTATCAGTACATTCATTTCTCTTTGCTGCTGGCAGAATCCTTTGTAGCCCCACAGCCAGGCAGGGCCAAGTACACCCAAGCACTTCAGTGGTGGTCACAGAAGTAAAACAGCCGTCCCTAGTTGCGTGCTCTAGCAGATGCTTTGTGAAGGTGCATTTGGGTAAAAATCCCCACAGACCCAAACACAGACACATGTGAGTCTCCAGTCTGTGTGCTCTTAGCCCTGGGCTCCACAGTCAGCCCGGAGAACATCCTTCCTCCTTGCCCAGCACCTCTGCTGCAGATCGTGGATGAAGTCTTGATGATGTCAAAGTACATCTGAAGAGTAAGTTTGAGTTCACAATGTGAGACATAAACTGCTGCAAAGCCCCAGCCATGTAGAGAGGTCTAACTTACCCAAAGTAACTCTACTGTGTCACTGTGCGGACGCTATTGTAAAGGAGATGTTTGCTGTCTACGGTAAAGTATGTGGTTTTATGGAGTATTCTTCCCAGTTTGGAGGGGGAAGATAAAAGATCCAGGAGCAAAGGACAAAACAGAGTCAACAGCTACAGAGGCAAAACTCAGGACTGGAAAAGAGCAGCACTACAGAGCTCAGAGGAACGGTCCTTGCAGCACGCTCCATGCAGCCTTTCTCATCTCCGTGTGATCCCAGTAATGCTGTCCTGGCACTGGCAGCTGCTTTAAGGCTGTGCAGTTTAAGCCACAGGAGCTGGAGCTCTCCCATAGTGTTTTGTGCTGGAATTAACTTTTACTACATGGTTTTATCTCTTTTAAGCGCAAGCTTCCTTTCACTGCCTGCTGCACATGCTGTGCCTTAGCCAGAGAAGGGATAACAAGGGTGGGGAAAGTGGGGAGTTACTCAGGAGCAGACCAGGAGAGCAGAGTTTTGCTATCATGCTTGTTTCTTCCCCAGAATGTGCGAACTCTGAGCTACTGGAAGAGCTGATGTCATCTGAAGGTGAGTCTCTGAGTCTCCTGTCACGGTGTGGCCTTCCCAGGAGGAAGACCATGCTGTGTGACTTCCCCCAGCTGGCAGCCTTGTGACTGCAGACTGGCCCTCATCTTTTCTGGGCTCTGGACACAGACTCTGTTCTCGCTGTCCTGCCAGATCCTGAGAGAGGTGTGAGATCCAGGGGTCTCTTCAGTTCTGCGAGGCTGATTGAAGCAACCTCAAAGACTGTTCCTGTGAGGGGGCTGCTCTGCTCAGTGCCATTGGCAGCTCTCAGCTGGGGTGGGAGTGCTGAGTTTTGTAACCAACCCTGGGCTTCTCTTTCCCCAGTGTTTGCTCCCTTGCTCCGCCTCTCCCCTCCACCTGGAGATCATGACTACATCTATAACCTGGATGAGAGTGAAGGTGTCTGTGACCTCTTTGATGTGCCTGTCCTCAACCTCTGACTTCTCAGTGCGGCTGTGAGCCCTGCAAACACGGACTGTTTTGTAACTCTTTGGAAAGTGTCTATTTTTGGATTCCTTTTGTGCTAGAGCTCGATGGCCGAGTAATTCAGAGATGCTCTCAAATGGACTCAGAACCAAGAGATGTGGACTTGCAGGCTGGGAGCCTCCCCACAGTTTGCTTCTTCCTCTGGTGCACGTGCAAGACACACGTGCAGCTTTGCCCCCGCACCTCTCCACTGGATCCTGGGCCTCACTTCAAAGGGTCTGTGTTTTGAGTGTTCCCAGTTCACCTGCAGAGTTTGCCCACGTGCCTCTCTGAGCTTCCTCCAATCTGCATGCCTTGGTTTTTCCTGCACTCCCAGAGGCACTTTGCACCTCCTAGGTACCAGCTGCTACAAGGAGCCCCAATACCAATGGTCAGTTCACAAGCCCAGAGGTTGTTAGATAGATTTCTTTGTGTTAGTGGTTCGGATTGGGGCAGTTTTATTTCTGAAAGGCATCCAGAGGAAAAAAAAAAGGCACTAAAGTGTCTATTTCTTTCAGTGACTTCAGACCAAGCTAGTACGTTTTACAAAAAGCACTTTTTTAGCCAGCTGTGCCTCCTAGTGGGACTTGGGAGCGGAGCGCTCCTTGTAGGACCCAGGAGTGCTGAGCCTTTCCCTGTTTGTGCATCAGCAGGAATGTTGGATCTGCTTCCACCAGTCTGCTGATGCACAACCCCGGGGGCTCCAGCTCCTTGTCCAGCAGCTGTGCTGTTTCTACAGGGCTAAAGCAGAGATGCCAGTGTGGTTTCGTTTTTAATTTTTGTTTTTGCCTGACTGAAGAGCTGTTTGAAAGGATAAGACTGCTCCAGCTGGTGCCTGTAAGGTACTCCAGGGACATCAGAGCCTGCTCATATTTGCAAATAGCTGGTTTTTTCCAACCATTGCACTTGAACCTGCAACTGTCTGAAAGGCGACCAAGCAGTAACAATTCAGTAGTATTTTGCTGTGACAGTTTATGTAGGTGTTGTCAAAATAGTGAGATTTTTTACCCCATTTTCTTTCAGGATCGGGTTTTCTGTATATTTGAACTTGCTCCCTTCGTGCCCATACACACACTCCCAGTTCCTGATCCTGTGGCAGATCTTTACCTACTGCGATGCTTTCTCTGCATCATTTTCCTGCAAGATTTTCTCATTGCTTTGTAACGGAAGGTCTGTTGTTGGGTTCTTTAGGATCATCAGCTGGTACCAGGCGTGGACCTTGTGCAGTTTAGTTGGAGTAGAAATGCCTTGATGGATTTGTGTTGTATTTTGCAAGCCCCAACTTTGGGTTCTGGTCAGATCCTGTGAGTGTCTTTAGTTTTGCACATCTTCCTGCCACCACAGTGGAAGCAGCTGTCCTGCCTTTCCTGCTCTGCAAACTGCTGAACAGAGAGCCAGGCCAGGCCAGGCCATGGCTGGCTGCTGCAGAGAGGGAGGCTCCTCCAGCCATCCACTTAAACAGCTGATGTTTAATTTCTTTGTGTAGCTGCTCACTGCCTGTGACCCACACAGCCAGCTGCAGCACCAGCACTAAGGGATGTAAAGTCTGAAGAGCCTGCAGAGGTGAGAAGAGTATGTGCTTGGGACCTGTGTCCCTGGGGTGGCTCCTCAGGCCCTCTCATTCCGCGTGGGACTCCCCCACAAGGACTACTGGTTGCTGCAGTAGCGAAGCACTGGCAGCCTCTTTGGGAAAAGCATGAAGAACTCCCCAGCTAGCAATGGCACACTCGTTCGGCAGCAGGCAGCTGCTGCTGGCAAGACAGCTGAGGTGTGAGACCCCTCCGGGGGGTGAACTTCCAGCCTGCATGCAGCCAGTCCCTGAACCTTTCCCCCTCCACATGGAAGCTGACCGGAGTCCCTCGGTCCTGTGTGTTAACAAGGCTCTGTGGCTTTGGTGTAGCTCGAGCTCTTCGTGTACTGCCTGGCCCTCTTCCCAGTGTTCGTGTTCGCCACCAGTTAGATGACCTTCTGAAAAGGATACCTAGAGAAAAATTTACAGTTGCAAATGAACTTTTGATTCGTATATAAAGATTATTTTTATACTTTTTTGGGTTTTTTGCAAGGAAAGAAAATTGCCTGTGATATTTGTACAGAGTGTTCTCTGACGTGAATAAACAAAAACTTTCCAGGGTTTCTCACCTTGCCCCAGCCTGTGCCTCCTCTCTGCCCTAGCCCAGGGGATGGGGTTCCCTGGGAAGCGGGATGCCGGGCCCTTTCCCAGCAGGAGGCCCTGTCCTGCGGCGGGAGGTGGGTCCTGCCACACCCGCGTCAGCTCAGGTGAGGGGGCCGGGCCTGCCCGGGGCTGGGGTGGTGGCACAAGGCCTCGGTGCGGCGGCCTGGCCCTTCGTGAGGGGAGGCGGCGGCGGCAACAACCCGGAACTGCCGGCGGTGCGGAGCCGCCGCGGGAGCCATGCCGCCGCCCAAGGACGTGGTGAAGATCGCCATCCAGATGGTGGGAGCCATCCCGCAGCTCATCGACCTCCAGCAGGTACTGCCCGGCACCCCCGCACCCCTCCCCGGGCCCCCCACCCCAGCTCACGGCCGGCCTCCCTCTCGCAGACCAAGCCGCTCGCCTCAGTGCTCAAGGACGTCTGTGATACGTGAGTACCGCACTCGCTGCCGGCCACCGCGCCGTGACAGGTCCTGACAGCCCATGAGCGGGCTGCGGTGACCCGCTGGCTGCCGGCACCAGCCGAATGGGGCTGTGACCGGCCGCCCGTGGCCGCAGGTGGAGCCTGCCCAACGCCGAGCGCTACGCCCTGCAGTACGCGGACGGGCGGCAGACCTACATCACCGAGTCGGTGAGACACCCCCCAGCCGCCCGGCCCCGCCGCCGCAGCGCCCACCGGCTCACCGGCTCCTTTTCTCCTTACAGAACCGCAGGGACATTAAGAACGGGAGCATTTTACGGCTGACCACCTCCCCGGTACATCCCTCTGCCCCCCTGTCTCCTCCTCCGCTGCGTGCTCTGGTGGGACGTGCCCCTGCAGTGGGTGCTCCGAGCCCTCTGCTTCTGACTCCCTCGGTGACTTGAGCTCATGATGGCTCTTCTCCGTGCCTCAGACCCAGCAGAAATATCACAGGCAGGAGACATGTCTCAGCCTTCATTTTCCCTCGGCAGAGCTTGGGGGAGTTTGAAGAGAAACTAAATCATCCTGAAATGCTTTGGATGTGTGGACCAACTCATCAAGTGTTCTTGGTGTCATGCCAGTTTGACCTCCGTCCTCAGCTCCACCTGGTCTCTGTTCTGGTGGCTCTGTTTCTTGGTCCAGCTCCTCACTGGGGCTGCTCTAGCCTGAGACTCCTTCCAAAACTTGCACTTCAGCTCTTACAGCCACCTTCAAGCTTCTCGCTGTCTTTCGATGAGCCCCTTTGGCTTGATTCTTTCCTTCCTGGTAGGACCAAGAAGCAGAGCAGTTGTACATCGGGATCCAGAGCAAGAATGTGGATGTGAAGACTGACTCACTGAAGAAGCTTGCAAGCCTCTCCCACGACGTTACCTTTGCTCAAGAGTTCATCAGCAGGAATGGCTTGAAGCAAATCTACTCTATTGTGGAAGAAGGGAATGAGTGAGTATCAGGACAGGACTTTCCTTGCAGTCCTTGTCTTTTCTTCTCCCTTGCTAATGCTGCATGAGCTCCAAGCTGGGCGTTGGAGTGGACTCTTTGTGTTCCTGACTTGTTGATGCCTGTACTGTGGCTGTGTCCCTGCACGCTGGCAGCCAGGGGAAGGTCCCCAGGGATATGCAGTCCTGACTCCTTGTGAATGTGCCCAGACTTGAACCTTCCATCCCTTCTCTGGCTGGGTTATCTGTAGCCTCATGGGGTTTGCTACCAGGAAACCTCCTGATATCATCTTGGCCCCCACTGCTGCTCCTCATTTCTGCCACCCTGAATGATCCCTCTGTCCGAGGTTTTAGCTGCAAGAGATCTGCAGGGAGCTCAAGAAAACCCTGGTCGCCAAATACCAGTGCCTGTGTGACTCTTTCAGGACGTGATGGTGCAGCTCCTCTGAGCTCCTGTCACACAGAGAATGTGGAACCAAGCAACACAGCACATGTTTCTTGGAAGCAGGGGGAGAGATATGGGGTGGTTCAGCTTTCCCGAGGGCTTGTCTGCAGTGATCTTTGTACCATGGTGATGCAGCTTTCCAAGTACTGAACTTCCCCTGCCTTGACTTCCTGGGGAAGTCAAGTTCCTGGGATGACTAAGTGAGAGTCTGTTTTCTTACCCAACAGTCTCTTTCCTTTCTCCTGCTCACTGCGCTCTTCTCTAGCTGTTTCTAACTTGCCCACCAGTGTTCAACTGCACAGACACCACTGTAGGATGGTGTCTGGAGCCATCTTCACTGTATTTGTTCATCTGTCCCTCCAGTACAGGGGAAATGCTGGCTCACACCCTGAAAGCCTTCACAGAGCTGATGGAGCATGATTTTGTTTCCTGGGAAAATCTTAGTACAGTCTTCATCAAGAAGGTAAGAGTCTTCTGCAGTGTCCACAGTTTGTGCCTGTGGGATTCCTTGTTGTCCTTGTGCCCCTGGCTCAGCCTGCCATTGACAGATGGTTTTGTGTCTCATAGATAGTGAGTTATGTCAACATGAATGCAGTGGATGCATCTATCCAGCAGCTCTCCTTGTCTATCTTGGAGAATATGGTGCCTACCAGCCGCCTTCTCTTTGAGCTGGTCAAAAAAGAAGTGACATTGGACCGTCTTCTCACCCACCTGCAGGCGTAAGTGGAGAGGCCAGAGCACCATTCACCCCCATCCTCAGAGCTGGTGACTCTCACATGCTCCTGCTCTTCCTCCCACAGGACAAATGCCGAGCTGCAGCTGAAGGCGATGGCTCTGCTCATTGCGCTGCTGCTGAGCGCGACCGACGCTGAGCAGCGGGTGAGGGGCACCATGGCAGGGTGGTGGCTTTGCAGAGTCAGGCACCACAGTGCCTCTGTCACCGGGTTGCTCTGCTGAGAGCCCTCAGCTGTCAGGAGTTTTGTCTCAAATGACAGAAGTATCACAGTTGGTGGTGGCACAGTGATTGTAATGGCCCAGTCCCTGGCACATCTGAGCTCTCAGGGTGGGGCATCCCTGTGATGGGACCATGGGCAGCTGGGTTCTCTGCTGTGGGGTTTGTGCTCTTTGGGATGGCAGGGCTGCAAGAAGTGCCCAAAGTCTGTGTCCTCACTCTGCCTCCTCCTTTTCTGGGGAAAATGGTGTTGTGCTGAGGTGGGGAATGTCTCACAGCCTTTTTTTTTTTCTAGGACATGATGGACTACCTGAGGGAGAAGAACCTCAGGCAGTTTATCCACAAGGTGAGGAGTTGGGGTTGTGCAAGGGTCTGCTCTGTGCTTCATTCTCTGTCCTGCCTCCCCAGGCCCTGTCCCCTGAGCCCCAACCTTTGATGACTGTGCTTGGCTGGGTTGCCTGTGTGCCCCATACCCCTTCCTTGATAACGCCTGTGGGTGCTGCTCTGCTGGCACCCACGTGCTGAGGGTTGCACCCCCATCTGCCTGCAGTTCAGTGCACACAGGTCTTGCCCAACCCCAAGGGGAGCTTCCCACCTCCCAACACCCCTTTGAGCAGCAGGACCTGCTGGGATTTGGCTGTTGGGTCCTGTGCTTGGACTGGAAGCAGCAGCATGGGGGAACCTTCTGTCTTGTGATCTCCTGTAGAACATCATCCACAGCTCTGAGCCACTGGGGGATGAGATGGCCCATTACCTTTACGTGCTGCAGTCTGTCAGCCTCAACCTGTGCGAGCATCGCATGAAAACATCCATGGATCCCTACTCACAGGTCTGGGAGTACTCTCCTTGCAAGTCTGGACTCGGTCTCTTCCACCTGTGGAAGTAGTTCACGTTTGGGTGAACCCAACACATCTGGGTTTGTCCTGAGAGAACCTGCTTCTGTGGGGCTCACCAGCATCCCCTCCTCTCCGTTCTCCCTCCAGGAACAGCGGGATCTCCTCCAGTCCTTGCGCCAAACTGCCTTTGAGTCAGAGAGCGAGGTTCCTGCTGGCAGCTTCAGCACGGAGCGCCGGCGATCCCTGTGTGCCAAGGAATTCCGCAAGCTGGGCTTCATGGTGCGTCCCCCCTGCATCCTCTTCCCAGCCCCACACTGGCTCCACCACATGGCCTTGGTGGCACCTTCTGATGACTCCCCTAAGCCTGGTATCCCTGTTGATGCTGATGGACCATCATGCAGTATCTCCCTTCTGCTCCCTCGGGACTCCTGAACAGCGAGTGCTGTGGAGCTGCTGGGACTCAAAGGCCAACCCCGTGGCTGTGTTGGGAAGACACTGCTGCTCAAAGAACAAAGCAACAGCTGCTAAATTGCATCCTTTGTGTCCTCCTAGAACAACAGCAACCCAGCAGAAGATCTGCGCCGTGCCCCACCAGGACTCCTTGCCCTGGATAACATGGTGTATTTCTCCAGGAACACCCCTAATGCCTACAGCAGGGTGGGTGCTGTGCTCTCCCAGGGAACTCCCTGGTGGAGAAGTGCTGGTGGATCTCCACCTTCTTTTCCTTTCCTTGTGATCTGTCCTTGGCCACAGTCAGGCAAGTGTCCTACTGTTGCTCTGTTTCAGATGGAGGCGAGTCCTTCCTGTGGATAGGAGAAGCCATTTGAGGCCAGTGCCTCTGAAGGGCCCCCATAATTTTTAGGGGTTTGCTCACAGCTTGGTTTCCAGGCCTTAAGCAAACTGGGGCAATTTGGGCAAAAGGAGCAGGACATGAGCCATGCTCCAACCTGCAGTGACCAGCTCCCACACTGCCATGAGGGAAGGAGGAGGCTGGGGCTGGATTTTGGGAAGAGTGGATCATGTTTTTAGGGGTGGCTTTACATGTCGGGGGGGATAGCTCGACTAGGAATGCAGGAGGTGCATGGCATGTCTGACACCCACTGTTGGGGCAGCCCTCCAAGTCCATGTAACATGAGGTCATGGCCCTCTTCTCCAGTTTGTCCTCGAGAACAGCAGCCGGGAAGACAAACATGAATGTCCCTTTGCTCGAAGCAGCATCCAGCTCACCCTGATCCTCTGCGAGATCCTGCACATTGGAGAGCCGTGTACGTGTGCCCAAGCTTGTCCTTCTCCCTGCCCTGCTGCTTGGGGGACAAGCTGCCAGGGCAGGGGACTGCATCCATGCGGCCACCAGGCTCTGGCATGTGGCATGGCCGACAGCATGGGAAAGGGATGTAGGGCTGGGAAATACCCAGGTTTCCCTGGACACTTAAATCCCCTGGAAAAACTGGGGAGTCTGGCATCATCTGTCCTTCTTACCACAGGCTCGGAGACGGCTCAGGCCTTTTACCCTATGTTCTTCGGGCAGGATCATTTCTTTGAAGAGCTATTCTGCATCTGCATCCAGCTGGTGAACAAGACCTGGAAGGAGATGAGAGCAACCCAGGAGGACTTTAACAAGGTGAGGGGGGATGCTTCTTCCCTGGATGGGAGCACAAATTCAGGGATTTGGGGAGTGTAGCCAAACTGAAGTTGATGTCCTGGGCCTGGCAGGTGATGCAGGTGGTGCGGGAGCAGATCACCAGGACCCTGTCCCTCAAGCCCACATCCCTGGAGCTATTTAAGACCAAAGTGAATGCACTGAACTACAGTGAGATCCTGAAGCTGCGGCAGACGGAGCGGCTGCACCAGGAGGAGACGCTGGCTGTGCCCGTGCTGTGAGTGGGCTGTGGGCAGGGAGTGAGGCTGTGATGGGGGCCTGAGGCAGGGACAATGCTATGGGGCTGGGAGGTCAGCGAGCACCTGTTGAAATGGCTGTGCTCCTCTTCTGCTGGCTTTCACCCCAGGGAACTGAGGGAGAAACTGAAGCCGGAGCTCCTGGAGCTGATCCGACAGCAGCGCCTGCTGCACCTCTGCGAGGGAACGCTCTTCCGCAAGATCAGCAGCCGCCGCAGGCAGGGTGGGTGCCAGACCCCTGCTGCGGGGTGGGGGGCCTGGGAGGGGGGCAGAGGCTTATTCCCATGTCCCCTGCCACTGGGGAAGTCCCAATTAATCTGTGGGAGTAGAATGCCTGACTCCCTGGGCAGCTGGTGTGGGCTAACCTGTCAGCTGGGAGAAATGGGGAGTGCTGATAAGGGGGGCAGCTCCATCCCGCTTGGGAAGGATATCTCTGCAAGGGGAGGCTGAGCATTTCCCGTGGCTCTTCTGCTGCAGACAAGCTGTGGTACTGCCGCCTGTCCCCCAACCACAAGGTGCTGCACTATGGGGACGTGGAGGAGGGTGTGCAGTCTCCCCCCATCGAGAGCCTGCCAGAGAAAAGTAGGTGATGGAGAGAAAGAGAGTGTGGGAAGGAGGGAGGGGAGCCCTTGATAACCCCCAGGTTAAGACTGCCTTAAGGTGGGAATTGCCCCTCTGCCTAGCTGCTATGTGGCTGTCCCAGTATCTGCTGGTATTGTGGGACTACGAGCTGTGGGAGTTCAGGCTGGGGCAGACTGGCTTCCCAAAGGGTGCTGCAGAGTGGCTTGACCCCCCCACCACAAGCTGTGGATGGCTGTGAGTCCCCACACTTGGGTTGTACTGAGCTCTGCGCACTGGGGACCTGAAGGAGGGGGACAGGGACGGGAAGAGGGAGAGGGAGCTCACAGCTCCTCCACTTGCCCCAGTTCCTGTGGCGGACATGAAGATGCTGCTGGTGGGGAAAGAGTGTCCACACACAAAGGAGAAGAGCTCTGGGAAGCAGAACAAGGTCAGCACCTCACACCCCATCCTGTCCAGCTGGGGATGGGTTTTGGGGGTGGGTGGATGGTGGCAAGCTGGGGTGGTTTCATGGACAGAGACCTCTTGGGTCTCCTGGAGTGCAGAGGAGGAGGCTGGGGGCAGCTCCTGCCCTGAACCCTGCCAGGGCTGGGAGGAGTCCAGCTGAGCATCCAGCTACCCGCTGTGCTGTCCCTGCAGGATGTCCTGGAGCTGGCCTTCTCCATTGTGCACGACATGGAGGAATACTGCCTCAACTTCATTGCCCCCACCCGGTACGAGGTGAGCTCCAAGGGCCCACTGGGGAGCCACAGAGATGTCCTTGTCAGGGAACAGCAGGCAGGGGAGTGAGTTGTGTGTGTCCCTGGGGGTAGAAGCCACAGCAGGGGAGAGATGGGCTCTCTGGCTGCCCAGGGCTGGTGCCAGAGATGCCTGTGCTCTGCTTCCCCAGTTCTGCCTCTGGACGGATGGGCTGAATGTGCTCCTGGGCAAGGAGATGACAAGTGAGCGAACACAAACAGACCTTGATGTCCTGCTGTCCATGGAGCTCAAGCTGCGGCTGCTGGACCTGGAGAACATCAGCATTCCTGACAACCCCCCTCCTGTCCCAAAGCCCCCCAGCAACTTAAACTTCTGCTATGACTTCAGCCATGCAGAGCAGTGAGTTCCTCCCTGTGCCCTGTCCCCACCCTCTACACCCCTCAAATCAAATCCCTCCTTCCAGGCTCTGTCCCTCATCTCTGGCCCAAAGGGACAAGCCCAGGTGCTGGCTGGGGGCTTGGGTGTCCCACCCTTCCCTGCCTGTGTCCTGCCCTCCTGCAAGAGCATGGGAATGAGCTACTGAGCATCAGCCTCCTGTTCAAGGGGGGTGACCTGGATGCTCTGCCCCCCTGCCATGGGCAGGTGAGATAAAATACAGACAGTCAAATCCCTCTGTGGTGGCACTGATTCCCCCACACTGCAGCCAGGCTTTGGGCAGAGAGGGTAAGGATGTGGACAGGAATAAAGGTACAGGCAGCCCTGGGATAGCTGGAGGGGGAGTAACACTACAAAGGTACGAATCTGCACTGCCTCACTTTCACCATCATTGTAGGGGATCTTTTCTGGACAACAAAGTGGTTAGAAAAAGGGTAGAACACACATTTCCATTAAGTTTGTCAAGCAGATGGCATCTCCAGGGCATGATGTGCCTGCCCTGCCATGTCCCTCCTGCACTGAAAGGTGTTTTTGCTGAGCCCTCTGCACTGTTCTGAAATGGGAGTGTTTAGGGTACAAGCCCCCTTTTCCCAGCACCATTCAGCTGGGCCTGGTGTGAGGAGGAGACCCCGGTCTGCCCATCGTGCCAGTCCTGGTGCCTTCCCCCACCTGGGGCAGATACTTGCACACTTCAGCCATGCTGCTGCACTACTGCACCATGACAAGCTACCTCCTCCCCGGCCCCACAGCCCCCACCCCAGTGCCCTGCACCTCCTTGTGCCTGCAGCTTCTCCCAAGGGTGTTGTGCTAACAGCCACAGGTCAGCAGGGATCCAACCGTGCCTCTGTCTCCTGTGTATTGGGACAATAAACACTTGTGGAGAACTCGGAGCCGTGTCCTTTCCAAAGGTTTGGGGAAGGGCTCAGACTGACTGAGGGTCCAAAGGGGCCAGAGTGGGTAATGCTGGGATGGCAGCACTGTGGGAACTGGGCATGAAGAAGCTGGGAGGATGGCTGGCAAGAAGATCTTGTTCTTGGTGTTGAGGTGCAGGCTCGGAGTCGAGTTTCCTACAGCTAAGGCCATTTCCAGCCTAGGAAGGCTTGGGAGCACTGTGGATGGTCCCAGTCACATGCTGGACAGACTCAGCTCCTGCAAGTGAACTGGTGCCTCTGGGGCTTCCAGCTTGGAGAGCAGCATCCTGGTCCTACAGAGGCTGTTACACGGGAAGACGAGACTGGCAAAGGCAGTGTCTGTGAGGCTGCTGCCCTGCAGGGCCAGGGTCTGCAGCCCCAGCTCTCACCTCGTGTCAAACCATCTCCCAGGAGGCAGCCAAGCTATGGCCAAGCCAGGCCAAAGGCTGTGCAGGAGCCCAGCACAGCTGCAGTGCTGCGGGAGACCTCCAAGAGCCAAGGGGAGGTGATGGGCACAGGCAGGCCAAGGGGCTGTGAGGTGAGCTGAAATGGGAAGGGCTGATACCAGCACCCCAAATCCTGTGGCTGCGTGGTCAGGCTGGGGAAAGGCCTTGAGGTCCCCAGGGGATGGGAAGCAGAGAAACGCCCTGAGGACTTGGGGTGTGTTTGTCCCCAGGCCCAAAGAGGGAAACGTGAGTCTGGGCTCTTCGGTACAAGAGAAATACAGAGTTCCCAAAGCGGGTCCAGCGGAAGGCAACAAAGACGATTAAGAGTCTGGAGCATCTCTCTTAGGAGGAAAGTCTGAGGGAGCTGGAGCTGCTCAGCCTCGAGGAGTCGACTGAGACGACCTCCTCAATGTCTGTCAGTATCTGCGGGGACGTGTCAAGAGGATGGACCAGGCTCTGCTCGGTGGTGCCCAGCAAAAAGACAAGAGGCAGCGGGCAGAAACTG
>VZRS01002203.1:13136-29945 GCA_013398055.1 Ifrita kowaldi | reverse complement strand
GAGTGCGGGGCCGGGGTTACGGGGCCCGGGGCTCCGGGGAGACGCTGACCGCCTCTCTTGGCTCCGCAGCCCAAGGGGAAGGCGGGGACCAAGGGCAAGAAGCAGATATTCGAGGAGAACCGGGAGACGCTGCGCTTCTACCTTCGCATCATCCTGGGAGCCTCCGTGAGTGCGGCCGGGAGAGCCCGGCGGGGCGCGGGGCCGGGCCGGGGCGGGAGCGGGCAGACAAGGAAAGCCGTGCCGTGCTCTCTCCGCAGGCCATCTACGCCGTGGTGAACCTGGTCATCTTCTACTCCGCCGCCTCCGCCTGGACGTGGGTGAGTGCCGGGCACCGTCTTCTGCCCCGGCGGGGGCACCTGGGCTGGGGTTCGTTCATGGCCCCCAGGCCGCCGGGGTCGTGGCCATCGCGGCTGACAGCGGTTTCCTTGTTGCAGGTCGCGTTTGTCTTCAGCTTGGTGGTCTACGGCACCAGCTACCGGTCCATGAACTCCATGGCAAAGCCGTCTTTCACAGACGATGGCAGCCTTGCCGACGGGGGAATTGACCTGAATATGGAGCAGGGGATGGCAGAGTGAGTGTCCACATCCGCACGAGTCCAGGTGAGCAGGACCTGCTGCCTGAGCGTGCACGCAGAGCCAGGAGAGAGAGGCCCCCGAGGAAAAGGCTGGGCCTCGGCTCCCCCCCTCAGCATGCCCACTGGCATGGGCATGAGGGGAGCTGGAAGTCTGTAGCCATTTTTTCTGAGAGCGTACCTTAACTGTCCTTATCACCTGAATACTCGGCTTGGTGTGCCCCAGTCAGGAGCCACCACGTGGGTGCGTCAGCCTGCCATGGTCACTGTTCATAGGGCTGAGCTGTAGAGGTAAGAGATTACAAAGGGTTCAGCAGCACTGAACAACAAACTGCACTGGCGTGCACACTGCTGCAGCACACAGTGATATGTATTTTCTTTTTAAACTAGCATTGCAGGTAATGCTTGACAGAGCAGAAGGGCACATGCTGCCAGTTACCCCATCCTAGCTGTAAACTGGTCATGTCTTGAAATACTCTACACACTAAAAATTCTCCCCTCTGTCTCAGCCAGCTTCTGTCACCTCCTCAGCCATTTCTGTCCCCACGCTTGTGCATTCTTCATGTCTCTCTGCAGACAGCACCAAGTGTTTGCCTGTCCAGTGTTCTTGGCAAAACTGTCTTTTTCTTGGTCAAGGAATGCCACAGTATTATAGGAAACGCAGCAGTAATTCCTGCAAAGCACTGCTAAATAAAATAAGGAGACAGCAGCACTGGTACAGCAGAAATACCTTCTAGATTTACGTGTTTCCCAGCAGTGAGCCTCAGACTAGTTATAGAAAATTGCCAGGTAGATGTGGACATATCAGGCTTTGCTCTCTGTCCTCCCTGCCCTCAGTCTCTGCCTGTTGGCCCAGCCTCTGCTGGGGATCTTCAGCGTGTTCTCAGCAAGGTGCTGGGGTCCTTGGCTCCTTCTTCCCATGTCTTTGGCCTGCAGTTCCAGGTTTACCTCTGTCCTTCCCTTGCTGCCAGGCTTTTGAAGAAGCACAGTGGGGCCTTGTTTCCAGCTGAGCCCTCTGTGTTGTGTCAGGTGTCCTCATGCTGTCAGGGTCATACATTGATGTATATAGCTTTATTAACATAAGTTTTGACTTTTGCCTGGGGATGTTATCAGCAGGCAGTGGGGAACAGAACCTGCTGTCTCTGCACAGAGTGAGCTCTCATCGTGTGTTTGGGTTGGTGGAGTGGTCCCTTTTCTGCCTGCAGCAGGAGTGACTGAGATGTCTGGTGTAAGAGACTCAGATGAGGGTCAAGGTGGCCAGGAGGAGAGGGGGTGTGACTTGTGAGCTGGGTGCTTTACCCCCCTCTTCATTTCCGTGCTGGTCAGCCAAGTGTTTTTCTCCCATTTTACACTGGCTTGGCTCTCTAGAGTAGAATTGCGAAGTATTTTGAATACCTTTTTAGTGAACCACAATGTGGGACAGTTAAAGAAGGAAAATACAGAAGTTTGATGTTTGAGGTGTGCTCCTGGTTGTGGAAGATGCCTCTGGGAGTTGTGGAAGGCAGTGAGACAGAGTGCCTGATAACTGCCCTCTGTGTGTGTGATGGTGCTGTCAGGGGCAATGACTGACAGGAGGCAGCACAGGGATCCCAGCACCTGCTGTGGAAAGGTCACAGCCATAGCACTGCTGCAGTCCTGGTTGCAGATGTACTTCCCTTGCTACTGAGGCAGAGAGGTTTTTCTGCTTGAGCAGTTGGGGTGGGGTTTATGACACATTAAAATGAATCAATGCTTATCTGAGGCATGGGCTATGCAAAACACGGGAGGCAGAGCTCTGAAAGCAAAACCTTCAGAGCTGAAGTTCCCATCCTTACCCCATACCTCTAAATTACCTCTCTGGCGATCAGGGAACCACCCTAGGCTAGCAGTTACTTCAGAAAGCAGTGGATGTTTTCCAGCCTCTCAGCTATGTGTGCTGGAGCTGATTAATGCTGCTCCTTTGGAGCTGCTTCTGGAACACTGTGGATTTCATGGCACTTCTCTCATGCTGTCTGTCGCTGAAATGGATGCTTTGTGTTGCTCTGGGGTTGAGGATGGCCCATCCTGCTGGTCTCTGGGAGAGTTGGGTTTGGTGGGAGCTCTGTCTTCGCCCCTCTGTGGCCTCTAGTAACACCAGAGGTCACTGAACCCTCAGTGTCTTGTGCTAGAGCTGTTAATGGTGAATTCTGCAGTGTCTTGAGTCAATGTTGTTTATGCCATTGCCTTTGTTTTCTTGTCTCTGTTCTTGGATATGACTCAAGGGCTCTTTACTCCAGCAGATGATGATTTAACCAGAGTGAGAGTTGGCCTTTTTTCTAAACCTTCATGGAACTCCCCGAGGCTTGTGTTGAAAAACTAATACCTGTTTACCTCTCCTGGGTGTCAGATCCCCCGAGGGTGGTGGTTGAGGCGTGGGCAGCTTATTCCCCTCCACAGCTGCTCCCAGCTCTGCCTCAGGCTGGCATGGAAGGGCTGGAGTCAGATAAGGAGGAGGGGAGGAGGAGCTGTCTGTTGCTGTAGCTCAGCTTGCGGTGTACTTGTCCTGCAGTGACCCCGAGTGTGTCTGTCAGCCTGTGAAATGGCACAGGGAATGGCTCCCTTCAGCACAGCCAGTCGAGAGCAGTTACATTTTATGTCATGATAGGTGTCAAATCAGCGAGTGCTGGCTGCTGTTTCAGCTGTGGGGCTGGGGGGTGGTTTTGTTGCTGATTTCCAACCCCGAGCAATTCCTCAGCTTTCTCAACGATCTTTTTTCGGAGGGAGCTCATCTCTTAATTAGAATATTTTGCTGTTGTTGTTTGTTTACTGCTCTGATTCTTCTCAATAACTGTGTGGCAAAGCAGGGCTGCAGGGACAGTCCCTGGGTTGGGCAGGGTCGCTCCCTGGAGGCAGTGCAGACTGTGCTGGCAGAGCAGCTGCCATGTTTGGCAGGGGTTGGAATGAAAGCTTGATGCTTTGCTTTTCTTCCCTCAGGCACCTCAAGGATGTGATCCTGCTGACAGCTATAGTCCAAGTGCTGAGCTGCTTCTCACTCTACGTCTGGTACTTCTGGCTCTTGGTAAGCCCCAGCCCCTGCTGTTTCCCATCTTGCTCTGCACTGTTGTTGTCTTTCCCTGTCTTTAGGACGGAGGACGTTATTTATCCATTTCATTTCAGTGTCCTGTTTCAGGCCTGAACTATTTTCTGATATGTTTTTTAATCTCTTTGTCAAATCTTGTTAAAAATGAGGCCGCACAAAGCAAAGAAATCTGATCCCCATGGGTAAACCATGCAAAAACTAGGCTGGCCTTTGTCTTTCCCTCTGGTCCCATGAAAGGGCAACAAGCAACATGAGGCAGATCAAAGCTCTCTTGGCGCACAGAGCCTTTCTGTGTCTGTAACAAACAGTGTTTCTTCTTGTTTGGCTTTTTCAGCCATTCAGCACGGACCAAGGCTGGGATCTGCTGGACACTGTGCCTCTGGGTAGATAAAATGCTATAGGCTTTCATTCCCCATAACGCACCAAACTCTTTCTGCTCCTGAAACATTTGTCTTGTGCCTCCAGGTAAAACTGCTTGTGCAGAAGGAGAAAAATATCTCCGTTTAGTTAAAAAATCCCACAGTTGCTTTGAGGATATCCCACAGTTACAGAAGGCAATTGTGGGAGCATGGAAAGTTATCCCAGTTCAGTCCTTGATCTCATTTCAATCCTCACCCACAAATTTCTCTCTAGCTGGCCTGGCAGAGGGCAGCCTAGACTCAGCTGTCCCGTGGAGACCATCTGGATTGCTTTTTTAATAAATTCAGAGAAATGTGGGTGTATTTTCCAAAGGAAGGAGAGGTGGAATGTCTGGACAGTTGGATCCCTCTGGGTAATTCAGACCTGATGCTGGGATTTCCGTGTATGAAGCCTGAGCACTGTATACGTTCCTCAACCACGAAATGAACTCAGGCCATTTATTTTGGATGCCTGCCACTGCCTTTGATTTCCGTGCACCCTGAGCTGCCTCTGACCCAGCTGCTTTGTCCCCCTCAGAAGGACTGGCCCTGCTGCCCGTAGCACCCCCCCTGCCAGCGCTGTCCCCAGAGTGACCGAGTTTGTGCCACGTGTGTTTTGCAGGCTCCGGGGCGCGCTCTCTACCTCCTGTGGGTGAACATCCTGGGGCCCTGGTTCACAGCCGAGTCCTCGCCCGCCGCTCAGGAGCCCAACGAGAAGAAGCAGCGCCGACAGGAACGCCGACAGATGAAGCGCTTCTAGCCCTGCCTGGGGATAGATCAACACCCTCTCCCATCTCCATGCTGTTATTTCATCAGGGATGCAACCAAAACCAATCCGAAACCACCGCAGTAGCTCTGTTGCCCTCTGTCGCTGCTGCCATTCCGCCAGAAAGGCCGCAAGAGACTTCCCCTGGTTGGGTCTTAGCACAGGCTGAGGCCTTGCTCCTTGGGCTGACAAGGGGGTGATGCTGGGATGTGTGTAAATATCTTTTTAAAGCAGCGCTGTATCGCGTTCAGGGTTGGGGAGTGCAATGTTGGAGGAAATAATACATTAAAGAGCAGAGTCTTAATGGACCGTGCTGGCAGTGGCTTCGTGCAGGGGAGCTGTGGAAAGTGCCAGCATGTTTTTGGAGAGCTGGACCAGAGGGAAGCAGAATCCCCAAAGATAACTGCTTTCCTCCCTTTCCCAAGCTTCACAGGTCTGTGCTGCCCTGCCTGCCACAGCCTCTGCACCCTGTGCAGAAACTGCAGCTGCCCTGCGGGATCAGGAGTGAGGGGCAGCTGGGGATGCTGTGAAGAGGGCTTGCAGCCAGACTTGGAGCTTTTGGGATTGAGCCTGAGCTCTGTGGAGCCACAGATTGGCCTGTGCTACCTTCGCAGGAGCTCAGTGGGATGTAAGACAAGAAGCTGGGGGGTTTGTTTGGTTTGTTTTGTTTTTTTAAGAGGGTACTCCTAGGGGTGCCATGACTGCTGCAGAGCTCGTGTGTTAAGAGACCAGGAACAGCTCACGGCAGTTTTTACTTTTGCCTGCTTTGATTTACTGATGATGTCCCTGCCCAGTATGTTGTTTGTCACACTCCATGACCCCTTCCAGCCCCTGACGCACCAGCTCAGAGCATGCAGCTTTACCTGTGCCAGCAAGAGGCACAGTGGGTGTTCACAGTGGTGCCAGCCTGGTTTTTGATGCTATCCACAACCTTTTGCCCACACGTCTTTTCCATTACATCACCTTTATTACACGCTTTTTCCTAACATCAAGCCCAATCCCCACCCTGAGTCATCAAAGCCAGGCAGGGTGGCTGTAGTTGGGGTGCAGAGCTGGGCGGAGATTGGTAATGGGGGATTAAAGTCCTTCCTGCTGCTCGTGGGGGACATGAGGGAAAGGGCAGGGAGCAGAAAAGGCATCCCTGGGGCAATCTGTGGGTGCGGTCCAGCCCTTATTCCATGCCAGGCACAGCCCAGAGCCCCCAGCTGGCCTGCTGGCCCCAAGTAGGTGCCCCCACAGTGATGGGAGCACTCCCACAGAAATGCCCCTATTGCAACTCCCTCAGCACAGCCTTCTGCAGTCAGGGACCAGCACATCGCCCCAGCTCCGCCCTAGCTCCCCCTGAACCCTCTTCTCTGGCTCCCCAGAGCCACATGGAGCCACACAGCCGTCCCCAAAATACACAGGGACGATGTAGGGGACACATCAACACAACCACACGGGCCCTTGGCCGCGCTACCCTACACAGCGGTACATGCACAGCGCCCGCCTCGGGCTCTGCCCTCTGCTCCAGCCCCAATAAATACCCAATAAACAGCACCAGTTACACCCTTGGGGTGCTGGTTTGGGGCGTGCCCCTCAGTCAGGCAGCAGCTGCTCCAGCTCCTCTTCGTTCAGGCCATTGGTGGTGACAATATGATCCAGCTGCTTCATGTATCGCTCCAGATCCTGCATGAAATGGGGGATGCGGGCCTTTTCCAGGACCCCAAATTTCTTCAGCCGATTCACATCTTCATAGGAGACCTGGTGGGAAGCACGGAGATGGGGTCAGTCCCCTCCCTCCTGAACCCTGGCAGGTGCCATGGGGGGCATCTGGTCCCCTTGCAGCCCCCCTGGCTCACCCCCACAACTGCCCAAACATCCCTCTGCCTGTGGGGAGGCAGTGGGAGAGCTGCTGGGGGTGTGGGATTTGTAAGGATTTGTGGGTTTGGTAATTTTCGGTCACTGCAAGGACAGGTGACAGCAGGACTGCTGTGGCCAAGCGCCAGAAAGGCTTAACCTTCTGGGTTAAGCCTCTTCCTGAAGGTCTCCTACAGAGGATTATGGATTGTCCTGTCCTTCCTTGCATCCTACCCAGTACAGCCTTTCCCTGCTACACAGAGACCCATAAGCGCAGGAAAAGGCAAAAAGCTGAAGGGCTGCCAGGCAAGGGCTGGCTTTTGGGAAGCCATGAGATCGAGGGAGCCCGTGTGAGCTTTGGGATGGGATGTGATGCTGATATCAGCCGCTCCCTGCCCACCCTCACCCTGGCTGTTACCTTTCCAAGTGCAGCCAGCAGCGGGAAGTCGATGGTCTGCCGATGGCGCAGGATGCGGAGAATCCCGTCCAGGTACACCTGGTCCTTACTGAAACAGCCTGGAACAGCAGAAAATGCCTGGGAGAGGGCTCCTGGCTTCCCACTGCCCTCCACTTGCCTGAACATTTGCTGACCACAATAACCAGAATGAGGGCACTGACCACGAGTGTGCCAGGGCTCAGGACCGCTGGGTCCCAAGGGATGAGCACTGCGGAGGCAGCCAGGTGCAGTGAGAGCCACCAACCCCACTGGGATACTCTCACGCTTCTTCCCAAGTAATTTTTTTAAGTGTAAACCACTGCAAGCATCCAGATGTATCCACAGTAATGCTCATTTTCCCTCTCCTTTGCCTGCTGCTTCCCCAAGAGCTTGTGCGAGTCGCTCTCATGGAACAGGGAGAGTGGTGCTGGGGATGAGGAGGGATGCGGGGACTGGCTGCTGTGGCTGTGTTGGGAGGAAAGGGTTAAAAGCAAAACACTAATCTGGAGGATTGTAAATTGCTCAAGTGGCCTTGCACCTGGGTGTAACTCTTGATAAGCCGGTGAACAGGAGGCTGGTGATCCTCTGATCTTGTGTTCCTCTGCCCAGGTGTTGGGTGTTGCTCTGGGGTTCCCCCGATTAGCAAGGTAATGGAAATAAATTTACTCTTTTGTTCTAGCCATGAGTTTGTGCCTGTTCCGTCTGCCCGTGCCAACTCACACCCTACAGGACTGGTGATGCTCAACCCACACGGCAGCAGAACATACCCAGCCTCTGTTTTTTCTTAAAAAACAAACAAAGAAAAGAAATATATAAAATAAATAAACAAATAGAATTCCTCCCAAAACTCAATTCACACTCCCCAAGTGGTACCTGGCTGTGAGGTGTCCGTCTGGCCCCGCTTTGCCCGCACACAGTACTCCCACCGGACACCAGCATCCTGCACATACTGCTCCAGGTCCTGGAAGAGGGCGGAGAAGGAGAGGCGGCTGGCCCGCTCGATGGTGTAGTACAGCAGGGCTGCCCGCCACAGGAAGGGCTGCTTGCGGAACAGGACGCTGTGCAGGCTGGCCAAGCCTTCCTCCGTGGGGTTGGCAGGCTTCAGGCTGTACTGCTTGCGGCCCTCGGAGCTGTGCCAAGGCTGGCGGGTGTTGTTGACCCCCCGGATGTAGTGGGTGCCTGGGGAGGGGGGACAGCAGTGAGTGTCATCAGCCACAGCTCCAGAAAGCTCGACTCCTGCCCCACCTCCCCGACCCCAAGTCGCTGGGGTTGGGGCCAAACCCCAGCACCCATCAGTGCCTGCTCCAGTCTGGGCTGGTGATGATGCCATGTGACATCTGCTTGCTCCAGTGCCCGAGGGGAGGCCAGGACATGGATAAACAGGTGGATGCCCAACACCCCTGCTCTGCACGCAGTGAGGGATCCAGGTGGCCTCAGCCCCTTCCAAAACCTGCCCAGGAGTCGCCCTTGAGGACGCCTCCTTGCAGGACCTGTGGGTACTGCCTTACCCCAGGGCGTTACCCCAAGGATGCTCACAGCACCTCCCTTCTCTGCCCCCCGCCCACAGGCACCCCCCACTGACCTATCTCGTGGCGCAGCATCCCCTCCAGCCAGTGCTGCCGGGCTCCAGCCAGGTTGATGGCCAGCGTGGGCCGGCTGTCCTCCACCATCATCACTGCTTGGGACAGGAGGTCATCGGTGAGCTGCACCACCACCTGCAGAAGAAGGAGGAGGCAATGGCCATCAGCAGGGTCTTGGCTCTCAGCAGAGGCTGAGATGGTGGCAGATGGTCAGAAAAATCCACTGACACCACGGATGGCACTATTTGGCACTGCCGCACCATCACTGGATTGTGCTGCAGCTCCCCAGAGGAATGACAGACAGCAAGAGCCATTGGGGGTGGGGGGGATAATGAGAGGAGAGAGATGATCTCATGCGGGGATGAAGTAGCTCCTTTAATCTCTTTACAGCCAACAAAGCTGAGCAGGCACTGTGGGGGGAGCAGGCAGCTCCAGCATCCCTCTGGCTCCAGCATCACACTCCTCAGCTGGTTCCCAGGGGCTCCCCACACTTTTGTGGCTACACAGGATGGACATCCTCTGGAGACCTGCCTGGTCCCCCTTCTGCATCCCCACTGGCAATGGGATGGGGCAGTAACTTTGGCCATCAAAACAATCCCACTCTGAACACCCAACAGCACCAGCTTTGTAATGGTTCTGCACCCCTCAAGAAACATCTCCCGAAGGATCCGAGGCTCTGACTCCATTTTCATGGACTCCTCCACAGATTCTCCCATTTGAGGCTTCAAGATATGAGCAATGAGGATGGGTCCATGCCAGTCCACCCTCACAGGAGGAACCATGTGTGCTGGCCACAATTGCCAGCACAGATGGGCACTGCACGTGCAGGACTACTCAGTATCTTTATACAGGAAAACTGGTACTTTGAGAAACCTGGCTATCACAGGTGCTGGAGCCAAGAGAGCTGCCCTCCATGAGTTAATGTGCCAGCCAAACAGCACTTTCTGACCACCTGACTTCAGATCTGCAGCAACTCAAAGCTGCAGCATCACCAGAGGAGATGGTCCCTGGGAACTCTTGCATCAGAGGTTTGGCAGTGGCAAACCTCAGGATAGCAATCAAAATCCCCTACATACCTATTAACTCCACAAACCATCTATCATTTCACAGCTGACACTCTTCAGGATGAAAACGTGCACATGTTACTACATGACAATTCTTCTCTTATTAAAAAAAAAGAGAGGAGACTGAATTGGTTTGCTTTAAATCAGATTTTTTATTATTATTTTTGTTATTATTAATTATGAAAGCCAAAAGTGCAGCCTAACAAAGTCCACCGCTGGGCAAACAAACAGCATAAAATACTTACAGTGCAACTGCTTACCTGGGTTAAAATATACCAGCGTGGAAAGGAATCCCTCCAATGCTGAGAAGAGACTTGCCAGTTCACCTCTGACTCCTTGCGTAGAACCAGCCATCCAGGAGCAATGGAAAGGCTTCTTATGCTGCCCACTGCAGCCCTTCTCCTGCTGCAACAGCCCATCCTGCTGAGCAGCACCACTTGCCCTGTTTTGGGACCCTCCAGCTTTGCAGATACAACCAGGGCTGCAACTCCAGCCAAAATCCTGCTCCTGGAGCAGCAGCATCTCTCAGTCTGTGACCTCTCTCATTCTGAGTAACACCCCCAGGGCACCCTTGTGGTTCATGCTTCTGCTCAGCTTTTGTGAATGCACTGATGGAGAAAGAGCTCATCCCAAGGCACCAAGGCAAGGCTTCTGGTGGTCCCCATGGCACTGAGGTATAGGTTCCTGTCTCTCCCCAGCAACCTGGCACTGCTCAGGACCTACGACACTGAGCAAGCAGCTCAGAGGTAGAGGGACACCACTGATGGGATCCCAGGAGACACTGTTTAGGCTGACAACACTCCACAACCCCAGGGATTGCCATGCAGCACTTACCAGTGGGGCCAGATGTTTCTCTGCTGCAAGCTGTGAGCCCACTGAAACGCATATGGAAACCTCTGGCAGCATCAAGTCTGTCCTGAGGCAGAAGAAAAGCAGAAGAGCTTCAGGATCTGCAGCTCGCACCCCGACAAAGCAGCTTTTGAGGGCACAAAGTTAATTTCAGCAGGAACACTTACCCAGGAGCGCGCTGCCTGCGGTGCTGGAAAGCGGGATCCTGCCTTTGCCGATCGGTGCTGGGGACAAAGGGCAGCTGCAGTGGCTGCCACCAGCCTGGCCACGCTGCCTGCCAGGACTGCCTGTGGGCAGGGACGCACCAGCTGCTCGTGCTCTGGGCTAATGCTACCCCCACACGAGTTTCTTCTCTTTTAAGCAAGCCATCATGATTAGTACGTATCAGGGAAGCAAAGGGCACGGCAGAACAGACAGGGCACAGATGGTGAAAGTCAGGAATCAGAGATACAGGTGCAGGGAGGGAGATACACGCCTGAAACCGCCCAGTTCCCCGACAGGGTGTGAGATTATCAGTGATGCAGAAGTTTCAACAAGTGTTGGTCTTGTACAGGGAGCAAGCTCTGCCAACATCGCTGTATCGAGGGCAGGTGAAACCCTTCTCTCTTCCCTACCCCAGACACATCCAGCAAAATTTCCAATGGATAGAAAGGAACAAACCAATGCTTTCATTGTTTTCAGAGCACTTATCAAAAGCCCCAGATAAAACAGCCACACTGATGTGCAAACAGTGACTGAACCCTGCATTGCCTTGAATCATAGAATGTCCCGAGTTGGAAGGGACCCACGAGGTTCATTGAGTCCAACTCCTAATAGCTCTGAGCACAGGGACAATTACACAGGGCTGGAAGGAAGCCAGTTGTATACCAATATGTAAGAAAATCGATGGCTTTCTGCCCAGCCAGAGCTCAATTAATGGAGAAGAGAATAGCTGAACTTAATAAATTAATAAACCTGAGAGATAGAGCTCAACTAGCAAGTTATAACTGCAGGCCTGCAAGACTGGCAGCTGCTTGGCTGGGTATTGGAACTGGTTCTGGGCACTCAAAGGCAGATGAATTATAGGGAATCATCTGTAGAAATCCTTTCTGCCCCAAGCAAAGGCTTAGGAGGAGCAAGGTGCCAAATCCACATCCCAGGGACACCCTCATGAGGCATCAGGGCAAACCAAGGGTGCTTGAGGAGGAATGTCCTTGGGCAGGAGGGACCTCAGGGGACCACTCATTCCCACTTTTGCACACCTGGAAAGCACTGGGTACCACTGGGCGAGGTGATGCTTTGGAGAAATGCTCATCAATAACCCTCTTTGGAGACAGAGGTGAAAAATCAGAGGTAGGAAATAGAGTCTGGCCAAGCAGCCCCGTACCAGCCAGCACTGCACAGTCCCTGCCCTGAAGCCAACAGCCCCAGGGAGCCCTGCAAGCCAACCCACGCAAAGCCAGGTCCAGAAATCCTTCTCAGACCTTGAACCCAGGACAGTGGAAGTGTTTTAGCCACACCTTGCTGGCATAAGGGGAAAAAAAAGCTCCGTAACAGCAGCTGTGGGATGTCCCATGCTGGATGCTGTGGGGGGTGCAGAGAAACCACGTGAAGAGATGCTGAACTTCTCCCCTGGCTCCACCCCACATGGCTACTGTTGTATCTTAACCACGTATTTCCCAGCCTTAAAACCCGAGCCTGGGGTTTCAAAGCACCATAACCCAGCATGTCTTGCAGGGCAGCAGGAAATCTCTTCCCCTGGCTTTGCTTTTGGACGTGTGGGTTAAGGCAGCTGTTGGAGAAGTCTGCTCTCCCACTGCCAACAGCAAGAGATGATTTCCTGACAGTAACTGATGCCTCATGCACACGGCAAAAGGCTCCTGGCATGGCCACGCAGTCAAGCAGCAGCTCCTCCCTCTCTCTCAAGCACAGAAGGGGGACACACATGGAAAACATCACAGGAAGTTTGTGGGGAACCAGCACCCATGTCCTAAAGCCGGGGTATGGTGAAGCTGGAGGTGAAAGGACACCACTGGTCAGAACAGAAAAGTTTCCTCTTTGTAACCAAAACATTTCTTAATCTGAGTCCTTTTTATCAGAAAATAAATATTTTTCTGTATTTTACAAGCGATAAAGGAGGGACACAGATTACCTCTCCCACACAGCCTTCCTTCTGCATGTACTTTCGGATCACAGACCAGATCTGGCACTTGCTCAGCAGCCTCCCGCCCGTGGCGACCTCGAAGCTCTCGTAGGTCCCGTACTTCTCCAGGACAGTACGAATGATCCTGATGGCCTGTGGCACACACAAAGTACAAACATAAGCACAATCACCTCCCCACTTATAAATACACCCTAAAATCCCACGTGCAACAAACCCAGTGAAGATAAAACCTGATTAACGCCTCTAAAATGTGATGTGGTTTTGCAAGATCTAAAAAACCAAGGAGGCTGAGCTGGCTGGAGGTGGCCACGAGGACAGAGGGACACTTCACACAATCAGCATGACCCCACAGCATATTCTTTCTGCTTTCTGTCACCCTTGCAGGCATCTCTTGTGGGAATGGGGCAAAGCAGAAGCGAAACTGCATCGTCGCGGCGTGGTTAAATCCATGATTATTTTCAATCTCTTCTGCTTTCAGTTCTCCTTGCAAACTCCGGTGCTTGCACAAAGACCTCCAGCTTCTCAGCTTGCTTTTTACCCCCAGAGTTTCTTACTCCAGGGCTGAATTCCAAGCAGTGAGGCTGTGCATCACCCTCTGCAGTGATGCTGCTTCAAACAGGGTCTCAGCAGCACCAGCCTGCTGCACACCCAGCAGCCTTCTAATAAAAGCATCACGTGCTCCATTATTCACATTAACATTTATGGAGCATCTATAAAATATGAACATTTATTAGCACATTTCCTCCCCAAAATGTGTGCTTCCATTGTGGACACTTTCAAGCAATTACTTGCTTCTGTCATTGGAATATATATGAATATATTAATATTATATATTATATGAATATTATATTAGTACATATTCCAAAGCAGATGACTTTCAACCAGTTCTGGAGGTTTTCCAGTAGTTTTACTGCATCTGCAAACCTGGCTGGGCTGCTGCCAAGCTTCCCAGCCCAGGACCAACTGTTGCCCCTCCCTAGTCCCTAAAGTTACCCAGGATCAGGAGATCGGTGCTCACCACCAGTACTGGTGCTCAAATCATCCAACACCCCATAAGACAAGAGGAAAAGGCTCAAGTTGTGCCAGGGGAGGTTTAAGTTGGATATTATGAAAAATTTCTTCACGGAAAGGGTTGTCAAGCACTAGAACAGGCTGCCCAGGGCAGTGGTGGAGTCACCATTCCTGGAGGTATTTAAAAGATGTAGATGTGGCACTTGGGGACGTGGTTTAGAGGTGGGATTGGCAGTGCTGAAGTAACAGCTGGATTTGATCTTAAGGGTCTTAACCCATCTAAACAATTCATGATCCTAAGAGAGGCTTTAGGCCTGCATCTGGTGAGTAACCTCCTCTATCCCTGCAGAAGGTCCTGATTTTCCCCTGGGCAGTTTTCACAGCTGGTTTCTATTCTCAAGTCACTTATAGTGTCTTTCCAGGAGAAGCTGTGCAGAGTTTTTCTGTTGTCAGTTTTGATTTCTGGGGGGCTGATGTGGGGTTTTTTGGTTTTTCTGCTGAATAATCATGCTCATTTTTACAGCACTGCAAGGTACCTCCAGCTGACCACGGCAGAAAAAGGACCTTTCATCCTCCCACCTCTGCTCAGCCACTTGCTCTCTCTCCTCCCAGGGGAACCAAATCACTGAGCCAAGAGAAACCCAGCACAGCTGGTGCCCAGGAGTAAGACAACCAAAGAGCTCTTCCCCAACCCTCAGAGCACATCCTGGCGAGCAAAATTCCTGAGATTCCAAGTTTAATGTTCTGAGCATCCCCAAATCATGCACCCACCATATGCAGTGGGATAACAAATCCTCCAGCCCCAGCTCTGTGCTGGTGCCACTTAAATTCACATGACAAACCAGGGATGTGATCTCCAGGATGATGAACCTCCATGGGGCTGGAAGAATTCTCCTGGTTTATTGAAGTTTTCTATTAAAAAAATAAAATAACCCCCCAAGTACATGCAGACACATGCAGGGAGCTGGAGTTGGTTTGTCTGCTTGTGTCCAAGGATGCTGACTTGGCGAAACGTCTCATTTATTTATGATTAATGAAGGTCTTTGAAAATAAAAGCAGTTTATAGCTAAGAGTTAGCTGGCAAGGAAAAATGCTTCCCAAAATAAAAGACACTGGAAGGAGGTTACTGCAGGGTAAGAGCAAAGGAACAGTGCAACAAATGCTGTCCCATTGGACCGTCACCGGAAAACTGGGAGAAACATTGGCAGAAACACTCCATACTTGATACCTCTTGCAAAAGCTTTCACAATCCACAGTGGTTACAAACCCTTAATTCCATTCATTCAAAGCACTGCCCAGAGAAAAATAATCTGAATTATCCATCTTTTACTCTGCTGCAAGCCAGCTGCACCAAAGGAGAAAGCACAGGGTGAAAGAGCTCTGAGCAACTCATTTTACTGCACGACTCAGGGAATAAAACACAGGAGGGAAATGCCGAAAGCTGGCGAGGTCTTTGCAGGCGTCAGAGTGTCTCCCCTGCAAGAGCCTCGCTGGCACCAGTTTATCTGGGGCAGAGGTACGGCACACACTGGGAATGACAAACTGCTTAGAAAGCTGTTTACAGAAAGGGCCTGAATCATCTGGATAATAATCCAGGCAGAGACACGGGCAGCGATGCGGGAATAAGTAAACATTCAAAAAACAATAAATAAATCAGTGAAGAAGTTGTTATTTGGACAAGGAATACCCGACTGAGAGGTGCAAAGAAACACCTCTGGCGTGCCAGTCTGAATTTGGGATAAGAGGGGGTTTTTATCTGCTCACTTGTTTGTGTGGCAGAAAGGATGCTCTTCCCTGAGGCAGGATGCTCACTCCCAGGTGCAAACTGGTTTTGGGACACGGCCAGGCTCCCAGCTCCAAGCAAGAGGTGAAGGCACAGAGCAGCTCTACTCCTGCATCCACAAAAGGCTTGTTTGTGGGCAGAGCATCCTGAAAGCACATTCCTGCCTCTTTTCTCCTGTTGAATGACCAGGAGCTGTTTTCTCAATGCCATCCCCATGGCAGAGAGCAACTCAGAAACATTTCAGTAGGGTATAAGCCATGGAAACAATTAAGCAAAATAATACAGACTCCTTAAGTGGAGTCTACACCAATTAATATCATTACTGACCACATTTGCTGATGCCTTAAGGATGCTACCACACTGGACAACCTTTAGGCCTTCCCAAAAAAAAAAGCCAGACTTAACTGCCAGGCCATTCAGGCTAAGGACCACTTCCCATGCTGTCACCCATGTGTTCCAGCTCCTTCACTGTTATTTCTACAGCAGCAAGTGCAAAAATGTACCACCAAGGTGTCTCTGATGGAGCACAGCTCCCAGCATAAGCAGGAGCCAGTTTGATCATAGAAACACAGACTGGTTTGGGTGGAAAGGGACATTTAAGACAATTTAGTTCCAATCCTCCTCCATGGGCTGGGACACCTTCCACTAGACCAGGTTGCTCAAAGCCCCATCCAGCCTGGCCAGTGGGTGGATGCTGGTAGCATCACCCAGCACCAGCATGACCCATGTCACCCATGGAGCATGTACCACTGCTGCAGGTAGGTGAGGTTATGAAAAACAGGTTTAAGAAATCACAGGGTGAGTATGCTGAAGGCAGGATACAAAAGGTATTAAAGGGAGAGGGATCAGGCAGCAGCTGGGAAGGAAAGCACGCAACGTTTCACATGGACAAAAGGGAATGGCATTAAACTGACAGAGGGTGGGTTTAAGGTGGACATTAGGAAGAAATTCTTCCCTGTGAGGGTGATGAGGCACTGGCACAGGTTGCCCAGGGAAGCATGTGGCTGCCCCATCCCTGAAAATGTTCAAGGCCAGATTGGATGGGACTTGGAGCAACCGATCTACTGGAAGATGTCACTCTCCATGGCAGGGTATGTGGGGTAATTAGACAGCCTTTAAAATCCCTTCTAACACAAACCATTCCAGAATTCTAGGACCATGCACCATCTCCTGGCCAGCCCCATCACGGAGCAGTCCCACCAGGACACATCCCGGTGGCATGTGAATACCCATACCCTCGCACCAGCCCACGGGCCAGCTGGAGTCCCTCCTTTCTCCTCCCCCTCCTCCTTCCAGGCCGAGCATCCCTCC
>VZRS01002203.1:0-13093 GCA_013398055.1 Ifrita kowaldi | reverse complement strand
GCCGCTGAGCCGGGCCCGGCCCCGAGCGCTGCGCTCCGAGACGCGGGGTCGGGGCCGCCGCGGCAGCACCGCCAGCGCCGGCACTAGCCCCAGCTCCGGCAGCACCGCCAACCCCGGCAGCATCTGCAGGCTCGGAGGCCCAGCCGGTCCCGGTTGCACAGCTTGTCCCGGCGGCATTGCTGCCTTGGTTGCATGGCCAAGCCCAGCTGTGTCACCACATTTGTATTGCCACCCCTGGCTGCATCGCCAATCGCAAGCTGCATCGCCACCCTGTTTGCATCTCCAGCCTTGGCTGCATCGGCACCCCTAGCTGTGTCACCAACCCCAGCTGCATCGCCATCCCCCAGTTGCGTCACCAGTCCCAGTTGCATTTCCAAGGCCAGTTACTTTTCCATCCCAGCTGCTCTGCCAGCACCCGTTGCATCATCAAGCTCCAGTAGCATCACCAGCCCTGGTTATGTCACCAACCCCAACCACACTGTCACCCCCATCATGTTGCCAGCCCTGGTCGCATCACCAACCCCAGCTGCATCATTGGCCCTGGGGTTTTTCCCAGAGCCCCGTCTCCTGGGGTGCCTGCAGGCAGCAAGCATCTCACTTTTTGGTTATGGCTGGCTTCACCACCCAGCTCTGAAGGACAAGGCAGGCCCAGCATGCAGAAGCAAAGTGTGTTTATTATTTTGTGAATCTGCTGATTTCAAGTTGGTCTTGCCCAAGGAGCCTAGCTCGCTGCTCTGTAAGCCATACCTACTGCACCACCCCCGTGCTACCTCTGTGACCACCTGGTAAGTCAGAGCCTGCTCTTGTTATGTGAGTTGCTCTGTCCCAGGTGAGCAGAAGCTACAGCACCGCCGGTCCACAGCCTCTAAAGTGCCTAAAAATGACTTGCTAGCGACAAGGGCTTGTGCGTACGCTGGAATTCACGAGTGTGATGTTAATGAGCTGGCAGCATGGTTAATTATCCACCCACTAGTGGGAAGTGACAAGCTTCTGAAGTAAAATGAATCACCATTCCCGAAAGAAGAACCAATCACTGTGGAAATGGGTGCCAGCCCATCCACCTGAGCTCTTGGTCTTGCTCACTTTCCTTCCAAACTCAGCTCCAAGTCCTTTGCTCCCCTGCACGGCAGTTTGTGGTGCCTACCATCATGGAGGGAAGCTGTCCCTCACTCCTTTCAGTTCTTTTTAGGCTCCTTAAGGACCTTGTGTTCACGTAGGATCTTCCCCAACTTCCCAGCCTGTGGGCTGGATCTCGCCTGCCCTGGCTCCCCCTGCTCCTCTTGGCTCCCTAGCAGGATTTCGTTGATATAACTGAGTGTCAGGTTGCTGAAGACCATGTTGAAGTGGTGGGCACCTCGCAGCTCCTGGACGTAAACCTTCTGCTTTTGCTGGTCGCGCCATCGCTTGCACAGCTCCAAGCTGCGTGTGTTGACGCTGTCGTCCCCGTCGCCATAAATTATGTCCACGGGGTCCTCATAAGGGAAACGCTCATCATAAATGTAAGTCTCTGCGGTGGGGAAGCCTGTGCCATAGAGGCAGTACGTGTCCACCCCAGGAGGGGGTAGATCCTTCAGCAAGTCCTTCATGTCCTCCCACATGTACCAGCCATCCTCCAGGTTGACGTCGGTGAAGAAGCGCTGGTAGTCGCGGTAGGTGTAGTTGTAGGAGGGTGTGGAGATGAAGACGTGGCTCTCGGGCCAGGCCAGGGTCGTGGGGAACATCCAGGGGCTGGTGGTGGTCATGCGCTGCTCTTCACGGAGTTTGATGTTGGACATGAGCGGGATGCCCTGTTCGTCACCTGCGGGACACACAAGGGCTCATCACACACAGCACCGCCATGTCCCCTCACAGACAGAGCCTTTGGGCAGCTGGGCTGGGATCAGCCCTCCCCGCAGTGACTCACCACTGTGTCCCAGCCTTCTCCAGCTCAGCTCTTCCCCTCCTTACCCCTATCCTGCCCATAACCTTACGTCCTCTCCTCACCCCCCTGGCTGCAGATATCCAGAACAGCCTTCCAAACTCTTCTCTCCACATCTCTAGCTGCTCAGAGGGGCTGAGTGGAGGCAAACCTGGATGTGTGATGGCACAGGCCAACCCAGCCCTGAACATTCCCTGCAACCCTGGCACCTCCACACCTGCCTGCAGGGACAGGAGCGAGCAGAGCCCAGTAGTGGGTGGCCAACTTGCATGTTACCTTCAAGCCTTGGCATTTTTGGTACATCTGGAGTCCTGAGCCCATGGAATGACCTCAGATGACCTTAAAAATATCTCTGGCTCTTGTGGCAACAGAGAAAAATTTTAGCAGGTGACTTAAGAGTGATGCAAGGGGTCAGATGTTAAAACCTTCAAGCACATGATTTTTAATCTCATGCATTTTGGACTGGTGACTTGTAGACATTCTGGGCTGTCAGCATTAGGCAAGTGATTGTGGCTTTCTAGGCTGCAAAGAGGCTAAACAGGAACTGGGTCCCCCACCTCTTTCACCACTGGGCCCTTTCCCTGCCCACCACCACCCTTCCATTTCTGCAGGAGGGAAAGAAAACCAAGAGGTGGCTGCACACAAGGAGTCACACACCGGATGCCAGGATACGCAGGGGCTTGACAGAGCCTCCCCAGGGAGCACCCAGGGAGATGAACCCCCCAATGTACTGATCTTTCCAGGCTTGGGTCTGCTGCAGCAGGAAGTAGAGGATGTGCAGGTTGCCCATGCTGTGTGCAATGAGGAAGACAGGTCTCTGGTACTCGTCGTGCATCTCCTCGATCAGCGCCTTCAGGTTCTGGAAGTATTCAGGCTGCTCCTCTGTGGACAAGAGGGGAGCATGATGGCATGAGGGTCATCCTGCTTCCCTCTGTGCATGGGGGGCCTGGCCACAACCCCCAGACTTACGGGGTCCAACCCTCCAGTCGTAGGGGGCTGCCCGAACTGTCTGGTCCCTCACGTAGCCATTGTTCACCAGGTTCTGCACCATGGTGTGCAGGTAACCTGCGGGCAGAGGCAACAAGTGGGAATTAGGTCTGTGGTCTTCTCTTGTCAAACTTTTTCCATTCTGGTCCTGATCATGGCCAAAATGTTCTCTGGTAAGCCCTGTAGCTCAGTGGCTCCAGCCAGATGTAGTGACTCTGTGCATTCCATTGAATACTGGGGTGAAGGATGGGGTGGTCCCCGCCAGCAGGGAGCGTGCCCCCAAGGCTAATGTCCCTCACTCCCAGTGCCCTGGGCTCTCTGCAGAACCAGTCCCTGCTGGACACAGTTTGCAGGGAGCACGTGGGATCCCCAGACACCCTGGCCTCTCCTCCTCTCACCTGCCAGCTTGCTCTGATCCAGGTATTCCACAGAGTAGGTCTTGCCAAAGCCAGGCACGCGGATGTGCACCCCTGGGGCATTGGACATTTTCCGAGAGGTTCGATTGTACACCACCCTGTGGGGACAGGACAGGAGGTGGCAGAGGAGTCATGTCGTCATGTCCCCATGGCAAACCTGGGGCTGGGGTGGAGATCACTGGGTAGCAGCTTGGACCTGGCTGTTGCCAAGCCTTGTGGGGATGCGAGGTGCACTGGAGCGCAGCCAGTGTCCATGCTGCTCACCTGGCACCCTGGGACAGGAGGCTCTGATGGAACCAGCTGCCACAGCCCCCTCACCCTGCAGCCCTGGGCAGGGTGGCAGCATTTCCAGTGGGTGTTCAGGGTGATCTGCCTGGGCTTGAGCACATGGCAGGGACATGGGAAAGGGACAGACACTCAGAGCACTGGCCAGTGACTTGTGTTCCCAAACAATCCCATGGTCCTCCCATTTTTTTCCATGTGTGCTAGATCATGGCCAGGGGGAGGAGAGGTGAGGGAGATCCTTGGTAGGTAATTTCCTCAGGGAGCTCCCAGGGTAGGGTTGGATGGTACCTGGTGTTATCGATCCAGCAGTCAACTCCCACTGGCAGGAAGGTGTTGAGGTTGAGCCAGATGGTGAAATAATCCTCTGTTTTGCGGTAGCACATCCAGTTCACCACATCTGGCTTGTCCAGCTTTGCTTCCAGCTGGTTCCCAAGACACCCGGGCACTGGAGGCACCGCAGAGAGAGAGCAGAGCCAGTTACAAACCCCATATAGGGCTGCCCAAACTGGCCCTTACCCCAGCCCCCAGGCAGTGCTCCCCTGGGGTTGCCTGGCTGGGGATGGCTGGGCACCTGCTGGAGCAGCATCCCTGGAGAACACCCCGCTTCACACAGGAGAGAGGGTGCTTGGAGCTGAGGTGCTGGGTGAGCATGAAAACAATGCTAAAAATTCAACCTTGGGAGCCCCTAGAGCTGCCTTTCCATGGGGTGACCCCCAGAGCTGCCACCCTTGGCTCAAATATGCGAGTCCCCACCAGCACAAAGTATCCTAGATGATTTCCCCTCCCTGGATGGGTTTCCACCCTCCTCTCCTTGCTGCAGCCTCGGGGAAGAAATTGGTGCTGCTTGGGGCTGCCCATTGCTAATGCAGTCCTGACAACTCGTCCTGGCGTAGCAGGCAGCTCAGGGATGCAGCACTCCCAGGGAGAGTTTCCTGAACTTTAAACCCTCCATACAAGCTGAAAAAGGTCTCTGAAATGGTTCAGTGCTGAGTGGAACTGTACTCTGTGGAAATTCAGTGGGAATAGTGTGTGCAGGAAACACAGCACAGCTTTGAGCAAGTTCATTTGTGTGCCCTGGCCTCCCTCAATGGATGGTGACAGTCACCAGGGTGTTTGGTCTGCCTCTGGGAGCTTCAGTGTGGCTCCCAGCAGGGATGGGACACCCATCTGCCCTGATCTATGTGCCTGTGCTGGGATCAGACACCATGGAGAGCTTTCCTAGCTCTGTGCAGGAGCCAGGAGCCGGCTCCTGGTGCCAGCACTGACTGTGACGGTGAGGACAAGAGGTGAATGACTGCAGGGGACACGGACACTGAACCTGGTGGAATGGGAGCACCAGGTGATGAATCCCAAGGCCTCAGCAGGTCCAAGGACTTGCCTGCAATACACAGCTGGGGCTGGTGTGCACCGTCAATGCCTCGTGCCATGCGGGAGGGGAAAGAGATGGAGCAGTTACCTTTGTCAACCTGCCTTCACAGCTCCTTCATGTCTATGGCATGTCCCCAGGGTACAGGGAGGGTCTAATCCTGTCTTCAAAGCACCTGGATGAGGATCAGGCAGGTGTAGGAGAGCCCTGGTAGGGAGTGGGCAGAAGAGACTTCCCTGGTCAGCAAGGGGAGCAGGAGCATGAGCGGCTCTGACGGCTCCTGAAGGTGCACAGCCAGCACCCCCCTGCCCCTGGCACACAGCCCTGAGCTCTGCCTCCCCTTCCAGAGGACATTAGGTAATTATTAAGGGAGTTCTGTGAGGGCAGAGGGGTTATCAGTGGTCCCAAGGGCACTGGGGGTTTCTGGGACGCCCGGCCCAGGGGGATGGGTTACTTGCGGATGCCGAGCGGCACGAGGGGCAGCCAAGCAGCACAGGGGGCATCTGGGTCTGGCTTGGGTGTGGGACATGGCCTGAGGCTGCTGCTGGGGACAAAAGGAGATGCTCCGACCATCACAGGTAATCCTGAAAAGAGGCACCTGGTGACAGTGACCTGGGTCTTCTGACCAGCCCCAGGACACCGATGCCTGTGCCCTGCTGCCCCTGAGAAGGGAGTTTACAGGGTCAGCCCTTGGCATTGCAGCAGGGAGGGATCTTCTGCTTTTTCTCTTCTCTTTTTTCAAGGGGAAACTCCTCATGATTCAAGAAAAAGGAGGAAAACCCCAACTCTTCTCAGCAGTTTTCATGGCAAAACCTGAGCTCAAGTGCCCGGTGATGGCACAGGGGCAAAGAAAGGCAGAGCCATGCAGCACAGAGGCACCAGCTGGTGGTGGCTACTTCCACCTCCCTGAGACGATGCCCCCACATCTCCTTTAACCTCCCTGTGCCCCTGTTCATGCTGGCTTTCCCCCAGTCAGAGTGAGCATTGGGTGGGATGCGAGATGGATCCTCTTTTGCAGCAGCAGAGGATGACTTAGCCATCACCAGGGAATGGGAGAAGACACAGGATGGGGTGGGCTTCAGGAAAGTGAGAGGTGGTGGATGCACCCACTGCACCAATGGCAGCCACTCTGGGAAGTGGCAGAAGAGGTTGTGCTGCAGCCCCTGTCCCTCTGCCAGCAGAGTTTCCCAGACCCAAACAAGCCCTAAAACACCCTGTGGGCCAGGTGTGAGATATCAGAGACCCATTTGCGTTCTGGGGTGCCCAGTCTGTCTCCTCAGCTCCAAAATGCTCTACCTGGGCATGGCCAGCCCTGTGTCCCTATCCCAGTGAATGGGAGGGGACTGGGGAGCCGTGTGACACCCTCACTTGGTGGCTCCAATCCAGACAGCCAAGAACCATCGCAGCCAAAACCCACTGAGTCACCAGCAGAGCAGCACCCCAACCTCACCATCTCCTTTGGGGGGCTGTATGGCAGCCAGGGTGCCCACCCATACCCCGCATGGTGCCCGCGCTGGCGCGACCTTACCGAGTACCACGGGCGGTGTGCTGTTGGTCGGGGGAGCTTCTGGGGTGGTGGTGGGTGGAAAGAGGACGTTGAAGAGCCAGAACTGGGCCGTGGGCTGCAGGAGCAGCGACAGCGTCAGCAGCGCAAGCCCGGCGCCGCTGCTCCCCATGGCAGGCTCGGCCGGGATCCTCCGGGCGGCTCCAAGCCAAACAGCCTTTTATAATTTTTACGCAGGTCCAGCCAAGAGGCACACGGGCTGCAGGGGAGGGGAGAGCTGCAAGGGGCTGGCCATGAGGAGGAGGAGGAGGGACGGGGAGGGACGAAGGACTGGCCTTATGGACAAGCCATGGCCTGTCAAAACGTGTCCAGGGGTGCCCAGGGGTTCTTTCTGCTCCGAGAGCCCTGCTCAGGGGAGCTGCACGTTGAGCAGCTTCCCGGTGCCTCAGTGTCCCTTTGCCATGGTCTGGGGAGGTGGCTGCCACGTTCTTGCCCCTGCAAGGTTCCCTAGGGGTAACCCCCCAGGGCTGCCCGGGGCTGCTCACTCCCTGCCTCAGTGAATACAGCCCCTCTCCACTCCTCCTGTCCCTGGCAGGGGATGCTGGTGCTGCCAGCGTGGCCAGGTGGACCCCAGGTATCTGGGAGAAGATAGAGGGGTTGGGATAGGAAAAGACACATCTGGGCAGCTCCTTGTGCCACATGGCAGTGCCACATTCCCCCAGTGCCACCCTGGGCACTGCCCCTGCCCCATGACCCCCTGTCCAGGCTGCCCCATGCAGCATCCTCCCAGTATCCCCTGGAAAGCCCCCTCTGTGACAGTTCCAGCTGGGGGAAGCCCCTTCAGCCCCAGCCTGCACTGGGTACTGGGGAGCCTCAGGGACCAGAGATGCTCAGGCTGGAAGGAACCTTAAAGTTCATCTCATTTTAAACCCCTGCCATGGGCAAGGACACCTCCCACTAGACCAGGATGCTCCAAGCCCCATCCAACGTGGCCTTGAGCACTTCAAGGGATGGGTCAAAATCGTACTCTTCTGCTGAAGGGAAGATTGCTTCTTCCTCTGAGGGAAGTGCGAGGTGGGACAGGGATGTGTGGGGCTGGAGGGCACTGGTGGGTAGGCTGGCTAATGGGGTGGGTTCCCCGTGGGGCAGAGGGGCCCTTTACTGAGGAATGGGGAGGAAGGGCATTAGAATATATGGGGTGGCACCTGTAGGTGCCCATCCAAGCTCGGTGTATGCAACCCAAGTTCCCGCAGCCGCCTCCCTCCCTCCTTACCGCGGCTCCCGCTAAAGCGCCGCTGGGACTCGGATTCGAGCCGAGGCTGCTGCAGCCACAGCGCAGAGCACGGACCCTGCGGGGCCACGGCCGCCGCTGCTGCTCCTGTTCCCCGGGGGACCCGGGGGGCTCCCTCTGGCAGCGGCGGAGGTTTCACAGCCGCTCCCGCAGCATCCTGCTCCCCTCCCTGCCTGCGCATCCCTGCGGCACCGGCATCTTCCCAGGGCGCATCCCTGTGCCCGATCGGTGCCCAGGGAGATTCCCAGACTCCAGGTGTTCCGTCTGGCCTGCGCTGGCAGCCTCGTTGGGGTGGCGTGGGGGTGGAAAACATCCAAGCGGGTCCCCATATTGTCCCTGCAGTGCTGCAGCAAAGCGGGGTCCCCCCGGCTGTCACAGACACGCCCCCCACTTCCCAAATGTGAGCCTGGATAGCTCAGTTGGGAGAGCATCAGACTTTTAATCTGAGGGTCCAGGGTTCAAGCCCCTGTTCAGGCGGTGTTTTTATCCTTTAGGAGCCCATGGGCAGGAGCGGCACCTCTTCCTGCCGGGACGGTCCCTCCTGGGGCAGCTGAGGCAGGGAAAAGAAGCAGCGATTAAGGTCTCCACTGCTCCCTCCCGCAGTGAAGGGTGCTCGGCTGCCCCAGCTGACTTCAAGCAGTGTTCGTAAAGTTTGGGTTCCCGCTGGCAACTGTTTTTTCTGCATCTTCTCCATGAAGATATTGAAGGGACTGGAGCATCTCTCCTGGGAGGGAAGCCAGGCTCTGTTCAGGGGTGCCCAGGACCAGAGGCCATGGGCACACACTGGAACACAGGAGGCTCCAGCTGAACATCAGGACTCCCTTTTTCACTGGGAGGGTAAAAAGTGGAAGTTTCCCAGCAGAGCCCTGCATCGCTTTAAGGGAATACAGTTCATGTGAGAGCAGAGGCTGCAGTGACTCGTGGGGCCACCACCGTCTCAGTCAAGCCCTGCACTGCACTGTAGGTGTATTGACACTTCAGGATATTTTTGCAAAATGAAAATCTTTTAACAGAAAATCAAGCAATTTTGGATGAAAAATACCCCCTATCCTATGTAAATTTTTTTTTTACATTTTTCACCCTGAACATACATCAGTTGCTCAAGCATAGTAAATTATTTTTCAGGTAAGTTTAGTGGCCTTACACCTCGCACCGACTTTCGGGGGGGCAGTGGGGGGAGGAAGAAAAGAGGAATTGAGAAGTTATGTATTTCCTTGTGTTTCTGCTGCTCAGCTGGGTAAAAGTGGGGCAGGCACTGCTGCTGCTAATGGGCAACTTCTCCATGTGTTTGTAAAGGAATGTTGGAGGAGTGTGAAGTCATGCAAGCAGTGCCCTATAAACTGCAAATCCTAAAAGTAAATGTGCAATGATTTTTTTTTTCTTCATTTCTTGCTCTGGATAAGATACAAAAGAAACTAAATTTATGTTGTGCAATAAAAAAACCTCCCTCTCCCTTTCCCAAGCACCAGCCCTAGAGACGCCTGAACCCATCTGCCCGAGTGCTGCAGCCTTCTGCTCCTTTCAGATGCCCCCACAGTGGTGAGTTGAGACCCACTGCTTGTGTGGTGCCTTCCTCACCACCAGCCTCTGCCACACCTTACGTAACTTCTCTTTTGAAAGCTGCCGATCACAGTGAGTTCTGCACGGCTGTCAGGAGAGGGCACCAAGTCCAAGAAAACAGGGTGACTCCATTAAGGCTCCAGAAGGGTAAAGGCAACAGTTCGAGAGGCTTCCCCAGGCCGAAGCATCTCCTGGTGCACCCAGAGATCTCCCCCTGCTTCTTGGTGCCCAGGAGACCTCGAGTTCTCAGACCTATAGTTTGTCAGGGTCATCCCTCACCTCTGGGTGGGTTTTGCCTCTGCTGTGAAAACATCCCTAGAGGTCCTGCAACCAAAATCCTGTTCCACTGGAGCAGGGAGTGCTGACAGCAGAGCTTTCACCGGCCTGATCTGCCTTCTGCTGTGGCAGATTGTTCATGCCCTGGGGGACAGGAGCTGAGCAAGCTGCTGCCTCCCACCTCCTCTCACTCTGCAGAGCAGCCACAGCATCTTCTGGTCCTCTTCCTGCAAAACCGTGAGGAAGTGGAACGTGGAAGGCTGGGCGAATTCCTCCAAATTCTCAAGTTTGCCTGGAAAATGGAGAAGCTGGAGAGCTTTCCATAAGTGCCACCTCAGCCTCACTGGAGAGACCCTGCACAGTGACTACAGGTCAGGAAATCTTTGTTTGTGTGAGTCTGGTCACTCTTGGACCATCCAAGGTTGTGGTCCCCTCCCAGGGCACGGCATCTTTGCAAACCGACGCCCCCACCCAGAGCCGCCTCCCTCCCGGCTCTTGACAAAAGTTGCTGTGACTCGGATTCGAACCGAGGTTGCTGCGGCCACAACGCAGAGTACTGACCACTATACGATCACAGCAGAAGAGATCCTGCCACCTGCTGGGTCCTGCCGCATGCTGGGACCACGGCGAGGAAAGTCCCTGCACTGTCCCCTCCCCCGGCATGGACACGCCGCACAGCCCGGCCAACAAATCCTGTTTTATTAAGGAGGCTACAAATGGACTTGGATGCTGCTGCTCGGAGCCTCGGGAATCTGGAATGGGGCCCTAAATTGTGCAAAACACTGGCAGTGCTGGGATGGCACCCAGGAAATGAGACTGCTGCAAAGGACAGCCTTGTTGAGAGGCCTTATGCAGTGGGGCCATTACCCTATAACACAGCAAAGTCAGGGTTCTAATAATTTCAGCTAAATCTAAGTGATACAAGAGATGAGGAATTAATTAACTTTTTATCATCGTAAGTGTGTGATACAACAAATTTGGGGGAATTCAGTTAAAAATACAACAAATGGCACAAGGATCTCCATGGGGAGCTGAGTGGTGCTGTGGGAAGGATCCAGTCAGGAAGGTCTGGGTGATTCAGAATGTCCCTGGCCCCTGTCATCCCAGAGTCCCTGTCATCCCATCCCTCCCATGCCCAGGGTCCCACTGCCACCTCCCTGCCTGATCATGATCCCTCTCCATATTTCCTCCCCAATTTCATGCCTTCAAAATCGTGCTTTGGTGACTCCAGAGCTGCATTTGCTGTTCCTGGCCCTGGTGCAGGCTGGGCTCGGTGCTGGTGGAGAAGAAAGGACTCAGTGGCGGTGAGAGCTCCCTGCTCCACATCCTGGGCAGCCCACAGCCCCCTGGGTACCATCCCACTGCTGCCTCCTCCCCATCCCTCCATGCACCAGGGATATACAGTGGGGGATCCCTGGTGTCCCCAGGGACTCCAAGGCCCCATGTGCCCATCAGGTCCCTCAGCCCACTCCATCAACCCCATGGTGAGTCCCAGAGGACCTGTGGGCATCTCTGCTCATCATGGAGCCTCCAGTGCCACGTGTGCCCCATGGAAACGTACACAACACCAAGAGCCTTTCCTGCCTCCACACACCAGCTCGGAACAGGAAACACAGCCGCCAAGAAGAGAGGTAGAGACAGGATTTAACAGGAGCACAGAAGAGTGTTCCCAGCCCTGAGAGGGCTCAAGACTGCACTTAACAGATTTCCCATTTGAGGCCCTGGTCTTCATGGGTGTTTTTAACTACCTTGATCTCTGCTGGAGGAACACAGCAGGGCATAAGCAAGCCAGGAGGATCCCAGCAGGTTTTGTCTTCCTGACCTAGGTCGTAGAGGAGCTAACAATGAGCAGTGCTCTGCTTGGACTTTGAACTGACAAACGAGGGAGGACTCACTGGGAGGAGCGCCTGAGTCATTGTAAGGTAGTGCTGCCATTCTGAGGGAGAGCTCTGGGATGAGCCCTGGGACAAATTCCTGTCAGGATGGTATCCAGGTCCCCAGCTAGATAAGAACAAGTATTCAGACCAACCTAGCTCAATGTTATGCAGAAATAACTGAGAAGGACTCTCAAAGCACCAGTGAGGACTCTCTCAGTGATAGTTAATAGAAGACCAAGGGAAGGAAGCTCATACAGTGCTACTTATTGTTTGTGGACACATTTACTAAGGGACAGGCACAACATAGTGCAGCAACAAAGGTCCTCACAGTCAGAATCCTGAATCAGCATCTCACCAGGGCACGACCTTCCCTTCCCAGTCCAGGAAGGTGCCAGTCTCCTTCTCAGAGAGGGAGGACAGCACCTTCAGCATCCCTTGCACGCTGTCATCCACTGTCAGGGGAGGCTGTGAGACAGAGGGAGAAACAGTTGTGTGCTCAAGGGTCTGGCCTGAAACAGATCATTGCTCTGGACAAGAAGAGTTCCCAGTCGCTCATCTCCCTCCCTCCTGTGCCTCCAGGGTATCTGCCCAGGAGCTCTCACATAGCCCAGCATCAGATCCCAGCAAACTCTGCATTCCTAAATGATGAGGTTCTCCCAGACCATGGACAGGAGATCTCTTACCTTAAATGATCCTGCACCCCCCATGTCGGTTTGCACCCAGCCGGGGTGGAGAGCAACGCAGAGGACGCCGTGCTCCCGGTACGCCAGGGACTGGCACTTGCTCAGCATGTTCAGAGCAGCCTGTGGGGAGACAGGGAGGGGACAGTGGTGGGAGGGGAAAGGGCACAAGGGAAGGTGTGCAGATCTGCAGCTGGGGCAGGGATAGGGCAGTTGGACCCATTTCCTGGGGTACATGATGCTCCCTCACTATCCTTGTGTGAAAGCCCAGCCTAGTCGAGGTCCCATCCCATCACGTCCATCTGAGGTAGGACCCAGGGCCAGGCACGTAACTGTGCTGTGAGAGGTACCCAGGGACTGGCAGGAGCTCAGTCACAGTGTAGAGAGGGGCACAGACTGAGGGGTAGGCTGGAAGGCAGCATGATCCTTTGGAGGGGAAAATGTCTGGGCCCACCCCCTGAACAATCTGGCAGTACCTTGCTGCAGCGGTAGGAGACAACTTGTCCAAAATCCCATACATAGACATCCTCAATGGAGCCTGCATAGCTGGACATGTTGACGATGGCAGCCTTGCTGCAGCTCAGCCCTGAGCCAGGGCTCTCCTGGGCAGCCTTCTTCAGCAAGGGCAGGAATGCCTGTGAGGAGACAGAGGGGACGGGAGCACACACGGACATGGCACAGGGCAGGGGAGCAGCTCCTTCCACAGTGGGCTACACTCACACCAGCACTGGGTCATCCTCATTCTTCATCCCTGCCAGGCTCCAGCTCCTGAGCTCCAGCCCACGGCTCCACGAGCTTCTCATCAACTGAGAGTCCAGAGCAGTGACAGGAGCTGCTCCCATTGGCCCTTCACACCCTCTGTGGTGTACAGCTAGAGTACATGGGAAGGGACCCTTCTGGAGCTGTGCTGTAGTGCTGGGGACTCACCTGGCC